>BPTQ01000004.1:118231797-118657684 GCA_019973895.1 Chrysanthemum seticuspe | reverse complement strand
CGCCTAGGGTGTGATGTGATATAGATATCAGTTTGCTTGTTAGCTTGTGTAATTTTCCCCAGCTTAGAAAAGACTATTTTGTATCAAAAAGACCTTGCTTTATCTGATAGATAGACGTTACCGAATTGATAAAATGGATTAAGAAAAATCACCTAGGGTATACCCGAGGTTTTACAATATTATAGCTAAACTTTGAATTACAAAGCTTAGACCAGTTTGATCAAAGAAGGTTTTAGAATGGTAGGATTTCTTTATAAATCCCTGGTTTTGTGTCTACATGCAAGCAATTACAACTGGTTTATTAACTGCTATGAATTGTAATAGTAACCACAACTATGTTTTCAACCTGCAAGGACTAAACCTCGAGGCCAAGAGCATGGTTAACTCTTAACGATGAACTCTGGACGCGTGATTCTCTGTTCTTTGTGGCAATCCGAATGGCACCCTAATTAAGGTACGATCTCATAACCCTAAAACTCCTTAAACCCTAAACCGATTACTTACTCTCACGCCGGAGGATAATCGTGGGAGACAATCCCACGGTAAGCCTAACGGTGTTTCTTGTCTCTTAGTGCGCAGGTCTCAAGTAGCAATTCTCAATTGGTACGAGAACCGGAGCTCCAAATCAGGAACGTCCAACTTTTGTATCAACACCAATGATAATGTTAAGTATCGTCAATTATTTGGTCAACATTAACGAACGTACATCTGTGTTTTGGTCCCTAAATATTTCTTTAGGATGGTAAGATTTTGGAAGAAACTAGTTTGACCAGATTCGAAACATTAAGTTTCAAATCGATATTATAACATTTTGGAGCCCATATGGGATCCACTAAAAAGAATTAGGTAAAATAGTTAAGCCATTGCAGATAGATAGTCTATTTCGTTCCAGAAAAACTATGTTTTATCAGAAAAGATTCGACCCCTTTTAATGTGTTCGATTGTTCGTTTGACTATAGATATAGTGTAGTGTGGGATCCGCTAAACAACGTACATGTTTTTATTTCCGAGAAACAATATTTTCATTTTTCTGAATACATATAAGGATTTTTTTAACATGTGGCCCGGGGTCACATGTTAAGCACACAAAAAGGACGGCGGGACTCACGAAAAAAGACGTCCGGATCCACATATTTTATATGAAAAGTGTATTTTTTATAGGTCCGGACGTCCTTTTTCGTGGATTCCGTCATCATTTTTGTGTGCTTAACATGTGCCATCGGGGCACATGTTAGAAAAAACCTACAGTAAAAACTCTATAAATTAATGGTGTTGGGACCGACATATTTTATTAATTTAGCGAGATATTATTTTATCGATAAATTAATAAATTATTAATTTAAAGGAATTGAAGAAATTGTGGCGGATACCATTCAAAATCCGGTCGATGATGAAGTTGAGGATGATTCAATAGCTTTGGATCCGGTCACTCAAAGAGAAGCATTACAAGCGGCAACAACTCTTCACCACTTTTTGTTGCAATACGAGAAGACAACGCCCCAACTCTTGAGTGCAATAGGGAGATTTAAAGATGAAATCAATATAAATTTGAAGTTCAAACACAAAACAAGTGACTATAAATTCATTTTTTTCTAAAAAAGCTTAGAATTTTGAAGTGTATCACACATATATAATATATATATTATGGAATTTTTTAGTGATTATTAATTTATAGTTTCGTTGGGACTAATATATATACATTGGGGTTTCAAAAAAATTATTATCTTATTATTTTATCGATTGTGGTTCAAATTTGCACTGGTCCCAAGTTGGGACCGGACAAATTATTAATTTTATTGAGTTTATTAATTTATCGAATATTAATTTATAGGGTTTTTACTGTACATATAATTAGTGTTAGATTACCATTCACCAATTTCATAAAAGCAAAAAAGAATGTAGCAAAAACATGCACGTAACATTATCATTGGCAGTAGCAAGATTTTAACTACATGCACATTTTTAACGAACGAGGAGAATAAATTGCATTTGTTTTCAAGATATTATCGAAAGTATTTAGAGATCTTGGATGAATATAAATTTTTTTGAACGAGATGATTATAAATGATTCTTTTAAGACATCAGGTATTTGTCCTTTAACTTAAATTTTTCATGTTAGTTATTAATAACAATCTAATTTTTAAAAATCCTTGTTAACAAAACTCTAATAAAATATTACAATATCCAAGCTTTATTATATACTTGATGTTAATAAAATAATCAATAATGTTTGAATAAAAATATAGCACAATCTAAAAGTGTTCTTCGTATCACTAATTTACACGGTCTAAGGTTGGGTGTAAGTCGTGTAACAAAGGGAGGAAGATGCCTCTTCGACCCCCTTCGACGCATCCTTCTTATAACATACACTTCACATGACACATCATTGGTGTGTTTTTTGAGAGAAGACGGTCGTTAACCGGGTTGGGAAAGAAAGAAAAGAGAGTTATGTGTGTAATATTGGGTTTCGTGCGATATATTTGTGTTTAAATGAGTTATTTTTAAGTGGTAAAGCTACTTATCTTATTACAGAATGCTGATGATGTTGGTTGCGTTGACAAGCAGATGTGACGCTGAGTTTATGATAATTACTGCCATCAATGCTACAGCCACTCTAACCCATCATGTTATACGTACATTTGTACGCTAGCTAGATAAACTTTTGATTTCCAGCAAACAAATACTCCAACTAAAAGAATAATATCCAAAAGAGTTAAAATTTACCAAATGATAAGTATAGTCAAGAAACCAGTTTTTGCAAAAAATAGCAACGAAGGGTTTCTTTCGCATTTATATTGGTTGGTATTCTGAAAGCTTGTAGGACGAAAAAGATGCTGTAAAATTGTGTAGAGTCAATAATTACTAAACAGAACACATGCAAAATAGGGTCCAAGTGTCACTTCCCTGAATGAAAAGACAAAATATACTATATGATTGGTCCCTAATCAGTCCACCCTGTCATATTTTCCATGTTTACCCTTACCTTTTATCTTTTGCTTGTATTTCAATTTTACTCGTACTATTTTTGTTGAAATGTCTCTTGGTGCTTTCTTCAACTCGAGTAATAATGTTTCTTTTTTTCTTATTAATTTTTTAAAACTTTTTAATATAGATTTTAATCAAATACAACTAATAAAGCATAAGATACAACTATTTAAAGCACAAATAAAACTAAAAAAAACATTTAATTCACCCTTTCATCAAAAAAAATTTTAGAACGACAATTTTATTAAAACTAGCAAGAAGCTAGATCAAACAATTACAAGATACAGATTCTTAAGCCAATCGTCCCATTTAAACAAAGCTTTAAGTCTATACTTACACCAACTAAAAGAAACAGAAACTAAATTATCAAAGATTACCGCCTTTTTTAAGATCTTCTTGTCGAACAAGAGCTTATTACGGAAATTCCATATAGATCACCACAAACCATAACACACACCTTCCAACATGCCTTTCATTTTGTTCTGCATACGGTAGACTCCAACCAATCACACCATTCCTCATAAGAACTTGCTGCCGACTCATCAATATTCCACCACGAAGATATTTTACGCATGAGTTGTTTAGCCATATCATATTAGAAAAATAAATGGCTAGTCGTCTCCACTCCTCCGTTACAAATTGGGCATGTAATAGATTCTATATCCATTCCACGACGTGAAAGATTAAATCGCGTAGGCAAAGCATTCGTCTTAATTTTCCAAGCCATAATATTTAACCATAATGTACAATCTAATCAAGCTACTAAGCCAAGTACTAACAAATAAAGCTATGAGACTACCCGCAGTGGTCGATCGACCGGTTTGGTAGCCGCTGCGCCGACAGAGTCACCGCCATTGCCGCATGAGGGTCGACTGATAACTCACTCGACTAAAAAACAAAAAAGTGAACCGTTACATTATTAAAAACAATTTTAACTTTGTAAGAATTTATTTTGTTTGTAGGCTACCCATTGGTCACTCCCCAACTTACAGTAATAATAAAGATCTACCTATACTCGAAAACGAAAAAGAAACTAAACAATATCTCAATTATTGTTATTTGTAAATTAATTGTTAAAAAAATATGACCACGTAACATCATATTACCAGAAAATTCAGTCACAGGATACCCGCCGCTGCATCACGCGGATACCCTGCTAGTTATTTATAAGATATCCATAATTTTAAGTGATAATAAATACTATAAATAAGACTTAAATACTAAAAATACTAATCACTTTGAAAAATTAAAACAAAAACACAAGCAATAACCTTTTATATATATATATACTAGGCGAGTACCCGTGCCTAGCGGCATCGGTTTCCAGCGGCATACAATTAACGATATGCGATATTGTGGTAAGTGTTTCGTAACCTCGAGATCATCAAAAAGAAATCGATTACTAACCTCGAGATCATCATCATTATCCTTTTGATTTTGCATATCCATTATTTCAGTTTCCTTCCTGTTGTGCAATACAAATTTGTTTTGGGTTGTTTATATAGGTGAAATACGAAATATTGAAAAAACAATTTTCCCGCCCATGAAACAATGAAATGGTTGGCACAGTGTGAAAAATGGAAATACATTGAAGTCAAAATTGAATAGTTACCATGCAAAGATATCATGCAACAAATACATTGAAATCAAAATAAATACTTTCCATGCAAAATTAACATGCAAGAAGGCAAGAATAGTTGCCAAAGAAACATGAATTTTGCCCATGCTATGCACTTTCCACTATTTCACTTTTTCAATATTGACTTGTTGATATTTTCTTATTTTATGTAGTAAAAATAAAGATAAAGATAAAAATATAGATATGTATTCATTAGTATAAATAATTAGACAAAGCAAACAAATGTGCTATGCATTAATCATCAAATGCTTCAATCTCGATCACTGATTCATATGGAAATTGTTGTAATCCATCACTCTTGTTATCTTGAAATCACCCCATCAAAACTAAAACCATTATCGTTATCAAGTTTTCACCACCGTCATATGGGTATTTTTATTCTTCCGGAAACATTCGAATCAGTTTCTAACTCATATTATGTCCCATGCTCATCATCACCTCATCGTTTTTATTTAGTAGTGTGGATAATTTTGTGTAGGGATTGTGATAAGAATCAACTAATATTAACTAAATGTTGCTAGGAGTTATATACCAAAATGATAAATGAAAGCTAGCATTTATTGTAAGAAAGTATATCGTAAAAAATTAATTCATCATAATTAGCTGCCAACTAAGAATGTAGTAACAAAAGGAAGTCTAGCAGACGTTATAAACCGAAGTAATTGTGTGTTTTACAGTTTTTTTTAATTAGCTAAGATAATTAGTTGATCATTTTAAGTTTCACATTTATCTCTCATTTGACTATTTTCAACTTTCAACATTTCAACTTTCAATATTTCACATTCCACTTTGACCCTTTTTCCATTATATATATATATATATATATATATATATATATATATATATATTTAACAATTTAAGCTGAGGGAGTACATCGATTTTATTACTAAAGGCAATTAAAAAAAAATAAGTTAACTATCTTTTTCTTCTTCTGAAATTAGACTATTAGAATATTCACAGTGTTTTGAAGCTTTATATATTATATAATCATTAATCTATAAACATTTTGATGTTATAAATTTTTGTTCATTATGTATAACTATTTTGTAACTCTTCAAATAACTCATAATAACATATGCATTAAATTATGAGCATGTATATGTAACAAAGAATTATTATGGTTAAAATGAGAGATAAAGCTTTATGTAGATTTTTGTAACGCCCGACTCTAGATGTTTATTTTTATTATTATTTTTTTTTTGGCAAGAAACTAACTTGACGTAACTCATAAACTGAATTAACCTAAACTAGACATATATTTACTTCATAGAAACTGTACATAACATTTACTATTCGGTAAGACCCGTACATAACCAAAATGGGTCATTTTGGGTTGGTATGGCTTTATGCCAAACACCCCTTTACACAACACATAACCACATTACTTGTTCGTAGACTAATAAAACGACACTAGATTGATCATAATTGTTTTAACGCTAACTTTAAAAGACGCATGGGGCATTACAAGTAGAATCAAAGTGCTAGAATGAGTCGCTCGTAACCTATACCTGAGCGTAACCATTAATCTCCCAAAATGCACTTCTATTCGCTATCAACAAGCCCCATCGCCTATCTTCATATACCTACATGAAACATGAGCTGAGAACGGTAAGTCCTTGTGACTTAGTGAGTAAACGGAATAAATATGAAGTGATACTTGCAATTTCTAACATAAACATAATTATCTATAACATGGTTAAATGGCACGACTTATAGTCGTATTTTTACTTGTACATGACATAAACATAAGCTTGATTCTGAATTTTCTTATTGATAACATGATATTTAAGCACGTGCATTCTGACTAGACGATGCTTAATCGTCCTACTATGAGTGAGAATTTCCCTAGCCAACAAGTACTCTTCTAACGGTTTCTAAATTTATTATACGTGCTTTTTTGATATGGGTCGTCCACTTAGGACGTAAGTGCTTTTCAAGCACGGGTCATCCACATAGGATGCTTGGTCATCCACTTAGGATGCTACTATAAAAGCACGTGTCATCCACTTAGGATGCTACTATGGGAGTTCTACATCATGCACGCTAGTTGACTTCTAGTGCGTGTCTTGGGCACTCTAAACTTATCAAATCATGCTTCTTGTGAGAATACTATTCATGGATTGCTTCGGCTATCTCCGAAACCTTGCACAAGTTCCATCATCATGTTTAATCTATTAACATGAAACTAATGAACCGTTACTCACATCTAGGTCTTGTTTAGCGTTCCGTAAGCTTCCCACAAGTACCTTGGAATGATGATGGGATTCTAACAAAGATTACTTGAGCCTTCTAAGTTAACAACAAAAACTTGCCTCCAATCTTTCCTGTGAACTTTTGATAATGATAATACTAATTATTTTCTTTCCCTCCTAAAAGTCCTGGGAATGCCACGTTCCAACAAACACACACAATACGTGTATTTTTATGATAAATTTCTGAATTATATGATGAATAATACTTAAGGGTAAAATGGTAATATTAGCTATTTAATGGTCGTTAGTTTCTGTTGTTAAATCTCTTGCACCGTTAGTCCTTTTTGTTAACTATCTAGCATTCTAAGCCGTTATCTTTATAAAATACAATCCTTTGGTCCCCTCTAATTTCTAATATTAATATAAAAGTTTATTTCTAAAACTTGTAAAATGTCGGGTGTTACAGTTTTAGACATTTTGATAAAACTACCATAATGCATGCCTTTATACAAGCACAACGAAAATTTGAATACTCATAAATATGCTTCGAAATGTAAAGATGTTTATTATACCGGAATCAATTATGTGCAAGGTGAACGTAGAAACTAGAGAACTTATGGGCCGTTTGATTTGTTGCTAGGAATCACAATGGGTATTGAATTTGGTATGTGGTAGAATGATAATGAATATAATTAAGTTTATCATTACCATTATTTATATTTCGTTGACAAAATATGATACGAAAAAATGAATAGATATTTGTATTTTGTTATGAAAAAAATAGGGGCCTACATAATGGATTTCATAGACACCAAATTGGTGGGTAATGAGTCTATAACTATGATATATCCATTTCATTCTTGGGCTCACTAACCAAACACCTCTAATCGGTATGAAATCCATTCCTCCATACCGATTAGGCTCTACCAAACACACCCTTAAAACGAAAGATATTGCACTTCTATAGAGAATTAGAAAGAAAAAAAAAATCATTTTGTATTTGTGTTGGGGTGAATATAACATTTGTTACAGAATGTTCATACGCGAGTGTTTCAATTATATACTCTCTCCGTGTTGACTGTTGACTTTTAAAGTTTTTATTATCAAGTTTTACTTTAAATATTTTTATTTGTGTTATATAATACTTGATGATAATTATATCAATAAAAGTACATTTAATAGTCAATTTATTCATATATTTTACATCAAGTATTATATAACACAAATAAAAAATATCTAGGGTAAAAGCGGAAAGATAAAAACTTACAAGTCAACAGTGAACAATAATTATAAAACGGAGGAAGTAGTTTTGATAGGCAACGGTGCAATTGATTCATTTTGATTGTAACTTGTATACCTTATAATCAACCTTCGTTGTATTTTAGGGTAGAAGCTTTTTGAATGGTTTAAGATTCATATACTCTAATTAGGAAGTGTGATACTCATTTCGTTTTAAAATTATTGTCATGAGAAATAAATCACAAAGTTTAATAAAAATATGATCACTATAAATCTTAACTATTTAAAGA
Source organism: Chrysanthemum seticuspe (assembly GCA_019973895.1). NCBI lineage: Eukaryota > Viridiplantae > Streptophyta > Magnoliopsida > Asterales > Asteraceae > Chrysanthemum > Chrysanthemum seticuspe. The sequence continues at coordinate 118,649,339 of BPTQ01000004.1, read as the reverse complement.
AAATATTCCTTTAATATATTCTTTAGTTTTTACTTAAAAAAAAATGAATAATTATTTTAAAACATTCAAAAAAGAAAATATAAACTATAATTTCGAGACAGAGAAAATATATGTTAATTGACACAAGACAATATATACAAGTTACCTCCAAGTAAGTAAACATAGTGGGTTTTTTAGTAAATATATATGAACAGTTAACGAAGTTTAAAATCTAACTTGACATATTATAAGAAGGAAATAAATAAGAGTGAAGTAATAAAATGGTTTCTTTCACACATGGAGATAGTAAATTATGAAATCATTTATCTTGTTTTTTCTAAAACTTTTATTGTGAATAATAAAATGTTTTCTTTCACACATGGAGATAGTAAAAATGTCAAAGTTAGATATATTTGTTTGGTTTGTAAAAAGATTTGGAATCGGATTTAGATTCGGTTTAGAATGAAAAAAAATGAAGTAAGAAAAAAAATGATATTTTATTAAAAACTTTAGAGTTAATAAATGATTTATTAAAAAGAAAATGAGGTAGTTTTATTCTTTTAATAATTAATTTATGTATAGATTGTGAGTGAAATATAAATGTGAGTCTATATTATTTACAAAAGATACCATATATGACATGAATTAATCTATCATTACCGGATTCACTTCTATTCCCAAAACCTTGAACGAAACTTTTAATTTTTGGAATAAAGCTATTCCTTGAATCAAAAAGCTATAAACCAAACGGTACATATATAAGTTCACTACTCCTTTGTTGCCTTAAACATTAGTATCTTTTTAGTATTATTCTTGTCGACAGAATCGTTATCACTTTCTTTTCATACGGTTTAATGTATTTAATCTAATTCACTAACGAGCCAAAAATTAAGAAAGTGAATAGGTGGATCTAACATTTCCAATTTTAATAAAAATATATAAATCATACTGTAAAAATATATTCAAGTTTAATCATAAATCATACAAGTAACCATAAATATATATGTAAGTGAATCAATTAACATCCATATGGGAGAATAATAAGATATCATGCACTTCTAACAGTACTGATGTGTATGAAAATGATAGGCAAATACATAGTTTTGTTTTAGATTTTAAAAAAAAAGGATTTATGTGTAAAAGTAGTCTTGTAAAATCACAAATCAACAAACTTTTAGAATTTTTCAACATAAGATTCATCGAGTCATAAATCCAATATATAAAGTTGTAAAGGATATTTAAAAAAAAAGATTATTCAAGAAAAACAAATTCTATAAACAATTATTTAGGAGTAGTCAATCATAAAAACAATTTCTATAAATAAAACGTATCAAAACAGTAAACTCAATCAATTAAACATCTACTTTTTGTCAAAAAGCAAAAGAAGAAACAAAAACAATTTCTAACACATTTATATCTCTCCTAATATTTGCATGTGTTTTTTAAAACAAAATATTGATATTTATGTGCATGTATTTCTCATTCCCAATTTCCCATTGCATCTCTCTCACACACAAACACACACTCATATTAAAAACCAAAAAATCACACCCTTCATTTCTGCCATTTTCATCTGTGCATATAAACCACATTCTTTGCATCATCATTTCATTCATTTTCTGTTTTTTAGTGAGAGAAAAAAGTTAAGTTGCTTCATCTAGCAAATCATTTTTTGTTTCATACAACAAACTCCCTCACTTTTAGCAACCATTTTTCTGCATTTTTTGAGCTATTTAGAATTTTTGTTAGTATTTGCATACTAAATCAATAATAAAAAATATTGTCTATAGGGATTTTTTTTTAAATGGCTCCAAGTCTTGATTGTTTACTATGCTCAGAAGATAATGATTATATTGGTTATGATAATGATGATGATATGTTATGGGATCATGGAAATAATCAAAATAGTACTCATTATCAAAATCTTGAAACAGAGTACTCTGTTCTTGATGTACCTTTGCAAAGTGATGAGTGTATAAATTTGTTGATTGAGAAAGAATGTGAACAATTTGTTGGCTTTTTGGATTATTTTAGTAAATTGAAAAATGGGAACTTTGATTTGGGTTCAAGACAAGAGGCTGTTGATTGGATTACAAAGGTTTGTTCTTTAGCATTTTGATTTATTTTTGACTTATTAAGAATTAAAAAGTCCATGTAAGATCCAACTTTTAGTATCCAATATAGGAATTTTAAAAGTTACTAATGTTAACTTTTTTTTTTTCCTTGATCAGGTTCATTCTCATTTTAGTTATGGACCATTAAGTGCATATTTAGCAATAAATTATATGGACAGATTCCTTGCTGTTTATGAATTACCTGTAAGTATTCATTTTAGTTTTATCATATCATAATATATGATATATGATGCATTAGTTTTGTTTAATATAATGAGTCAATTATTATATTGTTAGGCCAAAGCTTGGATGATGCAATTGCTAGCAGTAGCTTGTTTATCACTAGCATTAAAAATGGAAGAGACAGAAGTACCCCTCATCCTAGATTTGCAGGTCAAGATCTTATTTTGACTTCAATTATTGACTTTCAATGTGGGGTCAAAGTGAATTTGACTAAAAAGTTTTGATTTTTGGTTAAAATGCAGGTGGGTGGATCAAGATTTTATTTTGAACCAAAAACCATTCAAAAAATGGAGTTGCTTGTGATGGCAACATTGAAATGGAGGATGCAAGCAGTGTCTCCATTTTCTTTTATTGATTATTTTCTTTGGAAAGTCAATGGTGGTCAGCCTGTTTTAAGATCTATGATTTTGACATCAACCCAACTCTTTTTATGCTTAATTAGAGGTACGATGATGATCATTGTTTATTAATATCATAGATTGAAGGCATGAAATGTTGATTAGGAATGAGGACTAAAATGGTAATTTCACAATGTAGGAATTGAGTTCTTGGAGTTTAGACCTTCTGAGATAGCAGCAGCAGTTGCAATTCATGCGACTGGATCAACTCAATATTCTACCCTTGATCATCATGTTCAAAAGGTATTAATGATCCATTATGTTGTGGATTGAATATTCATATTGTACATTTGTACGGTGATTGTGGTTGAGATATGTTTAGTTGTTAATAAGTTAGGATCCTTAATGTGAATATGTGATAATCTTTATAATGGTTTTTTAGCCAAGTAGAATCTTGTCCCATGTCACAAATGAAGAGATTCGAAATCCTTAACTATAACGATAGTACAATACACAACTTTCCTTTACATATGTTACCACTTTCTATAGCACAAAACTATCGAACTCTTGGCATATGTTGTTACCCTTACCCATATGGCTTGTATCTTGTGATGCTTAGACGTTAGAGACAATTTATAAACAAGAAAACACAAAAGAACAAAATTTCTTGTAGTCTTATATTTGCATTTATGCAACAAATGTTGTATATTAGACCTTTCTTTCAATAGTAGTATTGATTAAAGATTGTTGTTTCAATATGGTTTTTGCAGGAGCGGGTTCTTAAATGTATAGAGTTGTTGAAAGAGCTAACTGGTGATTATACGAGAAGCTTAATAAGTGGTACATTGGCATCAATGCCAAAGAGTCCAATTGGTGTGTTGGAGGCTGCTTGTTTGAGCTTTAAAACTGATGATGCAACAGTTGAGTCATGTCTAAACTCTGCTAATAAAAGGAGGAGACTCAACAATACAACCTTTGATTTGGAGACTTAGCTTCACATTTAATTATTCAATAAATTGTGTGCATTTTATTTTTTACTTTTGTTTTTGATAGGATGAGTATTTGGTGTGGTTATCATTGGTCAAATTACCCCCAAAACTGTCATAAAATAGGAAAAGATTGAGACATGAGCTGTTAAATATTAGACTTCACAGTTTGGAGAAGAGAGTTAGGGTAAGAATTGGGAAAAAAGTTTTGAAATATGAACGGTATTTATGTATTCTTGGGTATATATAGCTTCTTTTACTATTTTATTAATCCAAATGGCGAACCGGCTTTACTGATGTTGAGGCAATTTTTGTGAGAGACTGAGAGGGTGCGTTTTCTTTTCTTCTTTTTTTTTAGAATGGCAACTAAGTATCTCACAATACATACATCACATATCACACATGTTGTAAGCAAGAGTTGAACTCACAACCATTGAGGAGCTTCTAACACAACAAGAGATATCATTAGGACACAAGCCTTTTGGTTGTGTTTATATTTATTTGTTAGGCTGGGTAAGTAACTTTGAGCAAAGTTACGGGAGTTTGAGTGGTGAGTGAATGCGTGAGATGGAGAATAATGGGAAGTTTTACGTGTAGTCTTATGTTTTTAGAATGGTAATTGTATCTCTTCTAAACATCTATTGTCAATCTTTTAAAATTTTGTCCAAAACAAATAACATGTCCTCAAATGGAGGAGCACAAACGGAGCTACAAAATATGATTAAATGGGTCATTAGGGGTGTTCACGGATTGGGTAATATCCACAGTAACCAGAAACCGAAACCAAATCAAACCGAAAATAATTGAACCGAATTTGTAACCGAACCGAATTGATCAAACCGAACTAAATATTTGGTTATCGGTTTGGATATGGTTTTGGCAATAAAAAACCGAAAACCGAATTTATATAAAATATATATTTTTTCTATGTATATATATGAAAAAAATCACTAAAACTCTTTTTTATATAAATATAACATGATTTAAGCTTGAAAAAAATATTTTGTGCTAAACATATATATAATTAACTAAAAAAGTAATTAAAATTATGTAATTCGGGTTATTTGGTTTGGTTTTCGGTTATTCGGTTCGGTTGAATCAAATTTGATTTCGGTTCGATTCGGGTTTCGGTTATACCCAAAAAAGAAAATTAACCAATTAACCGAACCGAATAAACCAAATAACCCAATAACCAAACCGATGAATGCCCTTAATTCAAACTATTGGAACTTTCTTAATGGGCCAAATTATCATCCACAAAAAATATCTTTTCGATACATCAAACGTTTTCACGGGTTCGGGGCCCGTTTTATAAAAATATCATTTTCCTCCCTAATTAGCATAAATCTTTGCAAATTGATAACATTAGGTTTGTCAAAAGACAACCATTACTTGACAAGAGAGGTGGTTTAACATTGTATCATAACATTGTTCAAAAGATTGCCCGTCTAATATCAAGCTTGAACGACCACTTCTTTTCACCGTCTATTCCATAGGTGCTTTACCCTTATCCTTCGCCGTCGCCTTAGCCTTAGAACCTACAAAACATTGAAATGCTTAACACATAAGCAAAAGGCTTATTTAAATTATTGTGATAACTTAACTATTACTATCATATTGAGATTACAAGTATCACTTTCCAACCTTTGGTTGGACTTAAACCACCTTCCAACTACGACAAACACCTTTCAAATACAAGTCGGACTTTTTCTAGCATTGGATGAATGAATCCAATCTATACTTACATCATCACTCAATACGTAACTACAAGTTATTAGGAAAGTTAATATACCAAGCTACTCCATTCTTATGCAAAGGATAACTCAGATGATTAATAATCAGCAAGGTGTCTAGTCGCTAGCGGATCTTATCCCTATGTTTCAATGCTTCTAATATTGCATACATTTCTTATAATGGTTCTAAAATGCAAACCGAAACGACACAATATGCATGAATTTGAATGAAGTTTTGTTTACAGAAAACTGATAATTACATGGCTGGTAAAAGTTTTGCATGTCCTGTAACTTTTATACTGCATGTGTAGTTGCATACAATGCAAAATTTCTGCGAGCCATGTATCAGGGATAAAAATTCGACAAAGTCATATTTAAGGGACGAAAACTACGTGAGTGTTGTACCATTAAAATCTCAACTTACCCTAAACACTTAACAGACTTGTATACTTGAAACATAAACAAGTTTTTGACTCAATTAACATCCAACCCATTTAAATTAACCAAAATTACCAATTTCATATTTTGACCTGTTTTGATTAAGAAACACAAACTAAGCTTTTAATCTAAGCCTGATTTAAACTTTCTTGCACCCAAATTGTTACCATAGCTTTTAACCATGTTTCAAACTAAGTTTAACACAAAAATTGAACAATATGACTAGTTCGTGAAATGCTTTTGACCCAAAATGTACCTTTGTCAAACACTCATGATTTCACCATCAAACTTACACCATTTATAAACTCAGTAACCAAAACTTACTAATAATACATCATTTTAAATCAAGTTCAAGTGAATAAAACTTCAAAATATACATAGTCTTATGAAAGGACTTAATCAAACAACATCTATCAAACATGAATTTACTTCAATGACACTTTTACCCCAAATTCTCGATTATGAATGCATGAACCCTACATGTTCATATGTTTAATCAACTTAAATTCAATGTTCTTACCTTATGCTACATAAACCGTTAAATACTTAACACAACCTAACAATCACCCACTAATTTAATCAGTTTTGCTTAACCTCTTCTTGCCATTTCCTTCTTTCACGTAACCCAACATAAAAGTCTGATTTTTTAAAGTTAATATAACTGCATTTTGGACACTCAACTTCTAACTCATTTACTTTAATAATTTGAACTTAAGGTAAAGTTTGGCTATGACTGTCTTCAGACTTAAAACTTCGCTTACTAACCAATCTCGTCTAGTCTTTATTCTACTATTCTCAAGCATATACTATCATAACCTTACGAATAATCTAGTCAAACAGTCTATCTGGTTATTAATTCTCAACAAAAAAATAAAACACCAAACTCTTAAAAATTCAAGTGAATCTGTTTAGTTCCAAAAGATATAATCAAAGCTTCTTACCCTTGGTGTGTTTATTGTTGTGCATCCATATTTTGAAACCATTCTTGTTGACGCCTATTTCTTCACAAAATTGGTTTATCAAACCTTCTCTTTCTTTCTGGATCCTCCACCCTAACTCCTGGGCGAAAGACAGCATCCGGTCCTTCTGAGCTTTAGTGAAGTTTGTCCTAGGTCGCTTTTGTGGACGCCGCCCATGGTTCCTGCTGGGGCTAGGGTTTGATGTACCCTCCAAGTTTTCTGTTGACACAGACTGCAAAGGAACAGGAATTGGACTATGGTTATTAGCAAGAGGAGATGGCCTCACTGGCACAAATGCTGAAGGACTTTGTTGATAAAACCACGTTGGTCCTGTCTTCTGGTTGTGCTGGTGTATGCGCACAACTGGTTGCCCAACTGCTACCTTCCTATGGTAGTTGCGGTGGCATTTACATGCTGCACAAAGCAGCGCTTCCATGGTGCCCATTTCGCCCCCCGGCCAAAATTCACCGCAACCATCTAGTGAATGATGATGAACACTCGCAGCTTGATTTTTAGTGCATTCCATGTAAATGTATCCTAGATTCCCTCCATTTCCTTGTGCAGCATGCACATGATTGATGAACTCCATTATCACTCCTCCTGCTAGATAAATCGAATTAGATACTTGAACAAAATAAACATACTAACATAATACAAACTATGATGAAGGTGAAGAAATGGTAGGAACAACAATAAATGCCTACTGTGATGGTGCTCGCGTGGGTAGTGAAATAGATTATTTTTGAAGACAGTGCAACATTGAGCTACCTGAACAACAGCAAGGAATGTAGAGAACCAAAGTATTTCAAGGAACTCTGAGGAAAGAGCAATGCTAATCTTTTCGACCCAAGTAGGATTGTTAGGAGTGATGATACTAGCTATCATTGAAATAGAAATTAGGATGCATTATAGTAAACTGTCACATGTATAATTTACGTGGACATGTCATTATTGTTGGAAAATTTAGTGCACTTGTGGGATTAGTTCACACCTTGTAATGGGTTAGGAGGTACGGAGTGTACACCCATAAGGTCCATGAACACCCTGACTCTTATAGTGGTTTGTATTGGTAGTGCTAGTAGAAAGTACTGCTTGTGGAAAGTACTGCTTGTGGTTTCCACTGATAAGCAGTGTTTCCACTGATAAACAGTGTATCCACTGATAGCACTATGAAAGTACTGATGAAAGTACTGTTTGTAACGGCTTTGACCTATTCAAGTGGCAGTTACAACTGCATAATGACCAAGTTTAATTGGTCATGTAACCACTAACGGCTATAATGGGGATAATTATGAGGAGATTAATGGGCCGATTAATTCTCATAATTCCATTTGAATAGCTCTGAGTAACCTCCTATAAATAGGAGATCTGATTATGCATGAAGAGGACACAGAAAACGATTAACACTTATAAGCGCAAGGGTTATTGAATTGTGCCTAATTCTATAAATGCATTTGGTCTTATCCCAAGTAGATATTCGTGTAACCCAGGCATTAGGGTCGAATAGTTTACTTTGGAAAGTGATCACACGATTCCAAGTGATATCCGGTAACCACCTAGTGGTATTTGTTTCTGCTGACTTGTTGCTTGTTTCTGCTGAATTGATTATCTAACCCTGCTCTTGGCTCATAACCCCCAACAATTATTTAGAGTAAAAAAAAAACACAAATAGAGTTCATGGCCGGTGATGAGATGGTTGATGAAACCATATGCACAAGTATTATGAACATCCAACTGGAAAAAAAGACGAAACTTTGAGAAACATTGACAAAAGAATTACAATGTGGTGTTGTTGAAAATCGTAGGTTTTATCAATAATAATGTGTGTTGCATTTATCACACAGTGAGAGAAGTCATTGTGGGTCTATAAGTGCATTTTCATTCCAATGTTTGAAAGTTTTTAGGAGGCTTTTAGAGGTAAATTATAGAAAGATTTATTTGCTAACTTAGAAAGATAAATCGTCACTAATTTTATGCATAATGTATTATTTTATAAAATTATGTTGCAGTTATTTTTGGAGGAAAAATTAAGTCAAGCATTGTGTTGGTTGGTTTTGAGTTTTGACTCGCAGTTGTGTTGGTTGGATATAACTGCCATTTTTCGACTAAAAAAGGTTGAGTTTGGTGGCATATTATATTTAACAAAATCTGATACAATTTCACAATCAAAAGACACAATCTAATGATGTTCATGTAGTCTTTATGTATGCTGCATAAAATACTAATCTTTGAGGTCGAATCCTAGATATGTTACTGCTAACCCTTCACAGGTGTTGTGACACGTGAACTATTTAATAAAGCGTTGCATGCTACTCTTTGATATATAAAAAAAAAGTCGTCATATCTCAAACACCTATACAACAACAGCAATAACAGCGTCATTGTCATCATCATCATCAACAACAACTGAAACCTCAACCTTATTATCCAACAAGAGAGAGAATAGTCAATATAAAGGATCAACTACTCTACGAATTGTTAGTTGTAGAAGATCTTAAGGATGAGGATACTGATCTTATAACTATCCTTCGTCTGCAGTATGCTGAAAGTCGTCTGTATGCATCCAAATTAGATATACATGCATACAATCATGATCCAAACTTTGAACAGGAACTCTGCTACCTTGAACCAAATCAAATGGATACTCTGACAAAACTTACCGAAAGAGCTGCAGCTCTCGAGGAAACATGTAACAACCAAGCTCAGGGTACTGAGCGAAAAAGAGATGATAAGAACCAGAGGGTAGTAGTAGAAGTTTCAATGAAAAAAAATGATCATGTGGTATCCTAGGTAAATCTGTTGCTACTATTAAAACTAAACCTATCCTCAATCAAGACCAAGAGGGCCAACCAAAATAAATGGTGAAATGACAGAGGAGATTAGAGAGTGCAGATCCAAGATTGGTTGAAAAGCCTGATGATCGCAATATAATTAAGGAAAAGAAAGATGTTGAACGGATCCAAAAAGTGAACCCGTTTTCTTTAGAAGTGCTCTAAACGTTCTTACTTATGATCAAGATGATCTAGGTCCATATCTTGCAGTTTTTCTTGCCATTATCACATATAACAGAAAGAAAGTTGGTGATTATCTCTTAGAAACATCAAAATTAAAAGCTTCTTGCACAAAGGTACTTGCTCAAGAATAAGAATCAAGTCCTACAATTTTTTTTTTTTTTTTTTTTTTTTTTTTTTTTTTTTTTTTTTTTTATAATTAAAAAATAGACCATATTGATCCTTCAAAATATTAGAAGGGCCGCTCTTTGAAATTTATTTGAGAAGTTTTTGCTCAGAAAACTAGACCCTGATGGTGTTGCCGATATTAACTAATTAATCCAGCATGGTACGCAGATTACGACTGGTAATGAGAAACAAAGGACATTCAGGAGAGGTCATGTGAAACAAAAGTATCATGGCTTTTGAGAGCATTTTAGAGCTTTTAGCATTATAGCGAGCGGGGTATACCAAATATGTACTTTTGTCGTATCTTGATCATTTAGTGGTATGCAATGATAGTCGGTATATGACGGTGTACCGGTTTGATAGTTCTAAAAAAATAAACGTGTGTTTAAATTTTCGTAAAATATATTAATACAAATATAGATTTTCATAATTATCTTCATTTGAACTTAGTAAAAATTGAATGTATATGATAACCTTAGAACTTTAAACTTGTATTATTGTAGGTTTGTAACATTAATTTAAATACTAAAATTTATTGTGTCATTAGTGTACATTATGATGCAATTAGTGTAGTATTTAATTATATAAATTACTAAATATAGTAACATGTGTAAGCTTAAAAAATTAAGACTTCTATTTATAAAAGTCCCAAATGCTTTATAGATAGTTATAGATTATTACAAAGCTCATTTGGAAGAAAGCATATAGCATTTATAAAATTATAAAAACACTAGTTACTCGATGCTCTTTGAATAAGAATTTAGCGTTTAGCATTTAGCATTAAGTCATTTTACACATTAAAATTACAGCTATAGGTACGCTACAAAACCAAAACACTTTTATAAATTAACTGCTAGTGCTAGTTTCAATAAACACACCCTATAACTATCCCACATTTCTAGTTCAACGAGTGGATAATAAAGAAGACACCCTTTTTGAAGCTTCCTTTACAAGTATTAATCTCAAAGACTTCGAACCATTATCAGATTGTCTATTGTTATATCTAATAGCAACACTTAGGAGGGTTTATATAGACAATATTAGGGGTTTAATTGTATTTAGTATAAATAGAGTTTAGGAGTATACTTAGATTAGGAAACTAGTTGCTTGGCTTCCAAGGCAAGCATGTAACCATCCTATGGAATTCGAATTCTATAGGGATTGTACCCCCTCATCTATATAGAAGGAGGCGATGAGGGATGCTACTTAGTACATTCTTCCTTGCTCATTCGTTAATTAATAAAATGTAACGTTTGGGGTCATGTACGTGTTTACTTTGGGTCAATATTCCGCTCTAGCTGACAAGGTTTGTTAACCTTTATTTCCAACAAGTGGTATTAGAGCGACGGCGGGTAGTGATCTCCAGAAGGTCTACTAGTTCGAGACGTAATAGACATTTCGGCTTTTATTTGGCGGGAAGTTGCAGGTTTAAACAAACGCTGAAGAAGAAGATACCAAAGCGACGTGAGTTTTTTTTATTATTAAACAAAGTTGAAACAATATTTTGAATAGTATTATTTTAATATTCAATCTCAGGAGGAAACTAAATACTATAAAGGTGACGGACCGAGTTCTTGGTTTCGCCAAAAAGGGATTCGATTATTAAAATTGGACTTTAGGTTATCGTTTTTTTGGTTTTAAAATTCAATTAAAGCGAAGATTTTATTGTTGCGGATTTTCTTGTGGTTCAAGCTCGATCGTGGTTCAATTGGGGATTAAAAATCGAGGATTTAAGGTTATTCTAATTAATTCGATTTGCAAGAAGTGGTTTTAGCAACAACGGGTATATTGCACATGACTTGTGAGGCTTATCGGTTAAGTTGGTTAAAAACAACTTGAAAAGGTTTTTAGCAAGGTTAAAGAAGAATGACTAGTTCTATCACTAGGTTTAACATTGTAAACCTTGATGGAAATGGTGTACAAAATCATTGAGGTTAAAAAAAATTGAGTTTAAGAAACTTGGTCCTGGTGTTAAAACAGGAATCCATGGAGCAAATGTTTTAAAGCGTGTTTGGTTTGAGGTGGAACTGTAGGGAGCTCACGAAAATCGTAAAGCTGCGGTTATTCACGATAGTAGCGATTATTGATAAGGATATAAAACGTACGTTTTTAGGGGGTCATTTAAGCTCTAAACTAATGTATTTATGATCAAGTATTGCCTAAATTCGTTCCTTTTCACTTTTTAGGTACTTTGAAAGCAAAAGCCGGAAATCATGCTTATTTGGACGAAAAGGGATGAAAATGTGAAGAAAACGACCAAGTCATGAAAAGTCTGAAAAAAGGCACCAAACGGTGTTACAACCTACAGGTGACGCCGTCACTTGCAAATAAAAGTACCTACAAGGAGATGGAATTCTCTGTGAAAATTACAAAGTGACGGCCTGGAAAATTTATAAGGCGCGGCGTTAGAGATTATGGGACGATGTCTGAAGGTATAAAGGGACCCCGTCACAAAACTGACTTGGAGCAGACGGAACCCTAATGGCGGTGACTTGTTGGCGTCACAATTATAAAGTGACGCCGTCGCAAGTGTAATCCTATATATCGTTTTAGAATTTTCAGCATTTAGTGTGCACACTTTTGGGAGAAAAGTTGGTGTACGAGTTTTTTTTAAGTTTTTTACAGTAACTTAGGGTTTTCATACCCTCATTCCACAAGAGATAAGTCTCTTGATTAACTCTATCATTATGTTTAATTCAAGTTCAATTACCTTTACTTGTTTCATTATCTTTTTCATGTTTAGCTAATTAATTTAGTGTTTGCTTAGATCTAATGAAACCTAGTTGTTAACTATTGATTGTCGTCTCTTGTTTAAGTGGTTGTTACACGTTAGGTTAGGAAACTTGCTTCTTCCATTAGTGTTGCAAGCTTGACCCGTCCTAAAAAACGTATTTATGTCCTAGAGTGTACCAGTTGACTTTCATTGTGTTTATTGCGTGAATTGTGGTTTTATCAATTACATTGCATTTGGCACCTCCCTACGACCTTAGGAATACAACGCACCAATTAAATAAGGACGTGACAATTCGACTAATCAATAGGAGATAGCTAGGGAGTAGTGAAATCTAAGTAAACACGTGTTTACCTATCATAAGAATCTCAACTTAATTTACTTGTGATTAGTTTAATTATTAGTTTTAATTAATAGTTTAAGAAGTTGATAATCAAACCCCCAATCAAACACTGAGATTTTAACTGCTTTTATAAAATATAAAAAGAAAAAAAGAATCATCCCTCACCTTAGACCTATTCGTCATACATCTCAACCTTCCCAACCACTATTCTCCTAGAGAATGATAAATCTCCCGTGTCTTACCTATACTACACTACACGGTTAGGTACACTGCCTAGGAAGATTGTAAAACTTGTTGTGAGGTTTGCAAGAATCCGCATCAATTATATTGCAGTAGCTCAAAGATAGTTGGAGGTTAACTAACTTGAAGAAAAGACAAACACGGGTTGCTTGGCAAATGAGCAGGAACAGTTACACCTTGGTGCAAAGGTGGGGCAAAAATTATAAAAACCAGAGTACCTGGTCAAGATAGAGCAGAGGGTAATATTGCTAAGGATGGAGATGCTGAGTATCGGTAGTGTCTAAACATTACTCCTAAAGTAGAAATTTTTATATGTAGTAGAAATACTTAGGAGTGTTTATATGTTTGGTGTTGTCCAGTTTATAGGTGATACGTTGGTCAACTTGTCTTCTGAGAAACAAAACTCTACAATAATGTGTTGCAGAAGCAAAATATGTATTCTTACTATTCAACTTTCGACTCAAAAACTATCGATATTGAATATGTATTCTCACAAAACTCTAAAGTCAAATAGTGCAAGTTATCACTATTAAACTTTAGACTTCAAAAGCTTTCGACTCAAAAACTTTTCTTATCTTTAATAAAAAAATGTAATATTATTCACACTATTCAACTTTAGAATAGTTTTCACTGCTCAACTTTAGACTAGTATTTGAGAACACTATTTAACTTTAAACTATTTTTTAAATGAGGATAACTCGAAAAAGCCAGAAGTGTGATGAAACTTTTAATAACAGTTTTCACTCATAGTGATAAGTGTTTTATCCCAAGTTTTTCTAAACTTAAAAAAGAACTAATTCTGGATAAACACTTTGAAAATATTTCCCAAATAAATATTGTTAAAAGTGTCATTTGATGATTTTTTTTTCAAATACACTATAAAACCTTGATTCGCATTTCAAAACGTTTCTACAGAACAAAATTTTCAAATGGTCTGCTAAGGAAAAAACATAATTGTTGAGAAAAGTTTCTTTTTCCTAAAAGTAAAAGACTCGTGTGCAAAAAGTAAGGATCCAGTGAGAAAATCAAAACTTACAAAGTGTTAACAAATTTAGAAATTTTAAAAACACTTAGGATGCTTTATAATTTTTTTTATTGGTTACAATCTCAATACCAAACCAACTCGATCATATAAAATGTACAGTACGAGGAAATATAAGGCTAGGTATTATCCCATGGTCCAACAAGAGCCAGAGGAGCTTACCCATGGACATTCCTAGATAGATTAGGAGTCTGTATGTCTAGGAGATGATGGAAGATAAAAGGATAAAGTGCTTACTAAGTCATGAGCCATCATCGAATGAATCACAACATGATGATGGTGATGACGACTTGGTTAGCATTGTAGGAGTTAAAGAATTAATTTTTTTTGATTCAGGGTTAAAAAGAACTGAAAACCCTCCCTACAACATTAATTTGTTGGGTTAATACATAATCTATAGACATCATAATTTGATTTCTGATATTAAAACAGACATCATGGACCCAGTGATGCAATGCACAAACCCTTCTCAACTACTTAAGTTCTTCTCAAAAAATTCTTTTTTCATTCCTTACGAAGATTACACACGTAATCTATCGACTTCTCACTCTGAGAACATTGGTATTAAAACATATGGCAGTTCGCTCCAACCTCCTCTTACTAAATATCAAAAATGAACTTACCGAGTCTAATCCAAAATTATTTGTCATAAATCTTCTTAGGACACCCTAAAGATTATACACTTTTGTTTCACAATAAAGAATACAATTTCTACTTATCATTTTGCATGTCTTTGTGACATTGTCGGAACATTCATAGTGTTACCTAAATTGGTATTCCAAGATGATTGAATGGGAATTCTACGAGTGTTAACATCACGCTTGCACTGAACGTATGTCACTTAGTTAATTCTTTATTGATTCAACAAGTGTTAACTGGCAATCTGTGTGATTTGGGTATCAACGTTATAACTTTTATGATATAACCAGAACTGGCGTAGTGAGATCTAATTTAAGATCTTTTACGAGGATCGTTTGGAAATACTGCCAGTGCTATCATCAAGCCCGTTCTCTCTTAGCCCAACTATCTATACCATTTAACAATTGAATAAATGATTGATGATCTTGTTGGTGAAGTTTTTAGGTGATCGTAACAATATTGGTGTTTTCATTGAAGCTGGAACCTTTTCCTTTGACGAGAACACATATTGCAGTTTGATCGACTTTTTCAAAAAGGTTCAAGTGTCACGTTCACCTTAATGTAACGAGCAACAATCCTAGACCAGTTAGGTTAACCAGTTAACATATGATTTGAAACTAAAAGAGAATCAAACATATGACGTGCGAACACATGCATACATTTGATTCTCTATTAGTTTCAAGTCGTATGTTAACTGGTTGACCAAATTGGTCCAGGATTGTGGCCCGTTACATTAAGGTAAACATGGCACTTGAACCTTTTCAAAAAGCTGATTAAGCTGCAATATCCGTTCTCTTCAAAGGAAAAACTTCTAGCTTCAATGACAACACCAATAGTGTTACGATTACCTTAAAAATTCACCAATAAGATCATTAATCATTTATTCAATCGTCAAATAGTATAGATAGTTGAGGTAAAAAGAGAACTTCTATAGAAACTATCATTCAAAGAAATGATAGTGAAGATGATGATCTTGAGTTATTCACAATCGTTCATATGCATTTGAAACAAAGATCAAAAGAATGCATCAAAGTAAGACTTGCAAAGAATGATCAACCTTATCGATACTTTCAAATATGAAAACATCAATTTCAATCAAGTCATCATCAATACATCGATTAGTTTTCCAATGGAAGTGCAAAAATTTAGGAAATGATGTCAAACATTAAGAGAGACTAGAAGGATGAAGATGAAGTTGAAGAAACTAGAAGAAAAGGTAAAGAATAAGAAGGGTAGGTATTTCCGCTTCAACTCTAACTGAACCTACCAAGACCAAGAAGATCTACCTAGAGTACTTACCTCTTAATTATATAAGGAATAGTGGTCAAGATAAAAAAGAAATAAAGAATAATGCAATCAAGAAGACTTCTTTTCAAGATTTACTAACAAAGTTTAAATGGATCGAATGAATCAACTTTCCTATAATGTCATCAAGAAATCAAGTAATCATTCAAGGAGGAGGAAAGAAAAAGTATACTATCTTCATCAAAGGAACATCAAATATTTCTTTGAATCCTTCTAATTTTCATAGCATTCCTATAATGAAATACGGAGTATTTCTTTGAATCCTTCTAATTTTCATAACATTCCTATCCTTCTGCAACAATTATCATCTCAAATTTACAAGCCAAAGAAGAACAAAAAATAAGAAAAGATTCACATTGACATGTTTAAGAGTTTCAGATTGAGATAAAGAATGATATGTTCTTCAAGAATGCTTCAAGAGAATTCAAGAATGATGATGAAGAATCAACGTCTATGAATAAGGGGACTTCATTAGCCGATCTTGCGCTTTTCAAATTATCTCAACATTCAGAATAAAAGAAAGGTCATTCCAGCATTATCAAAGATTCTCTACGTTGAAGCTTCAAGATTTCATCTAAAGAGAAGATAAGCTAGAAGACACCTAGAATTCAGCAACCATGACTACTTTTTCATTTGGGGAATTGTTAGAAATTTCATATGAATATAATAATTTTAGAAAAAGTATTATGGTTGTATTATCAATGTTTAGATGTCTAAGGACCAATTATGTAATAAGTCACAAATCACTCATGATTGGTTAGATATAAATACCAATCATTAGGTGATGTGAGATGTTGATGAGGTGCAAAATCATATGGTTTTTAGGGGTCATTTAGCCTTTGAAATGATGCACATTGCATCACTTATTTCTTTAAATCCTTTCTTTTTGAGTTTTAGGTGTTTGGGAATTCAGTTTATGGAAACATACAAGTTTTGGGCTCATTTGAAAGAAGAACGGGTGAAAATGACAAAGTTTCGAATCTGTGACAGGCAACTCTGAAAGTGAAAAATAAAATCGCTTTGTGATAACTCAGTGTGTGGAGACGGCCAAGTGAAAAATAAAATCGTCATGATAAAAAACCTATATATATATATTATAGTTTTCATAATTCGTGTGCAATACCTGGGGACAAAAACCTAACCGATTTTAGAGTGGTTTGAAGTGTTTTTTACTTGGGGTGGCAATCTCTGACCCAACACGAAACCTGACCTAAAACCGTCACAAAAATTAACAGGTTCAGGTTGGGAATAAATTAAGGGGGTCGACCCGCCTACTGGTTTAATATTTTTTCTTAAATTAAAAATTATTTATATTTTATTATACGGGTTAATTGGTTAAGAGGGTCGACCGCAAACCCATCAAACTCGTGTAATGTGCCAGTTTTTGTATATAAAACAAGTTAAATGGGTCAACCCAAAACCCGTTTAACCTATTCAACCCGTGAAACCTATTTAACCCGCCAACCCAAGTATATATATGGCTTAAATGGGTTAGGTTCGGGTTATGTGTAAATAGGTTAGGGTTGACTTAACTTACCCGATAATTTAAATGTGTCAGGTTCGGGTTGGGGTTTTCTGACCCGCCAACCTGTCAACCCGAAACCTTCAACCCGAACATGACCCAAATTTCTACCCCTATTTTTTTACCTAATGAACTAAATCGTATCATTAAGATAAGTTATTACATTAATCAATCAATTATGTTTATCATTACTCACATGATTATGTTGATTTCTTGTTCTTTATTATGCTATGCTTGCCTAAATAACTTAGTATTTATCTAGGACTGCATGAAATTTGTTAGTGTGATGATATTTCCAATTGTCTCTTGTTGACGAATGTGTTCTTTAGAAGTAAAAAACCGGTTAGGAGTCCGACTTAGCTTGAACATAGACTAGAAATGACTAATTCAATACTTAGAATTATGTGTTTAAATGGATTGGATATTTAAAGCATGCTTTAGTTATTTTGTGATGGTTAGGCATTCTTAGGCGCCTTCACTTAGGTTACTGCATAGACGTGTGAATGATCAACACAAATCGGTAATAAAGAATATCCCCGTTACATTAAATAAGGTGTAACAATTCAATAGGATTAATTAGATCTCTAATAAAGAGTAGTGCACCCTAGATGAATACGCCTTTCCTACTTATTATTTGTACCAAAAACCTTTACTTTTTTTGTTATTTTATTTTTCTCGTAATTTAAGTTAATATTAGTTTAAAACAAATCTTCCTCAAACCTGATATTTTACTTGCTTTCATAAAATATGAAAGTACTAAAAACAATCTCCTTCCGTCTTTAGATCAAATCGCCATACATCTCGAACCTACCTCACTATTCCCTTATAGAACGATCTTCCCAGGGTCTTTTCTATACTACACTACAACGGTTAGGTATACTGCCTAAGGGGATGTAAAAATTTGTTATTGCAACCACCGCATCAAATATGTGTGTGTGCGTGTGTTTAAGAATGTGTCAGTAGACTATCTGTGTGTGTCAGTGATTATTTAATTGTTAGATTTTTTACGTCACTTGTTTGTATCTCACACCGGAGTTCTATAACTCGACTAATGCATAAACTTTGCTTCTTTGAATATGAAATGTAACCTCACTTAAAATTGAGAATAATAAAGCTATTGTGTATCTGTTGAAAAAAGATGAAATCCATAACTTACTGAAATAAATCTAGTACAAGCAAAACTAGATCGATCTGGATATGTGCTTATAATACCCAATCGGGGAATAAATACCATAAACCTAGATATGAATGAATGCCAATTAACATTGAACAAATTGATGAAGTGAACAAAATGAGATCCGTAACTTACCGAAGTAAATCTAATCGAAGTAAGAGTAGATCGATAAAGATCTGTGATCAAAACATCGAATTTGGCAGTGAAGACCGAGATCAATCTATGAACCAATGAAAAATAAGATTGAACAATTTGATCAAATGATAATGGAACATCAAAAGAGATTTTACAAAAAGTTATTAAGGATCTAATAAAAAAGGATAAATTGGAATTCATAACTTACTGCAATAAATCTAGTAGAATCGAAAATAGATCGATCCAAATCTGTGCTCAAAATACCTAATTTTTCAATGAAGATCGATTGGATCAAATCAAAAGTTTACGATATCTTGATATAGAAAAGCGGCGAAGAAACGAATGCTAGGGTTTTATTATTTATTGAGTTTAACAAGGGTATTTTTGTAATTTTTTCATAAAGTTAGAAGAGAATATTCTTGATGCTTCTAGTTGACATTTTAATAAACTTTAAAATACGTGAGTATTGTGTTTTCAAATTATATTATAGTAACGGCAATTATATTCGTGGGTCGATATTTAATTAATATATTTTACTACTGACTTGTTTCAAACTTAGGCGGTTTGGTTCATAGAATGTTTTTGAAATAATGGTAATATGTCAAAAGGATTGTGGTGTTTTATAGGAATCCAAATAAATTGTAATATAAATGAATGAATTGAAATAGTAATTATAATGTAAAGAAAACTGTCATATGCTTGGTTGGTAGGAAATATAATGCAATTCAGAAAAGATAATAATGAAATGATAAGTATCAAACAACTTATAAAATAAAAATAAAGATTATTATTTTTTAAACAAAATATTAATTAAAATTATTATTAAGTATAAAGTTAATAGTTAATAACTAAAAAATAGTTAAAATACTATATCAATAAACAAAACTTTTAATATTAATTAATATAAAACTTTAAATTATTATTTTAAGTATATATTTAATGTATAATATAATAGTAATAATAAAAATAATGGCTTTTTATATTATATTAATATTATATAATAATAATAACAATAATTTATTATTTGAATAATATAATTTATTATTTTTTATAATTAAAGATTATGAGCCCAATGCTGAACAGACCTATGCAGAGGCGGGTGATGCTTTCTATACTTCTGTCGCTTTGTTGGTTGAGAATAACGGAGCCCTGGTGATCTTAAAGCCATGGAGCCTCCTAGCTTGGCCTAGAAAACCTCTCATGCATCTCTTAGAGCTCATTCTCAGTGATACCCTCCTACTTGTGAAACTTTATTTCATCGTGTCTTTTGCACTTAATAATAATAATTTGTATATATTCTAATAATAATAATGATGATGATGATGATGATGATGATGATGATCACAACAACAACGAAGATGACGGCAGCAGAGACGACGACGACAACGACAACAACAACAACAACTAGAAGAGTGGGGGCCCAGATAGTATCTCGGCTTCCCACTAATTTTTATAAATCATTTGAATTTCTAATAAAGTGATATGTTTAATAAATAATATGCTTTTTGGCCTTGGCAGTATGTGGTTTTTCTTCTTAGTTGGACTTGCATTTTGAACCTCCTAAAAAGAACTAATATGGTTTTTGTCTTAAGTGGGTTCATGTTTTTGATACTTGTTTGTGTTTTGTCTTAAGTGGGTTCATGTTTTGATATTTGTTTGCGGTTTGATATATGTAATAAAATAAAACTTGCGATTTGACTTGGGACAAAAAAAATAAGAAAAAAGAAAAAGGGAGTTGCGATTTGCCTTGGGGCTGCAATTTGACTTGGGAGCTTACGGTTTGTCCCCTGCAATTTGCCTCAAGCTACTTTTGTTTTGCACTTTTATGGCTATTATACGGTTTCATTGACCCTTTGTTGGTTTAAGTGGTTGTCAAGATGGTAGTGGGAACGGGCTTACCAAAACCTCGTTGATCTCTCACCTTCATGATCGTCATTTTAATGAGGATCAGCTAGCCACCACCAAAATTTCCTTGGCCACTAATCTTGCTGTTTTTGAGGCAGCCGAGGTTACGTTGAAACGTATGGGTCTTTGGTTATGTGGGATTTGTTTTAAGACGCATACCCTCTGTTTGAAAGTGTCAGCATGTGGCTGATTTTGTGTCACCCCCTGATTGGGGAGATGGTGTTGTTAGGTTTGTGTTGTTTGATCTTGTCAAGCCACAAGTTCCTCAAAGTGTCAAGTTTGGGATTCTCTCGCGTATTGAAAGGACCTCTTGATAAGGTGATCTGCACACCTGGGGACATTTCTTGTTGGGTTAGCCTGTTAGTCTTGCCTATTTGTCTCCTTAAAACCTTTTGTCCGAGGACTAACATGGAGTGTAGGTCTGCCATTAAATGTCAACGTGAAGAAGAATATATCGCTAACGCAATTCACTCCCGGGGTACGTCTGGTGGGAGTTTGCAGCTTGTTAGAGAGGTTTTAGCTGAACCAGCCCCTACATGGTCTAATATTGATGAGGAAAACCTGGAATTAAGTGAACGTAATGTCAAGTAATGTAAGAGGAAGATCTGCGATGGTCATTATACTGCGGCTGTTAGAGTTCTTTCTTCTTCGGGTGTTGCTCCTTATAATGATACCACTCTTCATGACTTAAAAGCTAAGCACCCCTTCAAGTCTGCTCCTTTCCTGCCGGATATACCTATTGACCATCATAACCATTTCATCTCCTGTTGTGGTCCTTGATATGATCAAGAGTTTCCCCGTGGTACATCTTGTGGTCGAGATGGTTTACGCACCCAATACCTTTTGGATTGTTTTAGTGGTGCTGCTGTGGCTATTTCCGATGAGTTAATCGATTCTATCAACCATGTGGTAAATCTTTTTTCGATGGTAAATGCCCTAGGGCAGTTGGTGAGTATATTGCTAGTGCTTCGCTCACACCACTGATCAAGCCCGGAGGTGGTATCCGTCCCATTGTTGTGGGGACTGTTTAGAGGCGTTTAGTCTCCAAGGGTGGTGCTTCTTTGATCGGCCACTCTTTAGACGGTTATTTAAATGATCTCCAGTTTGGTGTTGGGGTCCATGGAGGGGGGAGGCTATTCTTCATGCCGTGAATAGGTTTATTGAGGACCGAGGTGGCGAGGAAGGTCTTTTGATGTTATTGGTGGATTTCAAAAATGCCTTCAACTTGGTGGACCGTGAGGTCATGCAACAGGAGGTTCGCCTACGTTGTCCTACCATTTCACGTTGGGTGGAGTTTTATTACTCTAGCCTATCTGGATTATATTATGGAGAACACTCGTTATGGTCGCACGAGGGTGTACAACAAGGTGATCGACTGATATGTAAGATTAGAGGCTCATTTAGTGTTTCCCTTCAAGCTTGGTATCTAGACGATGGTACTATTATTGGAGATACCTTGGTAGTGGGGAAGGCTTTAGAGCTTATTATGTTGGATGGACCACGACACGGCCTGCACCTTAATGTTGATAAAACTGAGGGTTTATGGCCACAGGAAGACCCCGGAAGCATGCTTGCAGGTGTTTTCCCACCCAATATTGCTAGACCGCTGCATGGTGTCAAATTATTGGGTGGGCCGACTAGCATAGACTTCGAGTTTAGCAGTGAGCTTGTTATGAAAAGGGTTGCTAAAACTATTGAGCTCATGGATGTTGTTGCTAAAACTATTGAGCTGTTGCTTCTTCGTACTTGTGCGGCATTTCAAAGTTATATTTCTCTATGCGCACATGTTCTCCTCGGGTCTTTGAGCGTGCTCGCGTTGCATTTGATGCAGCACTGCGTTCTTCTCTGGATTGTATTGTTACTGCTTCTGGGCCTGGATTTGGTGATTGGCAATGGGGGCTGGCCAGCCTCCTATTTGTATTTGGGGGGCTTGGTGTATATTCAGCAGGGGATGCCTTGAACTATGCATTCCTTGCGTCTAGACTCCAATCTGCCAAACTACAGACTAAGCTCCTCAGACAATATGATATTGTAACCTCTGGACATTCTTTCAAAGAGGCCTTGAGCGCTTTTAATGCGAAGATAGAGATTGACCTTCTAAGTAATCAGGATGAGATCGCTGACCCAAAACTCATAAAGAAATTGGCAGATATATATTTCACATGTGTTACCCAAATGGCTTAATCCACATTTTGCCTATCTCATCGACAAATGGCACTTTGGAGTTCTCAAAAGGAGGACTACACTTCAGACTGGCTTAGGGTGGTTCCGATTTTTTGGTCTAGGACAGACTATGAATGCCAAAACTTACAGGTGCGTATTATGTTATCGGCTAGGCCTTCCCATTTTCTCTATACAGATGCCGTGCTTAGCTTGCTCCGAGGTTTTCATGGGGGATATTTACGGGGACCATGCTGTATCGTGTGCTGGCACTATTGGTATTATACATCGGCACAACATGGTGCACGATACTTTGGTTGATATCTGTTCTCAATCTGGGGTATTGGCTAGTAAAAAGGTCGACATCGAGTTGAGTGGAGAAAGGGAGCAAGTCTTACGGGCTGCAGATATCTTGCTCTATTCCTAAGGATGGAGGGCAAGACGTATGTGTTGATTTGACGGGGTCGTCTCCCCTCACGCAAATGATATGATTGATTTTGTGCCAGGTCGTGTGGTGATTGATGCCGCAAAACGTAAGCACGTCAAGTACGAAGCCAAATGTGCGGATATTGGATATGAGTTCACCCCTTTCTCATTTTCCTATTTGGGGGAACTTGTGGCAGATGCGGTGACCTTACTTAAGCGGATCCGGAAATTCTCTATAACTCAAGATATTGAGGCGCGTGCTGCTACTCATATCTTCAGTTGGATTAGTTTTGCTATTGCTAAAGGTGTGGGGGTTGTGGAGTTTGTTAGAACTCCTTGAGATCGTTTTGAGCCTTAGGGTTTAACAATAACAATGATAAAGAACATGCATAGCGGAATTAAACAAACATCAATGTTATTGACACAAGCTTTCTTTCACAATCACCATCAATTATTATTTGATCAGAATAATAACGTGCTACCTAAATGTAACAGGGATCTAAGACACCTCAGATCTTGGGGGTTAACTAAACTACTTTCCTAGAAATTGGTGCTCCAAATCTAGGCATAAGGTTGGCTTGTTTAGAATCAACATACTTAACATTTTCTACCTTCTCAGACTGTGTTGATTCAGACCTATCCTCCTCAGAATCTTATTCCCAATCTTTAATAATTGGACTATCAGAACCTATCTTAGGTGATTCAGACTTACTAATCTCACATACAGGTTTGTTGAAACTAAACTCACTGCTAAAAGACAATTCAGTGCCTGGTGGTGCATGTTTCATTAGAGAAGGTGGTTCCACATTATTGTATCCAATCCTAGAACCCTTATTCATTAATTGACACCCTATTGATTTATGAACCAGATCAGAAGAAAATTGTGTTTTAGCTACCCTTACTACATGTTTTTCCTTTTCTTCTAGGGCTTCTTGTTTTACACTCTCTGCTTCTTCTAGTTTCTGTTTAAGCACTTTAATTTCTCTATCTTTTAGATCAATTTTACCACCTAGTATGTTTATTTTATCTACATACTCAAACTCACATTTGATACAAAACTTAAGCTTCTCTTCCACATTCTCAAGACCTACTTTATATCCTAAGTTATCAAATGAAAGTCTTTCTACCTCTTTTCTCAGACTCTCATTAATTGCTTTAAGAGATTCTAAGTTATCTTGACATGATTTAAAAGAACAAGTAGAATTATTTGACCCATTAGATACCTCAGAGTCTGAACCAGAAGATGATGCATATGCCATGAGAGCAAAGTTATGCTCTTTAGAAGCTTCACTATCAAGAAAAGCTGCATTAGGACCTTCTTTAATCTGATCACTCCAGTCATAATCACCCAATCCATCCTGAGCAACCAATACTGAAGAAGGCTTTGGATCTTTAGTAGCCTTCATGTAGTTTTCACCAATCCTTTTAGGAGCTCTACATTCCCTAGCAAAATGCTCCTTCTTCTTGCAGTTGTAGCACTCCATCTTACTCTTGTCAAACCCTGCCTGTCTTTGACCATCATACTTGACTTGTTTGCCTGTTCTCCTTAGAAATCTCCTAGCTTGCAATGTCAACATTGCCATTTGCCACTGAAGATTGATTTCATCAAGATCATCAGGATCAATTTGATCCAGATCTTGATTTAACACAGTGACACTAGTTGTTAAATCAGCCAGAAAAGCACATATGGCACCATCACTAACATTATCACTAACAGTGGTATTATTAGCAATAGCAGTGGAAATTCCATAAGCATCAGTGGATGCTTCTTGAGAACCCTTGTGGTTTGTAGAAACAAAAGCAATGTTTTGTGTAGATGAAGATGAACCAACAATGTTCTTTTCAGACTCATAAACCTTCAAGTTGTTGTAGAGATTGTCCAGAGTCTTCTTCTCAAAGTCATCCTTGTTCCTCCACACAACAGTATGTATAGCCCATTCAGGTGACAAACTTCTGATGAACTTTAGATTTATGTCTTCTTGAGCAACTTTGTAGTCCACCAATTTCAGATGACTGATTAGTTTATGTAGTCTGTTATAGGTGCCATCAAGACTTTCTCCACTAAGTGCAGTGAAGTTTTCAAGCCGATGCTTGAGCATGTTTTTCCTGGATTTTCTGGTAGCTTCATTACCAACAAATCTTGTTTCAATGGCATCCATTAACTCCTTAGCAGTCTCATATTGTTCAAAGTCCAAAGCATACTCATTAGGTATTCCCATACTGAGAATACTATGAGCTTTGATCTCCAATTTCCTCTGTGCCTTGTCAGATTCACTAACAATTCCAACAGGTTTTCCATTAGGACCTATAGTGGGTAACTTGTCACCCTTCTATACAACTTCCCAGATGTTGTAGTCAATCATGCGAATGTATTGCCTCATTTGCATTCTCCATACTTGATACTCACCCCTGCCTCAGCATGGGTACCTTAGATGCAGTAACCATATGAGTTTCGTCAGACATCTTTACTCTTCTTGAATTAAAGTTAACTTGACTTCTTCTTGATCACAGTTTCTAGATCACTTGCTCTGATACCACTTGTTGATCCCAGTTGAGCAAACGATCCTTAATAGAAACCGACTTAAAAAATAACCTGTTAAAAACTACGCAGAATATAATGCTTAACCTTAAGAAGAAGAACAACAGAAATCACTAAACACCTCAATTATATTAATAACGAATACTCTGAATACTATTAGGGTTTTACAACCTTGAAGTGTATCGACTTTAGATATATCTAACACACGTATATCTAACTCTAACCTAGGACCTCCTTTTATAGGCTAAGGAGTCCTTTATAATATACAATACGTAACCTACAAGATAAATATCTTTTCCATATTTATCTAATACAAAATATTAAACTGACTTGTCAACTAGCAGTGGTTACATTACATTAACAGTGATTACACATTACTACTAGCCGTGGTTTAACTCAGCAGTGGATTCCTTCTTCTAGCCGTGGTTTCTTTTGCTCTAGCAGTGGTTCCATACTTGGTGTAATTCCGTTCAGTGGAACCTAAAACCCAACAGGGGCCCAGATAGTTTCGCGGCTCCCCACTAATTTCTTGTAATCCTATGGATTTATTATTATTATTATTATTATTATTATTATTATTATTATTATTATTATTATTATTATTATTATTATTATTATTATTATTATTATTAAAAATAAAAAGTAAAATAATAATAATAATAATAATAATAATAATTTAGGGAACTTGAGAATGATGCGGTGACCTTACTGAAGCGGATTCGAAAGTTCTTTGTGACACAATACATTGGGGCATGTTCTACTATTCATATCTTTAGTAGGGTTAACTTTGTGGCTCTTCAAGAAGAACACTTACATGGATGGAAAAGTACACACCTATAAAGATCGTCTTGTAACAAAGGGTTACACTCAAACCTACGGTGGAGATTATGAGGAAACCTTTTCGCCTGTTGCAGACGTCAATGCTATTAGGATATTTATAGCTATAAAAAGCGTGCTATGACTATGAGATTCGGAAGATGGATGTCAAAATCGACTTCTTGAATGGTATCCTAACCGAAGAGGTTTATATGGTTCAACCCAAGGGATTTGTCAAACCACAATATCCTAACCGTGTATACAAGCTACAATGATCTATTTATGGATTAAAGCAAGCATCAAGGCAATGAAATAAAAAGTTTGATGAGGGGATCAAGAAATATGGTTTATCTCAAAACCTTGATGAGCCATGTGTATATCGTAAGGCTAGTGGGAGTAGTGTTGCATTCCTTATTTTGTATGTTGATGACATATTGATCATGAGAAACGACATTCCAATGTTGCAAGCTATTAAAGCCTATCTTGGAAAATGTTTTGCTATGAAAGATTTTAGAGAAGCTGCATATATTCTAGGAATCAAGATCTACATAGATAGATCTAAGCAGTTGATTGTACTTTGTCAAAATGTATACATTGAAAAAATCTTGAAAATATTTCATATAGAGAATTCCAAGCGTGGAACTATCTCAATGCAAGTAAAACTTGAGCTGAGAAAATCTCAATGACCCTCAACACCTGCAAAGGTGGAACACATGAAGAATGTTCCTTATGCATCGGCTCTACGATCAATCATGTATGCGGTGAGGTGCAATAGACCTAATGCTACGTTCGCTCATAACTTAACAAGTGGATTTCAAGTAGACCCAGGAGAAAGTCACTGGAATGTTGTGAAGAACATATTGAAGTATCTCATATATAATAAATATATGTTTCTTATTTACTGAGGAAAACCCGATGAAGAGCTCAGAGTTACATGTTATACTGATGATGGGTGGCAGACCGACAAAGATGATACAAAATCGCAAATCAGATACGTTTTCATTCTAAACGGAGGCGTTGTAGTCTGGAAGAGTGCTAAGCAAAGCATTACATCGATGCCTTCTACAGAAGTTGAATACACTGCTGCTTCAAACGCCACAATGGAAGCAATTTGGATAAGGAAGTTTATTGATGAGCTTGATGTTGTCCCCACCAATAAAGAGCCTATGGAGATGTTATGTGGAAATACTGGCGTATTAACTCTCGCCAACGAGCCAGAAGCTCAGAAAGAAGCCAAACATTATAAAAGGAAGGTTCACTCTCTCCAAGAGGTTATCGCAAATAATGAAGTTGTTCTTAATTAAGTTCACACAGATGACAACTTAGCTGATCCGTTTACTAAGGCGTCGCCTTTAGCCAAAGATAATGAACATGCTAGTAATATTGGTCTTGTTTAGTTAATAGTATCATGTAAATCTGTTTTGTTTTTTAGTGTTTGGACAATGGGATATTTCAAAAAGTTATTATTTTGGTGATTAATATACACGGTACTTGAAGTTTTTCATTCATATATTAATTGTGTCCTATATTTTCATGTTTAATCCATGATTATTTTATTGTTTTTATTTTACTCTAAATTTTTTCATTGTCAATCAATAGTACGGGAGTGTTACTGAACTAAGACAAATGTGAGTGTTTTGGTAATATATCACTTGTGTGATTGGTGTTAAAATGATTGTCCGCCAAACTCATATGTATCCACATGCTATGGATATTGGACTTTTCCAAACCTATGATTTATCACTTTATTGTTGATCGGCGTCATTAAGTGATAATTCACAAGTGGTTATTCTTATTTATCCGTAGACTTGAGATGCAAGCAAGTTTTGCATGTGTGGATATTTCGTCTTGATTATAGTTTAACGATATCCTGAACAAGGTGGTTATATGGACTATTTTAGGAAGCGATGTGAAGCACATGAATGACACGTGTAGTCAAGATAGAATTTGTTTCTCCACTTGTTTTCTGGAGTATGATACTACTAGGCCCCTCGTTGAATTAATTGGATGTTTGCATGGCCGTGCCAAAAGTGTAAATCAAGATAGTACTTGTTTTACGTTTGGTAATCTGAATTAATTTCTAAAACGAGAAACAAAATAGTTAAACAAAATGTTACGACTTAGATCAATAACCATAGTTTAACACTATCTTAAACAAAGCGATGTATATTTATAAATCATTTTGTCTGAGCTACTTTTCGAAAGAACACTTTGGTATTTTTGGGAGAAATGTGGTGTTGCTAGACGCATAACATTGTTAGTATGAATTATCTGGTTATGACATATCACAAGTGGGAGCTATTGGTTATGCTCAAAGTCTAGTCGATAATTTGTACGGCCAGAAATACATGAGCCTATTGTAGCATATACGTATACACCGAAGAATATGTATTTATTAATATATTAAGTGTTATATATTAATTTTATTAAGTCACGAAATGAAATAACGACCGTGAGTTAACCGTTAGATGCGTAACTAATTATCGGGCATTCTAATTTACTCGTAATGGACTAGTTAAATTCGTTGAAGCAAAAATAAGCCCACTAAAACCTTGTGGGTTTGGGGGCCAGTCGAACAAAGGTCCAAAAGGGGGTGTTTTGTTTGCTTAAAAGTTAAGTTATTATTATGGTATGTGTACATAATAATAATTACTCAAGGACTTAAACACAAGATTGAAGGATCAAATCGCAAGTCTAGAACCTTCCAATGGGGGGGGGGGGGGGTTCGGCCTAATGACTAATCAAAGAGGGATTAGGATTTCCAAACTTTTCCATCAAGTTTAATCACTATATAATGAATTCTTGTCATTCATTATTTTTTAGTCATTATTTTTCCTTGCACTCCTAAACCCTAAGCAAAAATCTGAACACCTTTGTGCCGTAGCAAAACCGATCGGCGCCCCTTTTAAAAATGGTTTCGATCGCAATTCACAAAACCAAACAAAACCTAGCTCGGTTCATATTTATTCACGACGTATACTAGCATACGCGTATTCTTGTGACGTGTATGCATGCTTTGATAGATACAATCTATTTTGATTGTTAATTTCCGTAACACCACCAAAAATGAAACGCAACATAAGATAATGTCACTGGGGTGCTACTTCATAATACATAGTTTAAATTATAGAGAATAACCTTTATATGAGACGTTTCAAAAACTTATCATTCGATAAATGATTCAGAGTTACAATATTAGGTTCCAAAATTGTAACACCACTAAAATTGGGTTCAACGAAAGACAAAACAAGAGCATAAGATACAGAATAACAATATCCGTTTTAGATAAAACATTTCAAAATCCTAACATCAACATTTACATTTATTCAAAAATACTGAAATAAGTGCCCAAAAGAAATCATGAAGATAGGTCCCAAATAAATTAGTAGAGTCAATTGGTCCATGAACCATGTCGCTTGCCAAGCCTCCAATCAAATAGTCATCCAATATCTAACAATTAATTACCTGAGAAAACATGCAAAAAGGTCAGTTAATGCTGGTGAGTTCATAGTTTTAAATATAAATAAATGAGTTAGAGCTTAAACAATTGTAGTGTTCGCACAAAAGTAGTGTCTATTACGTCAGCACTAAGTTCATGCAACCGAAGATTGACTATTGTGCATGCTCTTGAAGCACATTACATAAAAGCCCTTGTAAGTGTTTATCCCGTGACACTCGTGTTTCGACATGTTATACGCTCGCGTTTGGTCATCCTGGCCAAACCGAACGGGGGGAGTCACCCCCAATAGATCTATTTATAGCATTCGCGCTTCCCTGTAGGAATTGACAGTTCATGAAAATGGGCATGAAAGGGATTCTAGGACTTAGGCTCATTCTACATAGTAGCTTGATCAAAACATAAATGCAGTTACAGGTCCATGAAATGTTTTGCATGTTTCTCACCCTAAAATTTCAGTAAAAAGGTCATATGAGTAAAAAGTGGGGATATGAACTCACCTTAGCCACGACAATGAAATATCACAACAATATCAAGAATATAGCAGCACAACTAGTTAAAAATGTTACGGCACAACGAACTCGGTTACGACCTGATAATATCAAGACTTATCTCAAAATAGATCTTATAAAGGAAATCAAATGTGCAAGAGTTTTCAAAAGTTAACCATTTCCATTCCCAAAAATAAATAAATTCCCATTTCCAAAAATAATTCATTTTCATTTCCCAAATAACCTTGCTTTAGCCCTTTTATAAGATTTTGGTATCATCATTCGTGTAACGGTAGGAAAACACGGACTCAAGAGTACACACACCAAAAGGAAAAAAAATGGATTGACTTGGAGAGTGTTGACGAGAACTTGAGTCAAGAAGAGATGCCGGAGAGGAGTCAAAGAGATAAGAAAGATAAACATATCAAATAAGACGAGTCGATTGGTAATCGTTGGTATTTTCCCATAATCCTATTTATTTACATAAAACATACTACCTCCGTCCCATATTAATTGTCCTGTTTTGACTTTTTAAGTCTTTCTTTCTTAACTTTGACCTTAAATATTTTTATTTGTGTTATATAATATTTAATAAAAATTATACCAATAAAAAATACATTTAAAACTCAATCTATTAATATATTTTGCATCAAGTATTGTATAACACAATTAAAAATATTTAAGGTCAAAGTTAGAAATGAAAGACCTAAAAAATTCAAAGTCGACAGTTAAGATGTTTTATAATTTAAGACAACTTAGACTTAAGGCAAAAGAATCTTTGGAAGGACCTTAAGTTTATTTCATCTCACAAAATTTCGCAATGACTTGTTCGTTTATTAGATGTTTCCAAGTTAAAGACTTTATTAAAAATCAATTTTCCAAGGAATTTAGAAAATGAATATTTATAAATATTATTGTCCATTGGAAACTATTTCCATATTGTTTACCCGTTGCGAATCGAATACATTAAATTCATTACGAGTCTAATGTACTATATTCGTTCCGTGTCCAATAAGTCCAGAATGACCAATGTCTAATATAAGTCCAAATCATAGTATAAAATCCGTAGCCCAGTATATAACCCAAATCTGGTATTGCAAACCCCAAGGAAATTTGATTACCAATCGTCATCAAATCAAGCTCATAAAATAAATATAAAAGTCAAACAAATCCAAATACGTTAATATAAGCATTTTGTGTCTCGAAAAGTCCAACAACCCCATGTGTTTCGTTTTTATCAAAAGTTGATAGAATTACTTAAATTTACTTTACCCTTTTAATTTTTTCTAAATAATCATATTAATTAATTATTCCTACATACTTTATTATTTTGTTCTCCTTTTCTTTAATAAAAATCAACATACTACACACGGCCCTCGTCAAATCGGATTTAATAAATTTGGCGACACGGGTATGGGTCAATGTCTTGCCCTCGATCCCAAACTAAACCAAATATGCCCTTAGTATTTCGTGTCGGGTAAACCAAAGTCAACATGGTCGGATTCAAGTCATACAGTCAAGTCCAATATAGGGAATACAAGGTTCCTCCGAGACCACGAGGTCTCGGCTTAACCCCGTCGTGACCAATCATCACAATCACACCAAAATTCAAATCAGTCCACAGTTATATACCATTTTCCATCACAAACAACATCGAACCAAACTAATTTCTACGGCCCTAAATAATAATAATCCAAATCTAAATATATTCACAGGAAAACAAAATAAGCAAATTTCCAAACATTACCGAGACCATGGATGGTCTCGGCTCCAACTATGGAGTCGCAAAAAATAAAACCAGATCCAAACCAAGCCGTAAGGCCTCGGCCCAGCTCCACTAGGGTTGTCCCACCTTGTCGTGACCAAAACAAAGGAAAACAAGGGTATAAGCTGATAAAAAAGCTCACCCGCAAGCTTATTACAAGATTTGTAATACCAAACATATAGATCAAAAGAAAGTAAGGATTGAATGATGATACCATTTCGTTGTTTACCATATCTTTAAACAAAAACCGACTCACAAACAAGTTATTGTGAGTTGTTATTTTATCACCCACTTTAAATAAACCCGTTTTCGTTTCCAAATCAAAAAGAAAGTTTAAAAGACGCGTATTAACCTGTTTTATTACCTATTACCTACCAAGAAGAATAGAGGGGATAGGCGGCGGCTACAAGTTGAAACGCAACAAAACTCTTGATCTAACTCCAAGAGCCTTCAAAACAACAAGATCTACTCAAGAAAATGGTAGGAGTGGTGGTTGATGGCGGTGGCTCACTAGTGGTGATGGCGGCTGTGGTGTGGATGGTGATGGCTATGATGTTGATGGTGGTGGTGATACATGGCGGTGGTGACAGTTGTGTTAGCCAATTATGGTGGCAACTTGAAATGAGAGGGAGGAGAGGGAGTATTATCTCTTTAGGGTTAGGGTTAGAGTGAGAAAAAGAAAGATATATATAATGGTTTGTGCCAAAAGTGTCAACTCACAATTCATAAGGGCACGCGTGTAACTTAAGTGCAGGGACTAGAGGTGCAATTTTGCTATCTTTTATAGAAATGAAATTTGGGGCTCGTTTAGGCTAGACTTCAAAACTTGTGCCATTATCTTTAAAATCATTTTTCCAGTAAAAATGACTATTATACGTCTATCAAAACTTCGTAAATCAAATAAATAATGTATTATTAGGTCTATACTCGTGTCGGTACACGTTGTGCTCTATCTCATATCTTACGGGAAAACTTCTCATACCACATAATAATATTACAAATAAATTCCCATATATTCCAAAAACAGTTCTCAAGGTCTTAAATATTTATTTTCAAACGTAATGCGGTATAAAAATACTTTCATAAATTACCGGTTATCACAGCCTCCGAGCCTCAGGAGAAACCCATCTCGGGTTTCAATTAAAACTACCTGTTAAGGTTGAAAAAGAGATGAGGATAATTTTGTTTGATTTCATCTTCACGTTCCCACGTGAATTCATGCTCATTTGCAGAGTTTCCAACAAAATTTGGCAATAGGAACACGACTTGGCTTAAGTTGTTTGGCTTCACGATCCAAGATTCCGTTAGGTTCCTCAATAGAATTCAAACATTCATAAATCTGGATACGCTCTAGGAAGTATTACGACAGCCTCCTCAGAAAACATTTCTTCAGATTATGCACATGAAAATCATCGTGGACACTGTTAAGTCCTGGTGGTATCTCAATTCTTATGAGCTACCGTTCCGATTCTAGAAAGAATTTTGAAAGGAGCAGTATACCGAGGATTAAAATTCTCATGTTTACTAAACGTATCACACCTTTCCACGGTGAAACCTTAAGTATAACCTTGCCTTCGCATGGAATTCAAGAGACTCACATCGTTCATCAGTATAGACCTTTAGATGATTGTGAGCAATCCGCATTTTATTTTTGATCTAAACGACCTTTTTAGAGATTTCCTGAGTGAGTTCAAGGCCAGTGAGTAGGTTGTCTCCAACTTTGGTCCACAGATAGAAATTTAGCTCTTTCGACCATAAGGTGCTTCGTATGGTACTACCCCAATGCTGGCATGATCACTATGGTCGTAGGAAAATTTAGCTAAAGGCAGGTGTCTCTCTCAGGCTTTTCTTAAATCAATAACACAGACTAGAAGCATATATTCCAATGTCTGGATGGATCTCTCACTCTGATCATCTATTTGGGGATGATATGCAGTACCTATATCAAGATCCGTTCCAAAGGTCGTCCAGATTGATTTCCATAGATTCGATGTGAGACAACTATCTCGATCACAGATGATAGATATCGTCACTCCATGCCGAGAAACAATTCCTTTCAAGTATAGACATGCAATTTTGTCCATATTATCACTTTCACTGATAACGAGGATATGAGAGATTTGATAAGACGGTCAACAATTACCTAGATGGTATTACAACCACTAGATGTTCTTGGTAATTTGATGACAAGTCCATGGTGATTTATTTCCACTTCCGAACGGGAAGTTCGGGTTGTACCAATAACTCTGACGGTTTCCGATGTTCGACTTTCACTTTTGAACATGTTAAGCATTTGCCGACATATATTGCAATGTCGGCCTCCATGCTAGGTCACCCGTACAGTTTCTCCAGATCTTGATACATCTTATCAGATTCGAGGTGGATGGAAATTTTTTTACTTATGCGATATGCATAATCAGATCACGAATATCCCCGTGGGGTGGTATCTAAATTTTATCCCCAAAGCATCAAGTTCCATCCGAATGCTTTACGAGGTCATTTTCATTTTGATCACACCAAATAGGTTTTCAGCAGGTTGGTATTCTTCTTTTGTCACTCAGCTTGAGCTTCAAAATTCGAGAAGGAAATGGTGAATTTATAGTCATCCCTAAGGCTCTGAGTTTTAACAGTTGCTCTCTTTCCTTCCGGTTAAGAACATCAGCGACAATGTTCGCTTTTCTAAAGAATAACAAAGCTCACATAGTACTAAGCAGTTCTAATCAGCGATGTTGTGTCATGGTTAGCTCTTTCTGATCTAGGACATGTTGCAACTCTTATGATTGGTGTATAATATACACTTCGTGCGATACAGATTGTGTTCCTAAATTCTGAGTGCAAGTACAACCACACCCAAATTCTAACTCATGAATGGTGTAGTTTTTATCGTATGTCTCAAGTTTAAGACAGGCGTAAGCTACTTTAATATCCATTTACATAAAAAAAGCTCACAAAACTTTATCCGAAACATCGCAATTTGTAACAACATCTTTACTTCCTTTAAGTGCAGCTAGAATAGGTGTACTACACCGTTTATACTTTAAAATTTGAAATACTTCTTTTTTCTTTTTCTCCCGAATTACACTTCACATCCTAGGAGTTAATTTGGTTATGGCTTTTCTATCTTGGAAAACCTTTGATAAATCTTTGGTAATATCCAGCAAGTCCTAAGAATTGATGTCTCCCAATCGAAGTCACAGGGGTAGCCAAATTCTTCAATGGGTTCAATCTTGGCGAGATTTATGTGAATATCAAATTAAGTGACCAAGAAATCATACGGTATGTATCCAAACCTCGCAGAGTAGAATTTGGCATACAACTGTTCCTTCTCAGGGAGCCCTAAGGTTATTCCCAGATGTTTTTTGCGTTCCTCCTTACTCTTCCGAGTAGTTTAGGGTTTTGTTTTTGGACACTATCACAACTTGTCCAATTAGAGTTTACACACGCGGTTCATGAGCTTCGTGAAGGCAGCTGGGGTGTCGGCTAACCAACATGCATGACTTTGGGATTTTCTTTTCCCGAATGGTCACAATGAGTCTAAACGCGGTCTTTGGGATTTCCTCTTCCAGAACTCTGCACTGGTGGTATTTGGATCACTAATCGATCTTTGAATAATTGCTCGAACCTTGGAGCTGATCGAATAGATCGTCAATTCTCAGTAGATGGTATCAGTTATTCTTAGTTGTGACTCATCGTCATATACTAGGTCTATGGCGGTTTGAGTCTTATCAACAGAGGACTAAGGTAGTTGATAAAAACTTCTGTCGGTTTCTTTATTAAACAAAACATGTGTACATCGATTCCTCCTAACATCGACTAGTCTCAATGGTACACTTAATTCTTAACGTGGAGGGTAAAATCCTGTGGAATGGTGTTGACTGCTACTAGCAATCGATCAGTCGAATCGGTAACGTTCCTAGCGTCCAACGCAGGCGATACGACTTCGGTTAGGGACCTGAATATAACTGTCATAGCAGTTTGCACAAATGCCATAAACAGTATATGATTCAGCCACATACGAGGTATGAGTCATCAGGTAGTTGCCAAACTCAAAGATTTTTCAAATCGACAAGAGGGTTTTTGGAATCTGAAAAGGTAGAGCAACGCAAAATGCTATGCGGCGAAATCGTTCAATGACGGAAAATGGCGTAACATATCCTTTCAGATTAGAGTATGATGCGAGATAAGGCTGTATTCATGGAACGAAAGAGAGGTAGAATTGACCGGGTCGCGATCTTTCAAACATAGGATGAGAATTTGATTCTTGATAGAGGTTTAAAGCAACCATTCTTAGCACAACATGATTCCTACCTGAATTATACGTAGGTGGCCAGTCTTTGTATAATTAAGGTCCAATGATGTAATGCCGAGTTTAGTTAGAAGGAAACATTGATTTTCCCACTTTAGGGTTGAGAATAACGCAATAGTTATTTTGTAATGAGATAGTAACGTAGGGGACTGATTGGTGGTCGGAGTACAGAAAGTCGAGAGATAATGCCAAGCTGTACATTAAATAACAATTAAAATGAAAAGCGTGGCGAGTAGGGAGAAGTACATATAATAGGATTACAGATGCTCATGAGTCTAATAAGCTTACATCTCAAAATAACGTATATCAAAATCCATACAATTACTAGATTCTTATAGAGGTACTAATGAAGCCTTACAGGAACATAACTTATGAAAGTCTAAACTTAGGTCTCATCACATAGGACAGTCATTCCTTGATGTCATGTTTTATTCTTGGTTTCCTCCTACTTCTCGGTTCTCTTGGTTGTTTCTATTTCCTTAGTTCCTTAGTTTCCACGGGTCCACGGTTCTCGACACTCATTCCTATAGTGTCCCTTCATTTCACATCCAAAACATGTAACATTAGCCTTCTGATCTGAACCATAGGCTGTCTGAACCACTGCAAGGGTCTTAGACCTACAGTCTCTGGCTAAGTGTCCAACCTTCAAATAATTTCGACACGTCACAATATGCCGACTAGAGTGGTGAAGCTTACAATAGTTGCACTTAGGTTTCTTCCCAGTGTAACCTTAATTTTCTCAAGTCCTAACAACATAACCGTTAGTGACATCTTGTCATTTGTTAGGATGGTTCCTATTCTTTGAATGGTCTTCCCACTTCCTCCTATTGTCAACCACTTTCTTAGTTGCATCATGAATCACTAAATCCATCAAACGGTGAGCTAACTCAATGATATAGCAAATAGTAGCTGGTTTTGAAGCAATCATGTCATTCCTAGTAGATGAGGCAATCTATCAGTATAGCGCTCTATCTTGAGTGCTTCAGTACGAACCATCTCAGAGCGCAATAGTGACAGTTCTTGGAAACGGCCGGTGTAGGTTGGCATAACAGTGCCTTACACCTTACGACCCCAAAATTCAACTTTCATCTTCATCACTTTACCACGAGGACAAATATTCTTAAGAATCATTGCCTTAAACTCTTCTCAAGGTGTTACATAAGCCACATCAGTACTAGGAGATTGGAGGTAATTGTTCCACCAAGTCAAGGCTTCATCCTGTAAAGTGGACGAAGTATACTTAACCTTGGGCTCCTTCTCACAATTACAAATCCAAAGTACGGTTTCGTCCTTTTACAACCAACGCATCAGAGCAACAACCTCTTTAGTCCCGTCAATGCATTTTACATACAGCTTTTTAACTCCCCATACGTTCCCTTACAGGCACTATTTTAGGGTCTGGAAGTTCAGCAGAGTTGTTGAAGTATTCGAATCACCTAGTATCTCGGCCACTCATTGGGCCAGTAACTGATCAGTTAGGGCTTGATTCACCATAGCATGATTTGGTGGGACACGGTTATTTGCAATCTGGTTGTTAATGGTTCGATTTGAGGTGACTAGAGGCCGACCACGACGATTTATGTTAACAGTAGCAGCAGATCATGTCCACGTGGTCTTGACTAGTTTTTGTTTTGGAGTCATTGATCTGTCTCACAAACATCAATGAACGATAAGATTTTCGAATACCGGAATAACATCACACAAGAATTTGAGCATCACAAATAGAATATTGGAATGAGAACCAACCAAAATAACAGGAATACTATTCCAAACAACGATAAGGGGTTCCAGCTCCACATAATAACGAAGTATTCGGATTCACCAAAATGTCAAGAGTCAGTACAAGATCCCCGAAATTCCACACATACATGATAAATAATCACTATAAGTGATGACGATAACAATACAACCAACACGAATGTGAGGGCTCCAATTCACCGTAATCATTCAGCGTCGATACAAGATCCTAAAAATTTTGACAACGGTGGATAGAAACGGTGATTGATAGTGATAGAGGATAACAGTAGATGATAAAGAACTAAATTCTCTAACTGAGAACTTCTCAATTTACAACAAACGAAATCCATAACTAATCGCGTCCTCGTTATACCATGTGCTCATTCATAACTCACGGTAACTTCTAGGTCTGTCAGACCATGTGCTCATTCAGAATACAAACGGGGGAGTGGGACATACTAAGAACATGTCCCAAGCGTAATGGTTTCAAGGCGGGTTTTTAGATGATGCTAGAACAGGCATTTCGGAAGGATATGATGAATGTCCAATCTCAGAGTTAATGGTGAGGCTAAATGAAAGGGGATAGTAAATGTAAGGAAGCATACAAGAATGTTACCACAAAACAGTGTAAGTGACTAAAGATTGATAGGGAGAAGGCATGGTGCTGTGACATCCATAGTAGTGGATAGTTATGAGTGTATCAAATAATTAAACACGCAGTGTAAAGCCATATCGTAAACATTTTCTCCAAAATCCAAATTGTCATAAACTTTTCCCAAAACAGTGATAACAATTACCGCATTATTCTAAACATATATCCAAAACAAATACCGCATAAGTCCCATCATAGTTTCCCAAAACATTTCAATCTCATATCAACCAATCATTAACTTATCATATCAATACCAGAGGCTTCAGCTTGGCAAGAAGGCATGTATCGTTCATGGGATCATTTTTTGAAAAGTAATTATAGTCTAGGTTTTTGATAAGTACCCAGTTCTCTATAACTTGAGCTCTGATACTAATCTGTAACACCCCAAAATCTGGTTCAGTAGAAGACAAAACAAGCATCGGGGTACTAAGGGATAGGTACACAACACAAGCAAAAGATAACGGAATAACAATATCCGTTTTACATAAAAAAATTCAAAATCCAAACCTCAATGTTTACATTTATTCAAAAATACTGAAATAAGGGCCAAAAATAAATCATGAAGATAAGTCCCAAATAAATTGTTAGTCAATTGATCCATGAACCATGTCGCTTGCCAAGCCTCCAATCAAATAGTCATCCAATATCCAACAATCAAATACCTGAGAAAACATGCTAAAAGGTCAGCTAATGCTGGTGAGTTCATAGGTTTGAATATAAATCATTGAGTTGGAGCTTAAACAATTATAGTGTTTACACAAAAGTAATGTCTATTATGTCAGCACTAAGTTTATGCAACCAAAGATTGACTATTGTGCATGCTCTTGAAGCATGTTACATAAAGGCCCTTGTAAGTGTTTATCCCGTGACACTCGTGTTTTGACATGTTATACGCTCACGTTTGGTCATCCTGGCCAAATCGAACGGGGGGAGTCACCCCCAATAGATCTATTTATAGCATTCGCGCTTCCCCGTAGGAATTGACAGTTCATGAAAGTGGGCATGAAAGGGATTCTATGACTTAGGCTCATTTTACGTAATAGTTTGATAAAAACATAAATGCAGTTACAGGTCCATGAAATGTTTTGCATGTTTCTCTACCTAAAATTTCAGTAAAAAAGTAATATGAGTAAAAATTTGGGCTATGAACTCACCTTAGACACGACAACGAAATATCACAACAATATCAAGAATATAGCAGCACAACTAGCTAAACAATGTTACGACACAACGGACTCGGTTAAGACCTGATAATATCAAGACATATCTCAAAACAGATCTTATAAAGGAAATCAAATGCGCAATAGTTTTAAAAAGTTAACCATTTTCATTCCCAAAAATAAAAAAATTCCTATTTCCAAAAATAATTCATTTTCATTTCCCAAATAACCTTGCTTTAGCCCTTTTATAAGATTTTGGTATCATCATTCGTGTAACGGTAGGAAAACACGGACTCAAGAGTACACGCGCCAAAAGGAAACAAAAAAAGACTGAATTGACGCGGAGAGTGTTGACGAGAACTTGAGCAATAAGAGATGAATGAGAGGAGTAAAAGAGGTAAGAAAGATAAACATATCAAATAAGATGAGTCGATTGGTAATCATCGGTATTTAACCATAATCCCATTTATTTACATAAAACATACCTGCTTTATAATTTAAAACAACTTAGACTTAAGGAAAAATAATCTTTGGAAGGACCTTAAGTTTATTTCATTTCACAAAATTTCGCAATGACTTGTTCGTTTATTAGGCGTTTCCAAGTTAAAGACTTTATTAAAAATCAATTTCCCAAGGAATTTAGAAAATGAATTTTTATAAATATTATTGTGCGTTAGAAACTATTTCCATATTGTTTAGCCGTTGCGAATCGAATACATTAAATTCATTACGAGTCTAATGTACTATATCCGTTTCGTGTCCAATAAGTCCAGAATGACCAAGGTCCAATATAAGTCCAAATCCCAGTATAAAATCCGTAGCCCAATATATAATCCAAATATGGTATTGCAAACCCCAAGGAAATTTGGCTACCAATCGTCATCAAGTCAAGCTCATAGAAAAAATATAAAAGTCAAACAAATCCAAATATGTTAAGCTAAGCATTTTGTGTCTCGAAAAGTCCAACAACCCCATGTGTTCCGTTTTTATCAAAAGCTGATACGATTACTTAAATTTACTTTACCCTTTTAAAATTTTCTAAATAGTTATATTATTTAATTAATCCTACATACTTTATTATTTTTTTTCCTTTTCTTTAATAAAAATCAACATGCTACATACGTCCTTCGTCAAATCAGATTTAATAAATTTCACGACACGGGTCGTGGTATATGTGAAAACATATACCTTTTCTTATCAAACTGACACAAATAAACCGGAAATCAGCCGTTAATGCTAAATATTTGTGTGTATCTTGAGTTTATGCATGTGCAGGTACGAATATCTCAAAACGGACAAAGGAAAGACAAAACAGAAGAAAAACGAGCACGGGAAAGAAAAGAGTGTCAAAGCCAAAGTCGGGGATTCAGTTTTACGGGTTTTTGCATCTTGAATGCTCAAATCTACATTTCACAAATCTTGGGTGATGTTTGGCAAGTTTACACAACAAACCCTCCACTTTCTCCAAATTACACAAAATACCGTCTAATTTCCCCAAATTACACATATTACCCTCATCATTGTCATATTTACACATTTTACCCTCACTTTACCCAAATTACCAATGTCACCCAACAATATCAAGTTTACACCTTTGGTCCTTTAAGAATTTTTAATTGGCAATATTAGTCCTTATGGTACTTTACCTTTTTGTATGCCAAATCCGGTTAAAACCCAAATAAAACACAAATCCATGTCCAACACAACCCAACTTATCACTATCCCATACCACAGCCCAACCCAAGCCCAACATCCAATAATAATTCTACCCGGTTTTATTAACCCTTTTCCACCCAAAACCCATTTTATCCCAACCCTCTACCCGGTCAACTAACCAATTAAACCAAGTCAAAAAATAATAAACAATCCCAAAAATACCCTGACCCGCCTAAACCAGAGACTACTATTCATCATCTTCTCAAACTGAATTCCTAGCAATGCCCCTCACTCAGCTTGGTACTTAGCATCTTTTTGCCATGTTGGTAATCCAAACACGTAAAGGAATGACAGCTGGCTATAAGAAGCATTTTATTTGGTCTTGACACATCACAACAATGATCCTAAGGCTGAGAAAAGAGGCGATGATGGAATTGATTGATTAATGGTAAAGAATAGAGGTTCTGGATCCTTCTGAGTGTAACCCTAATCAAGACCCCTCTTCATTTATAAACAAAGACTCCTCATCACAGAAACAATTGTCCAATTTTCATATATCAGAAGATTGTTACCATGTTATTTTAAATTGTCAATTACTGTTTTATTAGTTAGCCATTTTTTAACTCAATTGTAATTTCAATATTAGTTTGTAATTTCATTTTTATAAATGCAATTTTGAGTTTTGCCTTTAAAATTCCTTGTCTCAATTTTTTTAGTCTTTCATTTACTGTTAATTGTTGTTTATAAGTTTTAATTACTATTTATATAAGCTCATATAAGCTTATTATAGCTTATGTGAGCTTATTCATGTTTTAATTTGTTCTAATTTCAAATTATTCAATAAGTCAAAAACAGTCAACTGAAAAAGTCAAAATTAGCTTAAGTGTATTTTTAGCTTCTCATTTGTAAAAGTTTGATTTTAAATGATCATTTAGTCTTGTTATAAGATTTTGAGTCTTAATCATTCAAGCTTAAAAAGTCTTACCTATCAAAAGCCAAATTCTGTCTGATAAGGGGTGTTTGGATTAAGCTTAATTTTCATGTCAAAAGTAGTTTTGGTCTAATGTTCTTTTGGAAATAAGTATAATCAGTATTTTAAACACATTTAGAGTCCTTTAGGTCATGAATCTTTCAGTTTTAAAATCATTTGCACCATTACTCATAGTTCTGAGTCAAAAGTGTTTCTGTCAGCAGCTTAACTTGCAGCCCATGTTTCC
Organism: Chrysanthemum seticuspe; assembly: GCA_019973895.1. NCBI lineage: Eukaryota > Viridiplantae > Streptophyta > Magnoliopsida > Asterales > Asteraceae > Chrysanthemum > Chrysanthemum seticuspe. The sequence goes on along the minus strand of BPTQ01000004.1, from coordinate 118,605,952 downwards.
AACTTATTTTATGTTGTTTTTAATTTTGAAAACTGTTTTTCTAGCTCTTTATAAGTTAGATTTTATGTGTCTTCAGTTTTGATAGCTTAAATTGGCTGTTAGGTTGCCTTAATTTATCCTCAAAATTGCTTGGTCAAAACTGCTTTTAAATAGGGTCAGTTTCATTTTCCTACCCAGTACCTTCTAAGCTCATTTCATAAGCTTTAATAATTTGCATACTTAATCTCTGCCATCTAGTTTACAAGTTCCTAGGAAGCTCTGCCCTTAACTTATAGCTTATTTACCTTGTGCTTTAGCTGCAAAACAACCCCTCAATATGATTGTGCTGCTACTTTAAGTAAATGCTTATCAGCTTATTATGTCTTGTTCATTGTTATTACTTGCTTCTTAGTTTAGTTTAGGTCCGATTAGAGCTTATTTCTCCCTTTAGATTTAACTTTCAAGTCCTTTCATTTAGCTTATTTCTTTATTAGAGTTGCTATTTTAGCTTGTTTGTTAGTTCCCTTAATGCCCTTAGCTTAATCTGTTTCTTTTGCCTTAGCTTTTATAGTAGTTTGATCAGCTTATTTATGTTCCCATAATTTCCCCTAGTTAAATCCCTGTCTCATTTGCTTATTTCCCTAAGTTTAGCTTAAGTTAGCTTATCTTGGTTTACTTTACACATTTGTTGTTTGTTTAAAGCTTTAAATCCCATTTCTGTCCCATTTTGAGTCTTATTTCTAAAACTTCTTTGTTTAGCTTATTCATAAGTTTTCAAAAAGAAAAATCAAAAATAAAAATAAAAAGAGTGGTCCAGGGTGAGCCAGGCTCGAACCCTGGACCTCCTCTTTAACCCTGGACCTCCTCTTTAAGCATAGCACCCAACACAAGCACACATTAACCATCTGCTCTACTCAGTGTTGCGTGTCATATGTCTTAAGTATAATTCATTTAACCAGGTTTTCTACCTATTAGCTTAAAAGCAGTTTTTCCTTTTTCACAACTTATTTGTAATAGTTTTAAACCAGTTTCATTTTTCCTTTATTCATATTATCACAAAGCACTTTTCATAATTTTCTAGGAGTTTTCCATAATAAATAAATAAAAATTTAAAAAAATATCCGGCTTTTTCCTAAAATTTTCTTTTGTCATTTAACTCGTAGGAAAAATTGTTTTGTGTTTCTAGGGTCATTACTTCTCATTTTCATTTTTAAAGCTCGGGATATCTCGTTTTTAGGCTTTCTTTATGTTTTAGCTTATAATTGCTTCTTATTATTGTTTTGTGTGCTTATTAAGTTGTTTTTTAGTTTATGATTGTTAATTTTAGTGTAAAACCCCAAATTATCACCTTTTTCGCTATTCAAATTCACGTAAACGCGACTCGAGTTAAAAACTCAATTCATCCTTCGTTGGGAAACGATCCAGGGATACAAACTCACACTTTGTATTTCTTTGGACAAATCAATTTTTGGCGCCACTGCCGAGGAAGTGTTGAAGTGAGTTTTGATTCCCATTACGATCGCTTGTTTTTGAAGAACATTCCCCGTGAATTTATCATTTGTTTTTGTGAATATTTCTTTTACAAAAAGCCAAACAAATTAAAAAACCACAAATATTCTTGTGAGAGTGTTTAAAACTCCAAAAACATTAAATAGCAAACAAAGGAAATTGTGAAACCGATTGTTACGTCGGCTCACCTTTAGAGTTACAAACTATAAGAGGGGTATAAGGAAGGTTTCGCATTAAATTGCGACCATAAAGAGACGGGTTTTAAATAAGCTTCGCGCTGACCTTTGTTTCTCCGCTCCTTTGTGCCTAATTCTAGAGAGCTACCGAGCACCGGTTGGTGAATTAATTACAAAAATATTGTTTTTCGAAGTTTTCTATTATAAAAACCCAAAATGTTTTCTTTTTCAAAATTTATGTATGCTATTTATAAAAAACCAAAATAATTTTCTTTAACCTCTAACCTGATAATTATATCTTCTTATCCCTCTTTTATGTTTAATTCTTATGGCGAAACTCGACTACTATAAGTTTTATTGTTGTAAAGGTCGTATAGGAAATGATTATAGTTGTTACAATTATATGTGTCCAAATTCTTTCAATTATTCTCAAAATTTTTCCGACTACCCTCCACAGCCCGGGATACGTGGTATTAATGAAGAACCCGTTCAAATTATGACGAATAATCACACTATTTCGGGGTTACTCCAAGCACCCACTGAGGGTTGCGAGGATATTACCATTGAATTTAGGGCTATTAATAACAAAATTGATCTTTTTCAAAGCAAAATTGAGAGCGTGTGTTAAACTCTTTTTCGTCAAGCTTCAACTTCGAGCAATAACACCGAGGGTTACGGGGATGATTTTTGTGAACTTAGTGCTTTTAATAACAATATTGAAAAACTTCAAGCCTTGTCAAAAATTTCAAGGTGTAGAGTTGATTATGATGAACCCTTGATTCCTACTCCCTCTCTGGTGAGGGAAATGGAACAAGAGACCAAGGTGACAAAGGACACGGTGCCCCCTCCTCCTAAGAAAAGTACCAAAGACGCCCAACCTACGATTGCCCATGTTTCTGAGCCTAAAAATTATAAGCCCAAAGTGACTCCCGTTTGTGCTTTAAACTCCAATCCTAAAATGTCAAGATTTGATCCAAATCTTTCACGATTCACAATTAAGAGTTTGTCGAGTTACAACGAAATGAACCAATGTGCTGAGCTTAAAACTCATCCTAATTCTCACGTTTATCAAGCTCTAAGAGCACACTACTTGTCCCACCTCCGGAATCTTCAAGACGTTCTTCAGAAATTGAAGCATTTGATATGAATATCACTAATCCGTTGTTTGATTTTGGTTATGAATTTACTCTCAATTCAGTTAATCCTATCTTTGATATGCAAGATGAAGGAAGTGATGAGTCTGAAAGTGAGGATATTATGGAAGAGGTGCAAATTGATTTGTAGATTAAGCCCGAGATAGATGAATTGACTAAAGTGGTTGAGAACAATATTCCTGATAATCCGCCAAGTGATCCTTTTATGGAAGAGATCGACTTATTTCTTAATGACTCAATACCGCCGGGTATTGAGAGTGACGAGTATGACTTTGAAGGGCATATCCTTTTTCTTGAAGAATTGCTTAATGATGATTCCCCTCTCTGTGATGAGTCTACCCTCGCATATCCCGTTGAGCCTACTTGTGAAGACAAAGTTTTTAACCCTGGGATAATCATTAAAAATGAACTTCATGTTACTACAAAAGTAGTCCAAGAAAAGGATCCTATGATGGATGCCTTAACTATTGAGCTTTCAAAAAGTATCCTCCCGAACCATGGACTCCTTTCTTCTTTCGAGTTATTTTACCTTGATACATCATCCCTTCGTCCAACAGCTAAACCACCGGATGATGGAACTTTCTATCATATTATGACCAATATGGGGTTTGGGGGAAGAGATTTTCGAACCTTTTCTACTTATGCCTAATATTTACCCAACTCAACCCACCCATTTTCTATCATCCGGGAATGAGGATACCATTTTTGATCCCGTCATCTCTACCATTTGCTTCCCCAAGGACAAATGAATTCGGGGACAAGTCAAGCTAGCGAATCGGTGAACAAAAACATAAGCGCTTCGTGGGTGGCAACCCATGCTTATCCTTCTATCTTCTTTCAATTTTCTACTAAATGACGTGAGGGGGTTCGCCTCTTCGAATTTTCGTGTTTGGTTTTTGATGTCCAGGATTTCCCGATATATGAAGAATCTCGTGCTCGTGGTTTTGTCTTTTCTCCACTCGATTTTCATGTTTCGATGCTTATGGAAATCCGTTATCCGAAATCTTATCGACTAACGTTTATCTTTTAGCATAATTAATAAATGGCTTTTAGATTTCCTTTGAGAACCCTTGCCTTTAAACATTGAGGACAATGTTTCGTTTTAGTTTTGGGGGGGGGGGGGTAATCTTCGATTTGATTTGACCGCACTTGTTTTTTGCCTTACACTCTCGCAACCCCGTTTTTCCTAAAAAATGCAACAAAAAAAATGAAAAAAATGATGAAAAAAGTGAGAAAATTTAAAATTTTTGTAGGCTTTAGCTAGTTTTATGATTGAAAAGTATTTGCGAGTCTCTTAGAAGTTACTTTAAATATGCGATTCTTGAAGAGTTTTTGCTAATTGCTTAGACAAGAGGCTATAATATACGAATTCTAGCTCACAAGGCCAAGAATTTGCAAGCTTCCCTAAGTGATTTTAAATATGCGAAGCTTTGAAAGATTTGCTAGTTCCTAATAAGTGATTTTAAAAAATGCGAGACTTGAGATTATTTGACAAAGCATTTGAAAAATAATATATATGTTTTGACACCTTGTTGACTTTCCACCGGTTAGAGTAGGAATATAATTTTGACTTGACCGGGCGTGTTGAGCCCTAACTTGTTCCCTTAACCATTGATAATTAAAAGCTTTCGGTAGTTTTTCATATAAGGAGCTATAAAATGCGAATTCTGGCTAAGAATTTGCAAGTTCCCATGATTGACTTTAATTTGCAAGAGCTAAATTATCGGCTAAGCATTCGCGGATCTTATTATTTAAGATTTTAAATTTACGGAGATCGAGAAATGATAGAGTTATATAGAAGTTAGATGCTAAGCGTTGAGTAGTTGGATCTCTTTAAAGCTCGTAGAGGTTACTTGTGGCTTTTTACTCCCAGCGGCTTTTTAAACCCCAAAAACAAAAATTTCAAAATAATTAAAAGTGTTTGGTTTTGGCGATACTTAGTTTTCAAGCATTCTTGAGAGAATCCTTTCTTATGAGAGTTGGGTACACATCAAAGTACTGTCAGTGTTGTGGTGTAATAGAAAACTTATTCATGATAGTACGTGCTATTGTTTCTATTGTTATAAAAGCCGTGGGACTCAGAGTTTGGCAAATAATTAATGTGAAATAAAGCTCAAATGTATAAATGTGAAAATCCAAAGCCATAAAAGTTTTCTATGTCTGACGGTACCCCCGTTGCCATGGACTTCAAAATGGTTGAGGAAAAATTCCAAAGTCATAATAAGACTTCTAATAAAATGGTAATCCCGTTGAATTTGTGGTTGAAAAGACTGAGGGATAAATTTGCAAATGTGAAAATGTGCTGAAATAATGTTAAGCCAAGCTTCGACTCCGGGGATGTTCTAATAAAAAGTTTACGTTTCGGGTCTCAAACATGGGATGTCTCGGTTATTAATAAAAAGGATATCCTCTAAATCGTGTGAAATTAGGACCTTGATGTGGACCTCATTCTTGTGAGCAACAGTTTTCGAGGGAAGGTTTGGAAACTACTTAGCGTCTAAACTCGATGCTTTTATCGGAATAAAAAAATCTATCGCAACAAGAAAAGAGAAAAACAAAAAAAAAATCTCGATTTTCAAAGTAAAATCCTTAGAGGAATTAGGATTATGGGAGTGAAAAGTAGCTAAGCGTACACAAATAGCATCTATGGGTAGTGTTAGCATCTAATTTGTATATAGCGAGTGATTTCGATTTGAAGCTTAGTTTGGGGGAACTCATGAAAAATCAAGGACGACGAATTCTATCTGTATGGTCACTTCTTTATGAGTTGTGTGTCCTACTCCGTGATCCTAAAGTGTTTATCAAAAATATGTGAGACTTATTGATAGACATGAGTGTTCAACAAACCGTCACACAAAATGGAAAAGTACTTAAACGTTATATCTATATATAAAACGGTTTAATGGGGCATTCTTAGAGCTAAGGGTTTCTTAATCTCTTTTGAGGAATGATTTGCTACTTTACATAGCTTTAGTAGAAAGAGGTTGAAATCTTTGGTTTTAGAAGCATGAGTTGATGACATTGCGTAAGGACACGACAATACGTTAGTTTAAGGGATTTTGGTGTATGTGAAAACATACACCTTTTCTTTATCAAAACTAACACAAATGAACTGGAAATCAGCCGTTAATGCTTAATATTTGTGTGTTTCTTGAGTTTATGCATGTGCAGTTACGGATATCTCAAAATGGACAAAGGAAAGACAAAACAGAAGAAAAACGAGCACGGGAAAGAAAAGAGTGTGAAAGCCAAATTCGGGGATTCAGTTTTACGGGTTTTTGGATCTTGAATGCTCAAATCTACATTTCATGGATCTTGGGTGATGTTTGGCAAGTTTACACAACAAACCCTCCACTTTCCTAAAATTACACAAAATACCCTCCATTTTCCCCAAATTACACATATTACCCTCATCATTATTATATTTTCACATATTACCCTCATTTTACCCAAATTACCAAAGTCACCCCAACATTATCAAGTTTACACCTTTGGTCCTTTGAGAATTTTAAAATGGCAATATTAGTCTTTATGGTACATTACCTTTTTGTATGCCAAATCCGGTTACAGCCCAAATAAAACACAAATCCATTTCCAACACAACCCAACTTATCACTATCCTATACCACAGCCCAGCCCAAGCCCAACATCCAATAATAATTCTACCCGGTTTTATTAACCCTTGTCTACCCATAACCCATTTTATCCCAACCCTTTACCCGGTCAACTAACCAATTAAACCAAGTCAAAAAATAATAAACAATCCCAAAAAGACCCTGACCCACCTAAACCAGAGACAACTATTCATCATCTTCTCAAACTGAATTCCCAGCAATGCCTCACACTCAACTTAGTACTTAGCATCTTTTTGCCATGTTGGCAATCCAAGCACCTAAAGGGATGATAGCTGGCTGTAAGAAGCATTCTAATTGGTCTTGACACATCACAACAATGATCCTAAGGCTGAGAAAAGAGATGATGATGCAATTGATTGATCAATGGTGAAGAATAGAGGTTCTGGATCCTTCTGAGTGTAACCCTAATCAAGACCCCTCTTCATCTATGAATAGAGACTCCTCATCACAGAAGAAATTGTCTAATTTTCATGTATTAAAAGATTGTTACCATGTTATTTTAAATTGTCAATTACTGCTTTATTAGTTAGCCAGTTTTTTTTAACTCAATTGTAATTTGACTGTTAGTTTGTAATTTCATTTTTATAAACGCAATTTGAGTTTTGCCTTTAAAATTCCTTGTCTCAATTTTTTTAGTCTTTCATTTACTGTTAATTGTTGTTTATAATTTTTCATTACTGTTTATATAAGCTCATATAAGCTTATTATAGCTTATGTGAGCTTATTCATGTTTTAGCTTATTCATAAGTTTTCAAAAATAAAAATCAAAAATAAAAATAAAAAGAGTGGTCCAAGGTGAGCCAGGCTCGAACCCTGGACCTCCTCTTTAAGCATAGCACCCAACACAAGCACCCCTTAACCATATGCTCTACTCAGTGTTGCGTGTCATATGTCTTAAGTCTAATTCATTTAACCAGGTTTTCTACCTATTAGCTTAAAATCAGTTTTTCCTTTTTCACAGCTTATTTGTAATAGTTTTAAACCTGTTTCATTTTTCCTTTATTCATATTATCACATATCACTTTTCATAATTTTCTAGGATTTTTCCAGATTCATTTACTATTTTTAATAAATTGTTTCTTTAATTTAGTTTTTAATTCATAATAAATAAATAAAAAGTCAAAAAAATATCCAGCTTTTTCCTAAAAATTTATTTTGTCATTTAACTCATAGGAAAAATAGTTTTGTGTTTCTGGGGTAATTATTTCTCATTTTCATTTTTAAAGCTCGGGATTAGCCCGGGATTTCTTGTTTTTTGGTTTTCTTTACGTTTTAGCTTATAATTGCTTCTTATTATTGTTTTTTGTGCTTATTAAGTTGTTTTTTAGTTTATGATTGTTAATTTTAGTGTAAAAACCCAAATTATCACCTTTTTCACTATTCAAATTCACGTAAACGCGACTCGAGTTAAAAACTCAATTCATCCTTCGTTGGGAAATGATCCGGGGATACAAACTCACCCTTTGTATTTCTTTGGACAAATCAGGTCATTTCACTTTTCGAGTCACGGTCCATAATTTACTTATGGGTCAATGTCTTGCCCTCGATCCCAAATTAAACCAAATATGCCCTCAGTATTTTGTGTCAGGTCAACCAAGCTCAATACGGTCCAATTCAAGTCATACAATCAAGTCCGATATAGGTAATACAAGGTTCCTCCGAGACCATGAGGGCCTCGGCTTAACCCTGTCGCGGCCAACCATCACAATCACAACCAAATTTAAATCAGTCCACCGTTATATACCATTTGACATCACAAATCAACAACGAACCTAACTAATTTCTACGGCCGTAAAAATAATAATCCCAATCTAAATATATTCACATGAAAACAAAATAGGCAAATTTCCAAACATCATTGAGACCATGGATGGTCTCGGCTCCAATTGTGGTTTCACAAACAATAAAGCCAGATCCAAACTAAGTCGTAAGGCCTCGGGCCAGCTCCACTAGGGTTGTCCCATCTTGTCATGACCAAAACAAAGGAAAACAAGCGTATAAGCTAAAAATAAGTTCATAGGCGAGCTTATTACAAGATTTTTAATACCAAACATATAGATCTGTTGTAAGATGAATGCATGATCAGTAGTTGTTAGTTAAAATAGTTAGTGACATGTGAGGTGCACATGCCTAGCCTAGCTGGTCATGTGAGGTACACGTGTTCATCACCACTGCTGTTGGCTAGCAGCTTTTCTCGCCAATATTCCCTTTAAAATACCAAGTTGTAATTCTCATTTAGAAGTCAATGAAATAATACAATTCTCCTTTTAATCTCTCCTCTCTTCTCACTTATCATCTTCTCTCTATTCTACTTCTTAATCCTCTCATTCTGTTACATAATTATGTTACAAATCACAACTACCAACTGATACAATTCATTCAATTTACCTTTAAACTTCTCTTATCTTTACAAGTTACTGGTTAAATTGCATTCTGGCCATATCAAGTGGTATCAGAGCGTTGTCGATCACACATTTCCGGCAAGTCTGTTCTTCTCCGGCTAGAATTGTTAGTTTTCCAGCCAAATTCCGGCAAGAAACTTTCAATAATTAGTTGTACTACACTGGTACACTGATTTGTTGTATGTTATCCGTAAAAAACAAGACCAAGTGTCAAGTATTCATCGCGATCACAAGAACATCGCATGAGTGCTTAAATTCTATGTTCTTGAATTAATGATCAGTTTTGATTGACTTGATTTGGCCAAGAACGGTTAGAGTTGTTAGGCTATTGCTCAATTGAAGGGTAGAGTGATAAATGACAAGTGTTGTTACAATCAATAAGATATAACTATACAACACTTAACCACAATGGTTAATACAAGGGATGGAGTGTTACAACCACCACCAGTAACTGCAAAGTCATTACTAGCAGCAGTAGAGGCTTTGCAAGCAACTGTGAGAGAATTGTTGGCACAAAATCAGAGTTTGAATGCTACTTTGTAATCTTTGATGGCGGGTGAAGGAACAAGTCATAACAGAGGAATGCAATATAGGATAATGGCAAAGATTGAGTTTCCAAGATTCAATGGAGAGGTTGTGAAAGGGTGGTTGTTTAGGTGTAAGCAATTCTTCAAGATTGAGGGAGTCTTGGATGAAATGAAAGTGGAAATTGCTTCAATGCATCTTTATGAAAAGGCTTTGAATTGGCTTGCACAGTACATAAGGACACATGGGGAGGGTACTTCTTGGGAGTTGTTTGAATCAGAGGTGTTGAACTGATTTGGAGCAGTGTATGAGGATCCAATGGTGGACATAAGAAATTTGAGACAAGATGGTTCAATACAACAGTATCAAGATTTGTTTGAAGTGCCTTTGAATAAGGTTGAATTGTTTGAATCATATGCAGTGAGTCTATTCATTGGTGGGTTGAAGAAGGAAATCAGTTTACCATTGAGGATGTTTAAACTGAGCACTTTAACAGATGTGTTTGCCATGGCTAAGTTGCAAGAAGCCACCAATGCTGCTCTCAAACCAAGGTATTCTCAACCTACACAATCTATTTCAAAATATGTGCCTAATACTAGTCATTATGCCAATAAGAATGTGTATTTGCCACAAAAGTCTGCTAATGTGATTGGTAATAATGCACCATTAGCCAAAAATGTAGGAAATAGGCCTTATAGGTTGACTCAGAAAGAGATGGAGGAAAAGAGGGCAAAGAATCAATGTTTTTACTGTGATAGCAAATATGTGCCTGGTCATAAATGTAGTGGTCCCTAGAAATTGCGGTGGATAGGGATGGCATGGTGAATTTGGAAGAAGGGACTGCTTTACAATGTTCTGAAGGGGTGTTTGGACATATGGATAATGAGGCTGCAGTTGAGCATGAGGAACAACTTGAGTGTCCAAATGAGTTTGTAATGCTAATACAACCCCAAATATCTCTTAATGCCTTATCTGGAATTAACACTTATCACACCATGAGGGTCATTGGTCAATTCAATGGCCAACCTCTTAATATTTTGGTTGATAGTGGAAGCACACATAATTTTTTGGATAGTAATACTGCTAAACAAATGGGCTGCCAATTAAAACAAACCTACCCTTTACAAGTGTCAATACCTCGTAGTAACAGCCTTACTAGTAGGCAAGAGTGCAAAGGTTTTGTGTGGCAGATGCAGGGTGAGACTTTTTTCAGACTGATGTCATGTTACTTCTCTTGGGTGGATGTGAGATGGTCTTAGGAGTACAGTGGCTATCAACATTAGGAGATGCTTTGTGCATTTTTTTGAAGTTAAAGATGCAGTTTATGCACAAGGGCAAAAGGGTGGTATTAATGGAACTTCCCAACCTATGGTCAAATGGATGGATGGGAAGAAAATGAGCAGAGAAGTAAATGGTGGTCATGTTGGTCTGTATTCAATGGCTGTATTTGGGTACCCAACAAATGGACTCCAAGCTCAGCTCATAAGTTCAACTGTTGAAAGTGTGAATCCTAAATTGAAGTTGTTGTTGGAAAAATATAGAATGTGTTTGATGTTCCAAAAGGTTTGCCTCTAAACATAACACATGATCATAAAATACCCTTGAAAGATAACACACCTCCCATAAATATCAGGCCATACAGACACTCTCCTACTCAGAAGGATGCTATTGAGGAGATGGTAAAGGAATTGCTTAAAAGTAAGGCCATTAGGAGTAGTCACAGTCCTTTCTCATCACCCATTGTGATGCTCAAGAAAAATGATGGGTCATGGAGAATGTGTGTTGACTATAGGGAATTGAATAAGCAAACTGTGAAGGACAAATTTCCTATTCTTGTTATTGAAGAGCTTATAGATGAGCTGTTTGGAGCAAAGGTGTTTACTAAGATGGACTTGAGGTCAGGTTATCACCAAATTAGAATGTGTGAGGAAGATATACACAAAATAGCTTTTAGAACACACCAAGGACATTATGAATTCCTTGTTATGCCCCTTGGAAACCATGAAATAATGAAATGACTCGTAAAATGAACTTTTAAAGTCGTGATATGTTAAATGAATTTAAATGATATCTAAACTCGTGCCGGTACGCGTTGTGTGATGTTTTCTTGTTGTACACGGGATGACCTCTTAGTAAAAATGTTAAAAGTTAACTGAAAACGGGATTTTTGGTTAAAGTTAAGCGTGCTCGTGTCACAACACAACAAGCATGGGTGACCATGACGGGAAATCACAGAAGTTCATAAAAGACTCTTAATAGATTTTAGGATCTCCAGAAAATGGTTTCAAGTATGCGGGATAACTTCCCGGTTGTACAGTAAATCTCTTACGTAAAAAGTAAAAGTGAAAAGTCGACGGTAAAAAGTATGAAAGTGTCTTTCTAAGAAAAATTACCGGTTTTCACAGTTTATTCCTAGTGAAGTAAAAATTCAGGATTTAAAGATTCGCTACATGTTTTAGTAATTCAAGTAACTCGAGGTTGCTAATCAAGTGTTAATTATTTATGTGTTAATTTATTTGCATCAAGCTAAATCCATTCCATTGCGTACTCGTGGTGACTAGTGGTAAAAATAGTTGTAAAATCCCAACATATTTAACCTTCTCTTGATTCCCCCTTATCACGTATCCTAGCTCTGCCACTCCTCATAACTAAACTAGTCTTAGACCATCAACCACTCATGACAGCTACATCTAGTTTTCTTATAAAAATATAACATACCTTGCAATTCATGATAGATACAAGGTGAAAAATTCAGTTATATTCAAATTACAGAGCGTTGTTACCTACCCAAACAGTACTCTAAAATACTTTCTTTTCTCCACACCTATTTTTCATCTATAATGGAAGGGAAGATTGATATGAATTTTAAGAAGCTCTATTAAAAGTTAATGATTGCATCAAGGATCGAGTGGCATTATATAGGAACAAGGAAATATGAAGCCACCTTCATTTTCTTAAATTAACTCATAATATGACACCATAAAAGCATCGAACTCTATGAAAAAGAACAACACCAGCATTTGCAAGCATAACTAAAAAAAAAGAAGTTGAAATCTCAAATCCACTCAAACCACAAAATGAAATAAACATATCTACCTCCAAAAATGTTTTTATTTAAAGGTCAAATTAAACATGAATCCATTTATGCAAATCCTTTTTTTCCTTCTAATTAGTTCTAAATTTCAGGAATATACATCTAGTCATCCCCTTAGTTATGTGCTTAAAGACAATGATCATGGAATGAACATGGATTGATAAAACAATGACAATCTCATTACAATAAAACTGAATACTGGCTCGTCTCTATTATCTATTGGAAGTTGGTATCTTATCTTCATCACAATCAAGCAAGATTGGCTTAATGGAATGAACATGTCCAATAGTAAGTGAATTTGACCTAAAACGGTTTTATTGATACTTAAAAACTTTTGTACGAATATATCTAGTACATGGTTCAACAATTTGAACTACCAATGCAGAGAGGATATTCATGAGGCTGAATTGCACCCTGTAGATGTTTCACAGCATTGTCGTAATATACAAAACCCATGAACCAGAACTCGTGATCATCAACTGATATAACTTGGATATACTTTTCAGCAGGATTTGTTTTGCTTTTTGAAGGCTGGATAGCTTTGAGTTGAAGTAATGGGATGAGCACATAAGGATATTGAATGAATCAAGCATGATAAAACATTTGGATAGAAATCAAATCTAATAAGTATGTAACAGTTGTCATTACATGTAGCTTTACCAAGAACTTGAATATAAAACAAAAGTTTGACATATCATTTTCGATAACCACACAATATGGTAACTATGTTCAACTGAAACAAGTTAATCAAATATGTCCTATTTGAATGAAAATTTGCAACTTACAGTCAAAATTCTAGAAATATTTATGTAGTGATTGTAACATTGTACATATATAGAGTGATCCAACATTTGTTTCTTACATTCATAACAAGCTATAAAAGAAATAAGGGAGAAAAAACTTATCTGTCCCAATAAATTTATTCAATTTAGGCATGTTGAAATGTTGCTAAATAGAGCTAACCACTTTCTAACTTGTTATACTGTTATATACTGTATATATTGTTATTCATGTGTGTATGTTCATTGAAACAGAGGCTCATCCAGTTGGTTTATCATACATTGTGTAAAGTATTGTTGCTTGTATTTATAGATATTTTGTTGAGAAATCTTGACAATACTTCGTATTTTGTAGATCCATTGTATCTTCATACTATTGATAATAAACAGATCTCTTATCTTGTCTCTAAAATGTGGCTAGTAGTAAGACTTGTGCCTTGGATTCTAACAATAAACTATGTTGATAGGAGCTGCGTGTAAGCTTCTGGAAAATTTCAATGTACTTAAAGCTTTAATCAAAAATTAAGCATGATTTGTTTTATCATGAAATTTTCTAAACATCACATTTGCATATCATTTGGCATATGCATGATCAATGCAGCTTGAGCGTTCATAAATATACCGTTGTGATCAGAACGAAATTCCTCACGATCCTGATAATCTTAAAGTACGTAACAAATATGTAAAATTTGTAAAAATACGAATAAAAATATATTAAAATTCGTATTGGACCTCGAAACTTGTTGGACTTTATACCACCTCGTGACTCAACCCGACACGTAAATGGGCCTCATAACCGGATCAAGCCCACCCTATATTTTCATCATTGGGCCTCGTCTCAACAAGAGCCCAACTCGTTCCATATTCTCTTTCGGGCTTCCATTTAACTCGATCCAATATACAAAACCAAGCCCAACCCACCCATATTTACCCTTGGGCCTTACCGATTCTCACCCTAGCCCAATGTACACCACTCTTAAAAATTTGAACACAAATACAAGTCTTGGAAATTTGCTACTATGTTTCTGTGAGACATCTCGACACAAGCAACAAAACACAACAATTACTAGTAACCTTTTTAGTTGTTTCTTTCTCCTATGACCGGTCAAAGCAAGCCAAAAACACACCAAGTAACAAGAACATCAAACACAAAACTAAGATACATCTCCCCTAGTCTTTTGTATGTTTGCGTGTATGTGTGTTAAAGAGGAAACAAAGAAGAGCTTTAGCCACCCTAAACACCTTATTATAATACTCTTAGCTCTTGACCACCCATTTGACTTTGTTAACCAATGGTTCTTATGTTTCTTATGACTTGACATAAGCTTGCATGCCCACAAATGTGGTCGGTTCTCACCCACGCTCCATACCCACACCATCTTTTTATCTATGCTATCTTGAAGACCTAGAAGAAACTAAGGTTAAAATATAAGAAAGACCATACCCATTTATCCCTTAAATACCCTCCTACACTTAGCAAACTCTCACACAAACCACTCAAAGAAATCTCACTCAAACTTTCACACTCTCCAAATTAATAATCGTCTATTGTGGTACGAGTCAAGGGAAAAAGGAAAACGTTTAAGGGTTGCTATAGATCATACTTGGGTTCATAAGGAAAGTCGTTGCAAGTAGAAACACTAGCAAGCTTTGATAAAGAATTCTTTGGGCAAACATTAGGACATGTAATATTATAAGGAGAACACGGGGTTAGAGTTTGAATTATCACCTCAATGTTCATCTCCACTCATAACGAGTGCTTGTAAGTCACCCTTAACTCCTTTTCATTTCATAATCTTCTCGTATACACATTCATATCACACGTATCACATGTTGTACGCACCATTTCGTAAACCAACCCATAAGACTATGCATGTTATAGCTCACTAAGACACCTAAACACACGAAAGCACTAGCCTAACGCACTTAAGAACACGACTCTAACCACTCGTACATATGTAAAACTCATGCGTAACACTAATGGGCCTAAAGCCCAAACATCAAGCCCGTTAAGCCCAAACAAAGCCCAACGAGAGTACAACCCGGCCCAATGAGTTAATAATAAGTTGTTAAGCACTAAGAATAAGCTTGGTATAAGCTTGTAAATGTATTTTAAAGTATACATATGTTAAATAGGTGATTCAGACCTAATTTGCAAAATGTATGAATCTTTGGGTTAAAATTGTAACCTTTAAAGAGTATAAGGGTCATTTTATACGTATAATAAGTGTTTTATGAAAGTCTAGGGACTATTAATGCTATTTTTGAAAGTGTAAGGGGCAACTTTTACGTGCATGCGAACGCATGGAAACCACAAGGATCGAATATGTAATTAACTCAAACTAGTATTAATAAACTTTTGGGCTAAAAGTGTCAAGTTTGAAAAGTAAAGGTTTTAAAGCTTATAAAGTAAACTAGGAGGGCTGTTTATGTAAAATCAGTTTTACCAAGGGTTGAACATGAAATTTCTGAAAGTTTTGATATAAAATATGTTTGGGTAAAAATTGTCATTTTCTCAAAGTTAAGGGACTAAACTCGTACTTTTTGTAACTTAAGGGTAAAAAGTGTAAATTCGGAAAAAGTTTAGAAAAACTTATAAACCCGTCATAACTTCGTAAAAACGAGTATTTTGATCATATTAGTATTTTATTTTCAGATAACGTTAAATGTATTACGTATATATATATATTTGTAAGATTATAATTTTATATATATATATACTTAATCCGATAAAACACACGGGGAATCTAAACATGTTAAAATACTCAATAAATCCATTTAGATCACAACGGGGGAAAACATTTCACTTATGCGTAAGTGAGGATCATTAATTAAGGCAATGTAGCACGCAAATTAACTTAAAACGTTAAGCACGCACGCACACTATTGGATTGGACAATCCAATGATCTATTGAATAAGAATATTCAATGCTCTATTATTTTGGTCGCGAACCAAAATGCTCATTTTACTGAGACTCGCCATCTCATCATTTTTAGGTTCCGGTTTGGAACCTCCGCTACATTGTGCTTGATCTATTTGTGCGTGTTCATTTTCATCAAGGTGAGTTCATAGCGTCACTTTTACTTTATTTTTGAAAACCCCGCGAGGAAGATACATGCTCTAAACTAGAACACAAGGTTTTTCATAAATGCTCTATCCTCTTGATTATTGGTACTGCCTAAGTATTTAGCCACAAGTCCCCTGATCATGAACCATTAGTCACCGCGAGTGAACGTAGATATCGTGAATAGTACTATGGGGATTTACGATCCCGTTTCGGTTATAGAGAAATAACCGGGGCGCACCATATTGAATTTCTTTAGGTAATTGGCTATTACCTCCTTTGGGGCATACTTTTGTACACTAGTAATTCGGTGTATGCAGTTGAGTTTTGGTTTCATGAGCTTAGCGCATAATAATCTGTGATTTTTCTTATGATATTGTTAGTTTACAATGATCATGATCTTATACTTGTGTTCAACCATTTTACCATTTTAAACCTATGGATTTCACTCCACATTTTTGTTGACCTTTTTAAGCATGTTATCTTAGGTAATCAGTGAAGATTATGACCAAGGCGCGGAATGGGGCATGGCAAGGCTTATCTGGTGGTTTAAAACAT
This sequence comes from Chrysanthemum seticuspe, assembly GCA_019973895.1. NCBI lineage: Eukaryota > Viridiplantae > Streptophyta > Magnoliopsida > Asterales > Asteraceae > Chrysanthemum > Chrysanthemum seticuspe. The sequence goes on along the minus strand of BPTQ01000004.1, from coordinate 118,589,076 downwards.
AAAAGTTGTCATTTCTTTCAAACTCATGATCTTTCTTTTGGGAAAAACACTTGATCTATTTACAACGTTTTGTAACAAACTATGAGTTTTCGATGAATGATGACTATTTTAATAAAACGTCTCTTTCGAGTCGTTTTCTATAATTATTGACTATGATCTCCATTCAAGTAACACCCGAATTAGTCTTCCACTGTCATTAAGATTTTCGGGGGTGTTACACTGCGAGTGTCCCACATATGATGAATCATTAAGAAAATAGTAGGACATGTGAAACTCAATATTGTTATCTTGGATACAAACTTTAGTGCCTCAAGATTACAACCTATGATAAATATGGAACTCAGTAGATGGTTATATTTTAGGTTTATAAAAATAAATATGGAAGAACCGAAGTTTATAAGAGTGCATGGTGCAAGCACGTTATAGAGCTCGAGAGCCGCCTATGACGGCGCCATACTGCACCACAATAGGCGGTATTGCCGCGCCATAGGCGCCCTTGCCATCCCAACAAAGACAACTTTTTTCCCCCTAAAGGATAGTTTTCACATATTTAAAACCCACTTTCCCATTAAATACCCACTTTAACCATACAAACAACCTAACTCACTTTTCTTCCCATTTCATACACTTTCATATATACTTTTACCATACAAACATCCTAAACTCTCAACTTTCTTTCGATTTCATACACTTCTAAGATGAGTTATTCCGACAAAGAGAGAGCCGAATTTTTTTTACAGTTGTACGATTACCATGAAAAATATCTAGCTTTTGATGATGATAGAGCCGCTAATTCAAACACTCGGATGACCATACCGCGATACTATATAGGTGCCAAAAGACGTCTTATGGTAGATTATTTCGGTGACAACCCAAAATACCCTAAACAATTTAAGTGACGGTTCCGAATAAGTTCAAAAGTATTTTTATCAATAGTTGAAGGTATAACTAACTAATGTTGAACATATTCCCGAACACTTTTTATTTTTTAGGTCACAGCCAATTTTTTTGGTAGAATGAGTATTAGTCCAATAATGAAATGCATATCCGTTATACGCTAATTGGCAACGGGACAACACCCGATGCTTTTATTGAATATATAAAAATTGTTGAACATTGTAGTAATGATAGTTTGGACAATTTTACCAAATCATATGAGATTTATACTCGAAGGATGTTTTTCCAAATATATCACGATCCTAACACAATCTGGAGGTCGTGGAAGCTCAAAATAAAAGTTAGACGTCCTAGAGAGAGAGTATTAGATTAGAAAGAAGAATTCTACACCCTCCTAGGGAATGCTAGGAGGGTTAACATAGCGTTACATACTCCTATGAATACAATATTGACGTTTCTATTTCTCGCGTATTAATCTAACAATTAACTAGTGCAAATACAGTAATTATCGTTACTTTTGAGACTAACAAAGGAGTATTTAAGAAAACCCTCACCTAATGATATTTTGAGTGTATATGAAAAACACGAAACTTATCATGGGTTCCTGGGTACGCGTGATAGTATAAATTGTATGCAATGGGAATGGAGGTATATCTCATCTTCTTACAAAGGGCAATTCAAAAGGGGGGGTCACAAATATTCGATAATAATGCTTCAAGCAATTGCATAACAAGATTTGTCGATTTGGCATGCATTTTTTTTATATGGTGAGTGAAAATAATAACCTATGTTCTATACCATTCAAATTTGATAACAACCTCATTGACAATGTCGCTCCTAAGGTTCTGTATACGGTGAATGGTAAAACCTACAAAAAAGGATATTACCTAGCTGGCGGTATTTATCCCACTTGGTCTTCTTTTTTCAAATCAACATGATTTAAATTTTAAGAGGGCTTAAGAAAGTGAAAGAAAAGATGTGTAACAAGATTTTGGTGTATTACAAGGTTGTTGGGGGATTATAGCATCACCCACACGTGCTTAACAGGATAGGATTATGTATTGTTGCATCGTATTGCATAACATAATACTAAAAGATGAAAATTTCCAAATATGTGAGTTAGTCCTGTAGCCAATATGTAACGTACATGACGCCAAAGGAAACAAAAGGAACTACATGACAAAGATGTCCATAACGACTTTCGACATGATCTTGTGGATCATCTTTTGCAACGATATCAAGAACGACAAGGACAAGATAAAATGTAGTTTTTTTAGCGAAATGTCGCATTTTATTTTATTTATTGTAAATTTAATTTTAGTTTAATGAAACGTGTTTGTTTTAAAGAAAATGAAAAATAAACTGTAAAGCAGGTCTCACTGACATGTAACATGTGATGGTTGGGGAGGGTATTTTTTAGGATTTATGTTATAAAATTGTTATAGGGTAAAAGCTAACGTGATGACACCTATAACTGAAGTCAGCGCACCGAACTCTCTAAAGGTGGAACATGTAGTGTGAACAAATTATTAAATTATAATAGATCATAAAAAGAAGAACACGTATATACTAAAATCCTACACTTTTCTAATAAATTAAACATATTAAACTAATACTAAATGCCATACAATGGTTCACCTTCATTACAATTTTCCACTTGTTGGTTTTGCAGACTCAAGCCAGAGATGTTGCTGGCCATTTGATTCATTCTCCCCTGCATGTCTTGCTAAGGCACCACCCACCATTGCAGCAATAGTGTCTGCAATGTATTTCTTGGTTTCATCATCAAAATCCACCATTGAACCATTTGAGGGCCCAACTGATTCCTAGTTTCAATTACCATTTTCAACTAACTCAAGATTATACTAACTAACTATAAGAATGTGCTATTTTCTTGATTTGTTTGAACCTGTTGTTAAGTATTACTCCTACCCTGATCATGGGTTCGTAAACACAGAAATTAACCACTAAGGGTTGTTCACGTGATCGCTATGATTGTTTGATACTTGATCGTATTTCTGAACGGAATAACACACGCTTCGTCGAAAAATGACCGGAGAAGATGATCGGAGTGCCAGGATAACGCTTTGATACCACTTGATACACACCACTAGGGATTATTTAATGGATTACAAACTGTTAGATAATCAAGAACAAAAACATAAACAGATCATCAAAACAGGATTGTATCATCAATGGAAATGGATTTGTTTTAGTGAAATGAGTTGAAAGATTACACGAGAGAGTTTATTACAAAACATACTAACTAAAAATGAAAGTGACAAGGATATTTAAAAGGGAAGTTTTGGCGAGATAGTTTGTTAGCCAAGCATGTGGAAATTTACACGTGCAACTCACATGACTATCTAAGCTAGGAATGTGCACCTCACGTGTCACCAACCAGCTTATCTAGTAGCATATTCCAGCTTATGTCAGGTGTGGGGGGGGGGGGGGAACCGATCCATGTTAGACATGGAGTCAGCTGGATCCTAAGGAAACAAGTAAACCTGGTTGCTTGCCTTGTAAACAAAGCAACCAAACATTCGTTATCCTATTCGACTACTTAATAAGCTAAACTAAAATTTAAACCCCTACACATTAAGCTAATATTAAGACGATATGCAACATATACTAATATGAGAACCGAACCATGTAGGACATGGAGTCGGCTGGATGCTAAGGAAACAAGTAAACCTGGTTTCTTGCCTAGTAAGCAAAGCAACCAAACATTCCTTATCGTATTTGACTACTTAACAAGCTAAACTAACATTTATACCCCTACACATTAAGCAAATATTAAGAGTGATATACAACATATACTAATATGATTATCACTAATAACTCTCATCCCATGATGAGAGATTTATTTTGGTCTTAAGAAACCCCACAACCTTTAACAAAAATCATTACATCTTTACTCAAGTGTGAAACAAAATATCGAAAGTGGAATGTAGTATTATATGAGCAAGGGTATGGCGGTGATAGGGATATCTCCAAACATAACCATAGTAGTGGTAATGAGGATGATAGAGATGAGATATCTTCAAACGCATAACCATAGTAATCGTAATGTAGAAGTTCAAGTTGTGGAGTTGACGTGAAGAAAAAACTTTAACAAAATATGATACTAGTAACGATGATTTTCTCTAGGTAAAGAAGTAAAAAATATGGAAAGCTACAATGAGGATGAAGAAGCCAAACATTTGGTGGGTTGACTCACAGGCGGACATACTTAAGACAGAGGGTATGTATTTCAAAAAACATCAATAATCAAAAATTTTGTATATTTTTTTTTAAATAAATTTATGCTAGTTTAACACTAAATGCATACCCTCTTCAATTTATTTTTTATTTTTTGAATGTGCATACTCTATGATTAAATTTTGTGTCCGCCACTCGGTTGACTGATATTTTAGAGGTAAGATTATTATATTAAATATAATGATCTTTGCTTCGAGCTTGAGACCAGTCTTCTTTTAACTCCTTGAGAGAGGGACAACAAGATTTTCAGGGCTATAACAAATGACATATGGAAAATTCTATAATAGTGTTGTGATGGTGAGATGCAATATTTTCTTTCAAAGGAAGAATTAGAATGTATGACTTGGGGCATGATTTAATAAACGTGAATTATGTTATAGCTTCACTAAAGATGATTTTTTCATTTTTTGTTTTCCTTTGTTTTGTTATTTTTTATTTATTTATTTATTTATTTATTTTTGATATTTCCGAATTTCGTTATGGATAAATGTGTTATACTTCTTATTCCCATGGAAATGTTGTTCCCGTGTTCTTAATAGCTTCCTTGTTTATAACTTGATATGTCTATAATACTCGATCCAAAATAATTTTTTACCTACAAAACAAAGGATACACTAAAATCAACAACGTGAAATTGATAAAATTGTGAAACAACGAAGTAACGCTTTGGTAGCTTTGCTAAGATCAAGATTGAGGATGAGATTGATAAAGCTTTGAGTTATTATGAGAAAGCCTTCAATGACCAAGATTATACTTCGAGAGAGGATTTTGAAAGTATTAAGCTTAAATAATGATGTCATGATTATTAGTTACTAGCTTTTTATTGATGGTTTTTAGGATTGAAAGAAATCTCTCATCATGAGATGAGAGTTATAGAACTTTAAGAGTCTCGGACCGACTCTTATTTAGTAGTAATCATGTTAGTTTAATGTGTTTAATGCATAAGAAGTTGCAACTTACAAGTGTTGGTATTGGGTGAGTTCAAATAAGAAACTAATGAAAATTACTGGGACTAGTAATGAAGATGTAGTTTGTATATATTGGATGCTGATGCTGATAACACTAGCTCTTTTTTTTGTTGGTCTTAACACCTTCAGAATCACGAAATTGAACATGGGTCAAATATATCAAGGGGTTTGACTCGATTTATGGTTAATCACTCATCCTCTATGTCAAGTTGTTAATCTTCACCATCTGTTTGAAAGATCAGTTGTGGGATTGTTTTACCTTGCTTAGTTTTAGTTCTAGATCACATATACACAAACTGCTTTTACCCACAGATTTTTTCCCACGGAAACGAAACTGTGTGAAATTTCTCACGGAATACCAACAAATTACACACCAAATTGTTGACCAAATTTCGGTGGGAAATATGTCGTAAATTTCCCACTGATTTCCCACTATTTACACACTAATCTGTTGACCAAGTTTTCGTGTGAAATCCGTCACAAATTTCCCACAGATCTGTGACAATATTCACACTATTCGTGTTGATTATACGTCAGTGGGAAACTAGTGGCACATTTCACACATATTAGCCACGACCAAAATTATGTGGCAAATTTAAAATAACTATTTAACTTGTCCGTGGGAAATCTGTGGGTCACTAGCCACGTATTTCCCACAAAATGTTGTTTTTGTGTTAGTCGAGGGAAATACGTCGGTACTTTCCCACGGATTTCCCACAAAAAATATTGTTTTTATGTTTATGTATATTTACACATTCCTACATTACTTAGTATGTCTTCATATGTGTTTGGTAGTTTCATTATTATATGTGTTTGTTTATTAATTTAACTATTATGTTAGTATCACAAGTGTATGTGTGTAACAAACTATTGTATATGTGTAGATATCTACACGTATATGTTCTGTATGTCTGTTTATGAACTTCATTGTATCTCCATATGTTTTGTATGTAGGTATACGAACGTTATATGCATGAACGTGTAACTATATTAGAAAATTAATAGAAAACGATTATCTCTGTGGGAAATTCGTCCGTAATTTTCTATGGATTACCTACCAATCTAATTATCCCGTGGAAATATGTGTGTAAATACCCATGGATTTCCCAAAAACAATATCGTTTTTATGTTTTTGTATACTTACACATTCCCCCATTATCCTGTATGTCTTCATATGTGGTTTGAGTTTCATATTTTATGTGTTTGTTTATTAATGTAACTATTTATGTGAGTATTATAAGTATATGTGTAGGTTTAGGTATAACCTTATTGTGGAACAAACCATTGTATATGTGTAGATATCTACACTTATATGTCTAGTGTGTCTGTTTATGACCCCATTGTATCTATATATGTTTTGTATGTAGGTATACGAACGCGGGATGCATGAACGTGTAACTATATTAGAAAAAGTTAACGAAAATGATTATGTTTATGGGAAAGTCGCCGGTAATTTCCCACGAATTACCTACGAATCTCATGAATCCGTGGGAATTATGTGTGTAAATACCCACAAATTTCCCACAAACAATATCGGTTTTATGTTTCTGTATACTTACACACTCCCCCATTACCTAGTATGTCTTCATATGCATTTGTAGTTTCATATTTTATTTGTTCATTTATTAATGTAACTATTTATATGAGTATCATGAATGTGTACATACCATATCAACTGAAAGCAATATACAAATCAATACCAATCTATACCCCATGAGTAGATGTTGATCTACACTTCTCTACAATACCACTTATTTTGCCTAACTCTTTACCGACTCCCATATCAATATAATTGGCTAGCTATCTATAGTGAACACATCAATAACACCGTAAAAAAAACCCGTAGTCACTTTGTCGTTAAAATACTAAATCTAGCCTTGTGATATAATTAACCCCGTAAGAATTATAAGCTCTATCAACCTTTAACCAAAGTTATATAAAAAATTAGCCATATGGACACCAAAATTCAGTTATAACCGAACCGAACAAAACTAAAAATTCATTTTTCGGTTTGGATATAGTTTTGGCTATCTGAACCGAAAACCGAATGTTCATAAATATATATAATTTTTATATGTTTATATATACAAAAAGACCATTAAGTTTTATCCTAATATAAAAAAAACACTTTTTATGATTGAAATAATTTTATTTGCTAAAAATCTATATAATAAAATTTAAAGAAAATATATAACTGTGTAATTCGGGTCAACCCGAAAACCTATACGAATTCAAATTCGGTTTTGGTTCGGTTCGGTTGAATTCTAGTTCGGTTCAGTTCGGATTTCGGTTTGACGCGGAATTTTTTTTAACCGATTTAACCGAACCTAATAAACCAAACAACCCGATAACCGAACCGAGTATGCCTTGTGAGAGCCCAAAATCCGGATAGGCCCATTACTCTTATCAAAATTGGCTAAAAAGCCCAAGACACAATCAACTAACTATTCTCATTTAGATAACCCTAAACCTATCTATCCTCCATCTACACTTAGCCACACAAAAAAAATGTACTTCAATTTCTTTCTCTAATCTCTACTAGCAGCCACAAAGACCAATAAAACCAATATGGCATCCTTTAATTCTATATCAAATAATCTAACCATGGAATGACCCTTGTTTTTGCTACTGGCCCTTGCTTTTGCTACCTATATTGTTTGAATGCTTGGGGGCTACCTATATTAAATGGTACGTTTTAGTTTTTTTTGGTTTTGTTCTTAATGTCCCGGTTTCTTTTTTTTGTACAGATTCGGAAATATCGTTCTTGTTTGATACGAGTCACGAATCAGGTAAGTTTTCGAGTTTAGTTTTCTTTTAAAGTTTTTTGGTTTTTTAAGATCGATTGCAACAGCCCACTCGCCGGAATCAACCACGGTATATCTTATAAGCTTTGGTTATTTTAGTTTATTTAAGGTTTTTTCAAGTGTTTTTGTGTGCTTATTATTCTTCATTTTATTTTATATATTTTAATATATATTAAGTTGGGCCACTCGAAACAACCTCAGCGAAGCGGGATGTACAATCGACTAGAAGCAACTGCCGAAAAGAGTTTTCGGAATGAATGACAAATAAATGGTTGTAGAAAAAAGATGAAAGATGAGATCTATAATGCAATAAAACAATCATAGTTGTTTATGTGGATTTTGAAATGATGTAGTAGTGTTTTTTTCCAGATGTATAATGCATTAAACCATTTATGCGTTTTGTTGAATATTAATTTGGTATTTATTGGATTATTCATATTGGATTGGTTTTTGAATTTTTGTATTTTGGTTGTTTGTGGTTAATTACTTTGATGATTTGTGTTTTTAATATATTTGCCAAAAATTAAAAAGGAAAAAAATACCAATAAACCATCACAAAAAAAAAATCAGATAAAATATTAAAAATTTATTGAATTATATAAAATTTTGATTAGGTTTCACACGAAATTTCCACAAGAAAATTATAGTGTGAAAATATTTGTGGCAAAAAAACCACGGATATGTGTGAAAAATGGCGACTAGAAACTGTGGGAAATTTTGTGACTAATCTGTGGGAGAAATAGTAGTGTGAAAATCGTTGGAAATTTGTGGCAAAAAAACCACGGATATGTGTGAAAAATGGCTACTAGAAATTGTGGGAATTTCGTGAGAAATCTGTGGGAAAGTAAACCCCCGGATTATCCACAATAATATTCGTGGGAAATAGTCAACGTTTCGTGGGAAAATATTTACCCACGGGGTTTTTACACACGAAACAATTCCGTGTGAAATCCGTGGAAAAAGGCTCTTTCCCACGGGATTTCCCACTGATTTTGCCGTGGGAAAAACCTGTTTGTGTAGTAGTGATACATGTTGAAAATATTTGAGTTTGGCATATATGCTCATATTGTTCCTGAATTTGAGTGTGTTCATTCACTTTTAGATTCATGATCCTATTTTCTTTCTAAGGCATCAATTTTTCTGTCGAAAGCATAAATGAATTAGTAACTGTGGGTCCATAATGAGTTTTTGACTGGAACGTAGAATCTATAGCAATGACCAGTGGATAACTAAATTAGCATGGTGACCTAAATTAGCATTTCAATTACTAATGACAAGTCATTGTACAAATATCATATATGAAACAAAACACAACAAAAACAAGGGGTTTGGTAGTTTGGGAAGAATACCTTGTAATAGCTCCATTTCTTCTCATCACCAACTCTATATGGAAGTGGATTATCACTGCAAAATGCGAGCTTTGCAGTTGACACGTACAGTACTCCCATAACGGGGCCAGCAGAAGTTGATAAGTAGCATGCATACGACTTCAGAAGTCGCTCCTCAGGAATTGTTTGGAATGTTGTTCTAAAGATTTTTTCATATCCACCTTCTGCAAGAGCTTTTGTTCCCTGAGCAATTCTTCCAACAGCAGCATCAGTAATACTAGGACCCATTTTCACTGGTTCAATGCCAAAATAAATATTATTAAATCAATAATGAAGGGTGGGGTAATAATCAATGATGTCCCCATCCTCATTAGGGGGTTCACATTAAGTGTTAGGGTCTCAGGTTCATGCTACTTTCGTAACCCATTATATAATCAGATTAATCGCCTACTATGATTCATGCTTTTGTTAGCATGAAGGAAAAGTAAAAGAAATGAGCTCAAACATTTTTGGGGTTAACCGCTAAATGGATCAGTATACTACTCTTTTTTTCCTCATTAATTTGGAAAACTTCATAACTGAAGGCATTTTGGTATACATGCATGCATCTCTTAAAGTGATGAAGCATTCTTGCCATATTACTCACAGTATTAGTAATATGATGCTCCGGTTAAATCAAATCTGTGTCAAGTGTTCATTTGACATTAGACATAAAATCAGACTAAAAATTACATGATACTGAAGCTGATCAAAGATAGAGAATGTGTTATTTAGGGAGAATGCAAGTAATGATATCAAGGTTAAGTTTGATTTCCAACAACTTGAGTGATCTAGACAAATTTTATACAAATGAAAATAGTCATATGTACGTACATAATTTTTTCTTATCTACTATCCATTGTTGATGATGAATCACGGAAATGGTCATGTAGCAAATGAAAAGAAAAATAAAGACGACTTTCATCATCCTCTTCTACTTCTGTTTCTTTTCTTCATATTTTACGCCTTCTTCTATATGTTTTCTTACAATCAAGATGAAAAAGCTTAAATACAAAATAAACAAAATCTGACTCCACGGATCGGAGTAAGCCCAAAAACCTTCACTATCATCGCAATAAACCAAAATATAATCATTCTACCCTCTCTTATAAACGAAAAAGATCAAAATTGTATTTTTTTTTTTAATTTATTATTATTATTATTATTTTTATTTTTTATCGAATTTCCCTCACAGACAAAACACATAAACTAAGTTGATTTTATTACAGTTTTCATTTTATTACAGTTTTCTTTGGTTTTTAGAGTTTTCTTAATTACTTGGTCTCCTTTTTATTGAAACGAGGATAAAAAAGCCTAATACGTGATGTAACTCGTCAAGGCACAACAACCTGAAAACGAAACCTAAATGCCGGAGACTTCAATGTTTTTCTCAGTTAGTTTAAGGGAAAGCTTCCACAATTGTAAAAATAATAACCACCAAATAGTGATGACTGATGACCATTCGAGAACTGTGAAATTTGTAAGGAGGATCCCGTTATATATTGTAAAGTTACTAAAGATTATATACTCCTGAATGGTGATAACTTTTCAAGCGAAATTGTTAATATTTATCTGAGTCAGGCCTCACATTGCACTATTTTATATTGTTGCTCATTGAAATTATAAGCAATTAGGATCTGAGAATTAAATTGATAATTTTATTTCTCATTGAAGTCTTTGAAATTATAAGTAATTCCGACTAATACATAGTATATGCATAGGATAAAACATATATATAATGATACTCCCCACTTTGCAGGTTGATGATCGATTCAGTTAAGGTAAAATATACAAAGATACAAACAATATTCAGGCACCCTAATTAATGTCCACGATGGAATAAATTCTGTTTTATTCATAATCAACTAAAGGGTGTTTGGAGGTTTATTGTTTCATCGTACGCTTATATTGAAGCTATCTAAACAAGAAATCTGAATGATACTTAAAGAGATTCTTTTGGCCTAAAATTAGCAAATTTACACATTGTTTTATGCGTCCAAACAACCGAAATCGTTTAATTAGGTCACCGAATAGGCTCATAAGATGATAAAAGTGCCCCAAAATCCAAACACCCTTGAATACATGCAATGCTTCAAAGTTAAGAAAATTATACAGTTCATTTTTCATAAAATACATAAAATTACTTACAATGTTGCCACATATCTCCAGCATATTCGTGTCCCTTTTTTGTTGCCTCAGCCGCCTTCTGCGCCCATCTCCCAAACAAAACCTTAACCGTTTCCATCCTACCTGCCAAGAGAAATAAAAAAACATAAACATATAGCCAAACAAATCATTTAAGATCATCATATATTCACGATGTCTTTCAATAACTTAAAAATAAAGATTAAGAATAAACAAATAGCAGAAGTAAACTTACTTTTCGTGGGAGGATCCCGTACAGGAGCAGCCAACACGTACGGATTGTTGGCTGCGGTCCGCGGTGGTCCAGCAGCAGGAGGCGGTGGAGGAACGTTGTCATTTCGATCAACATTAGGGTTTGGAACATTGTCATTAGAATTTGGATTCATTTGAGAAAATGTGATGATTTTAATCAAAGGACACCTAGAAATTGCAGAATTGATTTATTTAATAAGAATGAAAAGAAAAATAATTGGATTGGATTTGGAAAAAGGGTTTTGATTTGAGGGAGTAACGATTTCGTTTTTATTGTTGTGACACCTAGTGTCGTTATCGAACCGTTATATTATGAGTTTGAAATTTGAAAGTGAGTGAATACATATGTGGTCCCTCGGTTTGTTATGCTTTAGAATAATTCTTCCCACAGTTTACCATTTTGTTGTGTTATTTAAGGTCGTATTTTCAAATCTTAATCTCTTTTTATACCGAGTTCTGTAATAGTTAATTCATCTACCAAGCATCAATGTGAGCTGACCAAAGATGTGTCGATTGTTTCATAAGTTCACTTACGAGAAATACATTTCAGGTTGTTAGAAAAACAAAAAAACCATTTCATACATATATAATTGAGTTTTAAAATGAACGTGAACTATGAATTTGACCCAGACTCGACACCCACATGCTATAGATTAAATACATTGAGAATGGATGACTAATGTTAACTAGCATTGATAAACATGCGTAATTGGTATGCATAACTATATATCAGACTTATATGTAATATCATGTTAATAGCAACAACGAACTTATTTTTTCACAAACCAATAATTCACTACCCAATCATTTCTCTAGTGCAATATAGAGTGCTCCAAATTGGCGAAATTAGTGAAATCACTAGTGTTGTCCTTGAAGATCAGCGAGGTGGGATGCTGAACTAGTGGTGTTGTTGCTAAAAAAGATTAAAATTGTAGATTTTTATTTATTTATTTTCGTAATTATGTTTAGCAAACTAGCGGTATTTTCAGATTAAAAGTGTAAAATGACATAATTTATGAAAAATAATCTCTGAAATCTTTTAAAAGCTTATTTTTCTAAAAGTTGTATGGAAATTATTTTTTGGGAACTTATTTTTCTAAAATAATCCATAATCTTTGTCACACAAACAAAGATTATTTTTTGAACAAAGCTTATTTTTCAACAAAATAATCTTAAGCTTCCGTAATCTTTCACAATCTCTCGCGCCAAGCATATCCTATATGTGAAAATAATTCCAAAATCAACCATGTGATAGACACTTAGATAATATGAGGGTTTTGTGTGATGGAGGAGGATCAGCGAAATTTTATCAGATTTATTTAAAATTCTAAAAGTCTAACAAAATAACGATCGAGAATGTGATAAAGAGTCTTTTATTAACACTAGACGAGTACCCGTGCATAGCAACGAGATTTTTTAGCGACAGATAATTATAGTTATATTTTGGTTACACAAAAGAGTTAACCAAAATATCATTTGTGTAACCAAAATATCACTATAACTATCCGTCGCTATAAAATCTCGTTGATATGCATGGGTACTCGTGTAGTTTTCTAAAAGCAATGTTTTAAAAACAGGGTTTTTAATCGACCCAGTCGAGTCTCCGAGTCAGCCCAATTTTCTATTAAAAAACTAATTTTTTCCCACCGAGTCAACTAATTTTTTACACGAAGCCAATGGAAACTTGATCCCTGCAAGATCATTACGCAAAAAACCAACTTAACTTCATTCAACTAACTAAAACAAAATTAGATGACACAATAAACAACCAAACAAACCACAAATAATAGACTACTAACAGAAGGAATCTCATTCTGTTGCATTACAGCAAAATGTTATACTGGGACAATAATGACAAGATCAAATGTAATTGGACTAAGAAATTAGATACATTATAAACACAACTCGTACGACATATCTATACTACTTTATAATGTATTTAGGACTTTTATTTTTAGAAATCATAAAAATTTTAAGCTTACACACTTGCTATTATTAGAAGTCTCTTTTTCAAAAATAAAAAATAAAAATTCAATTTAATTAAAGAATACAACTACTAATGCAATGTGCACAATTAATTGATGCACTAACACATACTCTATTGACTGGTCAACACTTACAATTAATGGCGTTCTTTAAAACACCCCATCCATGAAAAATACAATTAATAAAACACATTGTACGAACCAAACAAGCTACTTGACACAATAAACAAACAATATAATGTAAACCAAGCAAAGCTCCATCACACTTAGTGATGTGTAGTTATTTATCGTACAAATTTAATGAAGCATATCATATCATCTCCTACCTACTTGCGACTACAAGCCAATGTTAACCACTATGATCTTTTACCCCCATAATATTAAGGACCGCCGCATTTATATTGTCGTAACATCGCGTGGTTATCCTACTATTACTATATGAAATGGTTTGCTATGATTAAAGCTATTATATCCTAAATTTATCGACATCCATAGATTTATTATCATAAGAAACGTATAATCGAAAGACATTGTTTGCTAAAATGTTTAATTACAGGGTACCCGCCGCCGCAGCGCGCGGGTACCCTGCTAGTATTAATTGAATGTATAGGTGGTTTTTAGGGGAGATGTAACAATAAACAACCAAACAAACCACAAATAATAGACTACTATCTTAAACAAAACACTATCTAAATGTTAAAATCTTATAGACAAAAATAATTAGATTAAAAGTAAGCAGTGTCAAAACAAAAATGAGTAACTGGTTTCCTTATAGAAGTAAGAACACAACAAATTTAAATGGATGCCTTCAAATATAAAAATAAATAGCGTTGAACAAAAACAAGTAAAACGCTATTGGACTTCGAAGTTTCAATTTGATGCCTTCTATTCTTCTAATATCAATTTGGATGGACCGGTTCTAGGTGGGCCAAAAGTGAATTAGTGAAGTAAATAGGTTAAATATGTTTGAATATATACACACACTAAATGTACTTGGTAAAAGGTTTGGGTTGGCCATGGCCCATCCCACCTTCAATGTGGCTCCGTCACTGACCTTACCCTAGACCATGTTTGTGCAAATTCTTTTCCATCTCGATGTCGAGTTCTTCCTCTTCTCTTAATACCTAATACATAAAAAAAAATTATGCATATACTCTTGTGATACAAAATAAATGTTGATCATACAGGGCCAGAAAGCATAGATCTTTGTATCATGCGAACTACGTTAGAAGTCAAATCCAGTATTAGCATTGATGACATTAGCATATGTTTTGGAAAGTATTAAAAATGACGTGTTGCCTATGTTAGTTTATAAGTTTTTAGTTCTTTGGCAAACCGTGTGTTTTCAAACTTGTGTTTCCAAGTGTGTTTTCAAAAGTTGCCTAGATTAGATTTCAAGATTTGACCAAATTCAGTTTTTCACTTTCAAGGTTGACCCTTTTTCTTTTATAATTAGTTAAGATAAAAAGGGAAAAATAATTTACATAAAAGATGGTACAATATAAATAAAATCGTTGAAAAGTGTTTGTAAAGTTTATGTTCATCAATTGTTTTGACTAGTATAAGTCAATAAAAATTATAAAAAGATGAGAATAAAGGTGAAGTTGACGAATGAAAAGCCACGAAAATGTTTTAAAAAAAATAATTTAAGCTTTAATGCTCATCAATGTTTCAATGTTATATCAATAGTTTTTGTCTAGCAAAAGTCTTCAAAGGGTTTTTTTTTTTTTTTTTTTTCTTTTTTTTTTAAATTGATACCAAAGATGAAGTTAAGGAATAAAAAGCACTAAAAAATTCTTTTAAAAAAACGTGTTTTTGTTGAAAAAAATTCGTGAAGCCATATTAGTTTTGTCTAGTAAAATTCGTCAAAACATCTATAAGAAGTTGAGACAAAAGGTGAAATTGGGCAATAAAAAACCACTTAAAAAGTATTTCAAATAAAAGTTTGTTTGATGAAAATTTTTGCATCATGTTTCATCACAAAATGTAAAATATTGGTTATTGTAACACCTAAATAACACAAGTATATGGTTCGAATTATGCAAGAAGTTTAAAGAGATAAAGTAGAAGTTGGGAGGCTTTCTAGAGAGAGAAAGCGAAAGAGAAATAAGAAATGTTAGATTGAAAGCTCCAACCCTCTACCTTGGGAGGTAGAGGGTATTTATAGTTCTTACAAATACGCACTCTGTCGAGCTGTGGATCAGGCATACAGTGGGTAAAGACCTGTCCGTCCTCTACGATGTTACTTAACTAACTAATAACTAATAAATATAGCTAAGTCTACGAGCTAAACACATGCTAGACTAAACTCGGGGTGACCGACTCTTCTATATGAATTTTTCAAATCCTAACAATCTCCCCCTAAGGGAGGTCACCCCATAAATTACAATTTGCATCCTAACATTCAATCATGAAGTTCAATTCCAAGCTCGTAGACTTTGATTCTTCAAATTCCGTAATCTTTGTACTTCAAGTGGAGGTCTTTAACTGATCCATGACTAGGTGATCTTTGAGCTTAGGCTTGCCTTAGTTGTCTGCTATAAGATAGCTAGTTTTAGGGCTTTCGACATAAAAAAACCTATCCAGCTTGGCTTCGCTATCGCTCATGACAGACTCTCGCGTCATACGGCTCCGTCCCGGAATCAGGACCCTTTTTCCTTTGACCAACAGGTCCTCAAACCAACTTGTCCTTCCTTTCTATTTCTCGGTAAGCGGTTTTTTTCATTCATTGATTGATTTGATTCAAGGTAGCTTTAGCTTGCTTCCAAGTCCAAGCACTATTAGAAGCTAGTCGTCAGAAGCGAACTTTCGGGCCGGGAAGGAACCAAAAAAGGTGAGCGCCCCTGCGCGAGCCTTATTGAAAACTAAAGCAAGAAGGAAGCAAATCTCTGAATCATCCTCTTGTTGTATCGCCTCCATGTGACATTTATGACTTCTGTACCAACATGCTCACACTTTGTTGGATCATGATATCTGCATCAGAGTTGCGGAAGCATTGCTTTAGGTCTTTAGATTATCATGATTTCTTTAAACTTGAGTGTGATGTGTGAGCATGTGGTTATGGATTGACTTCTCAATTTCGATCAGCTGTAACCGGCAGATGTTCCAGCAAACAATAGTTAGCAATAAAACACACGAAAGTGTCTTTGTTCACTTTCGTTGAATGGGGTTGCACGAACCATGGTTCCCCGTTGATCAGTATAAATATTGTCTGTGATCAGGTAGAATTCCGAAGAATCTCCTAGACAGGGTTTCGCAGCTTGAGCTAGCCGTTCTCAAACCGGAACGTCTCAAAGTAGACAACACGGAGTGAGTGAACCAGCGAATTGAGATTCACTGATTGATAAGAAATTGATTTGAAAAACAATCGCATATTGCTGAACAGAGAGAGTTTTGCAATACGACGAAAGTTTTATGAAAAAGATCAAGTTTCAATCAAAAATATTTTTGTTTGAGAAATTAACGCGTAGTCGATGTGCTAGAAAAAGAATTGTTGTACACATCGAAAGGTTTTCCAAAAACATGAGTCAATCCATTTCCTGGAACAAGGTTGATTCAAGAGTGAATCGCCCCATCGTTTCTTCCAGTTGTCAAAAGTTTGATCCATGAAGGATCTCACATGTCACCCACCAAGAGCTTGTTTGATGTTGGCTCTAGAAGGATTTCCATCTTCATTGTGAATACTTTAAGTATCGCTCGGATGTTCTGGCAAACACCACAAGGATAATGCGAAGGACTCTCATATATGTTCTTACTATTTGTGTGAAACAGCAAGTCTTCATGAAAATTTTTGCCCTAATGATATTTATTAATGATCTCTTAGCTCTAGACTCAATAGTGCATTTTGGTTTCCTAAGCGGAGACTAGGGAGAGGGTCTCCTTTTTCAATATCAACCATCTCTAAGAGAAAGTTGATAGATTATGTAGGTTCCCCATGAGAATGAAACAATTTCTTTTAAGAGAACTTTAGTAGCTGGGAAGTTTAGTGCAGTGTGTCACTGGGTCCATGACGTCTTGTCTTCAATACCGGTGTTACCTTAGTACCCACCATTAGCATATATATTGAACCCGTTTTCTGCTCTAAGGTTGAATTATTGGAGGGCTATTTCTTTTCACCCTTTCACTTTTCATTTCTTTTTCATTCTTCAACCCCTTCAGTGCTTACCGAGACTTCATCACTAGAACCTTGTTGGGTTTGTTCCAGTCCTAGCTCTATCTCAGTCGGCACTCTTCGCTTATTCTCATTTTTCTCCTTTTTTCATCATACCTAGCGACTTCTACACTAACTAGTGGATTGTCCCTAGGTAGATCCCTCCAGCTCTGGCGGGATCGTGGGAACAAATACCTAACCTTACCATCCTTATATCTCCAATGCATTAAATAAAATGGTCAGTCTTGTGGTACTGTTGTTTCCGCCTTGAAACCAATTGACAGATACTTTTGAAAAACCAATAAAGGTACTTGTGATATAATATGAAAAGATTTGTAATGTTAGGATCGAATATATGGAAGATTTGGTGAATCGGGAGGTCTTGGAAGATGGAAGAACACCATCTTCAAGTTAGAGAGATAAAGTATAGATAGAAGGGAAAACTAGTGTGTGTTTTATTATTGAAAGATGAAAGGATTACACTAAGTCTCATCCCTCCATGAAAGTATGGAGGGGTATTTATAGCCTAGCACATACATCTATTACAATATGACATAATAAGTCCATGTGTTTTGGCTAACTAGGATAGATAATGTAATCCCGTAAATGTCGTTCCATTTCCCAGCTATGAGCGATTCCAACAATCTTCCCCCAATGGGACGACATAAGGGATTACTTACAAAATTTACTACAAATATAGAAAACAAATAAAGAAAGGTCTGCATAAGCTCTTCAAGTGCTGAGGATGATGAAAGTTTACGCTCTTTGTCTTCTTCTTGTACCTTGACTTGAGAACCGTTTTCTTCACTTTTAGGCAAATGATGTAATATGCATGAATTGGATTAACTTCCCCCCAATTTATGCTGCATGTCTTTAGCAGCTTCTCCGTACACTCCTTTTTGGCGAAGTTTCTGAATCAGCTTCCCCCCAAACTGACAACCGTCTTCAGCAGATTTGAAACTTTGATGTAGTGAACATTTCCTCTAACTTTTGAAGTTTTCAGAATGCAGCGGAATTTGTAGATGAGCAGTAAACCACACAAGGTAAATCTGACTTATTGCGGAAAATCCGTTCGGGGGTAACATGCAAGAAATCAGCAAGATCTTCTCACATATGTAGATGCTTTACACCAAACAATCCGCGAAAGACGAGATGAAACGACTTCCCCCTGAATGTTGTGGTCTATCGGAATAATAGTTACTTGTGAATATGCAATTACTCAATAAAGTAACCGCGTGTAAGGCATCATAATATCATATTTAGGTAACTTCACGCACGATAACTCTGTGAAAGTGAGACGATAACACCAACTTGAGAAATTTGCACCACAGATCGTCTCATTTCTTCCCCTTGATTGAAGAAATTCATGAAGATTTAAACGAACAACCAACCATAATATCATATTTGATATTTAAATCACAATCTCTCCCCCGATCAAAAATTTTAAACCTTTTGAAATTAGTGATCCCAATTGATTTAAATAATTTAGAAATATTTGGGGAAAGATGTGGCTTTGTTTTAATATTTACTGATAAGGAACATCTTATCGCTCCCACTCAATATTTGAGAGAGTTTGTTAGTGTCAGGTATGATAATTTTGAAAGATCTTTAATTAAAAGAAAATTTTCATTTTGAAAGATCTGTGAGTATAACGAAAGATCATACACCGACATCTAACAATAAAAAGCATTGATTCATCACTTATTTTGTACAAATGGACTCGTTTGATGATATATCGTTTGAAAATATGAAATTTGAAATCACTCTCCCCCTCAATCGATAACCTTAGTCATTGATTGAGTGACAAATGTTTTGACAATTTAGAGTCCGGTTGATTTTCAAAACTTTGAGTTCGATTTATTTTCAAACAATATGTTACCACCATGAGAAAACAAATGTGGATAATTCACTATTTATCCTACACAAAGATACGTTAGGTGGTAGAAACACAGAAGTTGTTTCAGTTGTTGCTGTAAGAGTGGAAAAACATCTGTTGATGCAATGAGACCTCTGAGTTGTACATATCAAGCAGACTATTCATAGAGATCTGAAATATTAGGTTCCTTTTCTTCTTTTGTCGATCCAAGATATAGTTACCCTTTCTTATCGGCACCCAATCATAAACTTGCAAAATATGATCATCCAATTTTGTGGGAGCAGGAGCGGGAAAATTCTCATAAACCATGTTATCTACATACGTTAGTCAACACAGATAGACATACATACAAATATATGGTGGTCGACAACACCCAAACAGCAATCGACTAATAAAAGTCAATCCAACATTGAAACTCATTTAATCAGATCATACAAAGGCATGGGGATTATATGTGAACATCAAACTTGAATCATCTAATCCTAACAATCAAATCCTGGTAATTCAAAGTTGGAAAAAACCTTTTTCTGTTAATTATAGGATGATTAAATAAGCCCGTTAGATGACATAAATTTGAAACACTCTCCCCCTTAATCAATGACTCGTTTAATGAAGAGTTTAAAAGAGCTGAAGTCATTGATTGAGTGTCAAATTTTATGAAAACCCAAGTCTGATTTAGTTTCAAACAACTCGTTTCCACCATCTTTGAAAAACAAATATTTTTCTGAAGAATCTTAGAAAGAAAAATATTTGTATAGGAACAGCCGTCTTTTTGGCGACGAGCTTTCCTCATATTTTTTTAGAATAAGTGCTCGATACGTATAACAAAACGATTTTGCACATCACTTTCCTTTCTTGAAAAAGCGGGTTACAATCTGAAATAACTGTAAACCATTGTTTTACGCGCGGGTTACAGCCTGAAATGACTGTAAGCCATTGTAGGCATGTTTTGAAAAACTTTTTGAACTTCTGTTCAAACTTCATCTAAAGACCCGTGTCATTATTAAATGACATTTCTAGGTCCGTAGATGTTATCGATACCAGAAGATATGCTTTGAGAAAACCATATTTTTGGTATTTTCTAAATTTTCTGATTTTTATGGGGTTTTTGTTTGTTTTATATTTTTCTATTTTCTTTTTGCTGGTTTTAAAAGTTTTTATTTACAACAAGGTTTAAGATATTTACAAAATAAATAATTCAATGTAAGAAGATGTTGACATGAATACCGAAAAAAGGATATCGGTCTGAATGTGGTAGAAGTCAGTAGTCAATATTTCTTAAATTTTCACCATTAAAGGTTTCGAGGATCCTAAAAAATCGTTTGAACTTGAGCCTTCTCAATGTGAATCTTTGGTAGCTTCCCCCTAAACCGACAATCTTCATATTGAGACCACTTCCCCCAAGTCGTTGAAGTGAAGCAAACAGTCTCATTGTATGAAGCTCAACACCCCAAAGTAACCGATAGCACCAAGGTAACATGATGAAGTACTGATCTTCTATGCGGTTATCAATGCGGAATAAGTGATTAAGCCCGATCACGTGAACCTGTTGTGCGTCCCTGATGCATACGTTACTCTGCGGTTTTAAGCAGTTGTCTATTTAATGGAACAATATATCAACATCTTCATTTCACCAAATGCATTCCAGTTATCTTACATATAACCAATCAGCCCATAATGTACACATGTACCCAACAAGAGTAGAGACATTGACATTCCAAGTAACAAGTTGAATCATTGATCATCTATGCGGATATCAACTACGGAATAACTGATTAAGCTCGATCACATGAACCTGTTGTGCATCTCTAATGTACACTTATCTCTCCCCTGATGGTTGCGATCTCATCGGAATCATCATAACATTGTGTACATGAAGCATTAACCGGAAGCACTTTATCATAAAGCATATACACGTGATGAAGATGTCGATAAGCAATATCATCTCACACTCCAAATATTCTTCTCATATTTCTTCTCACTGAAAGCTGAAGTAATACATACCAAAAGTGTCCAGAGACCACTGTCACACCCTCGCCGGAGGCGGAAACACGAGGTGTAACGGAAGGGAACATAAGCAAAAGATAATAGAACATACCAACGTTAATATTTAAAATAAGGAATACACCATTACAATACCAGTTTAGCCGTCATCGGCAAATATATTACAAAGTTTAGTTCCCAAAATATTGAGTTCTATTACATAATGATTTATATTGACAAGTGAAAACTTCATTATGCAAGACTTGGTAGAAAGAGCTTACTAACGATCACCTGAAATGCATGAGAGAAAAACGGGTCAACTATGAAAATAGTTGGTGAGTAAACACGCTTAGCAAAATAAGAAAACTCGTAAGAAAATATACAAAGCTTTCGGTCGACGAAAAATGGTCCGCAAAGCAAAGGCATTGTAAATCCACTCAGTTCCAAGTTCCGCCCATACAAAACTTGCAACCTGTGTGTTCACAACCCACTGCCAAAAGTAGTATGTCTAATAGTCAAGTATAAGCGGTCATAATAGTTCACAATATAGTACCACGAATATAATAATTCAGGGATGCTCCGAACATGGGAGACTTTGCACTGCTCCAACAAGGGAGACTCCTTTGTCACTCGACCACCTAGGCGAGATTTATTGAGGACGCTCCACCAATAAGGCGAGACTTTATAGTGATGCTCCGAACATGGGAGACTTTGCACTGCTCCAACAAGGGAGACTCCTTTGTCACTCGACCACCTAGGCGAGATTTATTGAGGACGCTCCACCAATAAGGCGAGACTTTATAGTGATGCTCCGAACATGGGAGACTTTGCACTGCTCCAACAAGGGAGACTCCTTTGTCACTCGACCACCTAGGCGAGATTTATTGAGGACGCTCCACCAATAAGGCGAGACTTTATAGTGATGCTCCGAACATGGGAGACTTTGGGACAAGGTCATAACATGTACGGTTCAACAAGTCATAAATTCGTAATTAAGTTCAAGGATTTGATTCGAGTTCACAAAAGTAAGATTCAATTTAATTCAAGTATAGTTCATGCATTCAGTCCCAAAATGTAGTAAAACGGTAAAAAGGGGATGTGATTACTCACTTGGTAAACTGGTGTGATGACAAAAGTGGGTACACTGAGGTATAATGTGATGCGTCAACCGGGACAAGTACTATGATGAGGTGCAAAGAACCAAGGTTTATCCTAAATACCCTAGGTTTTTATTTCAAAACCTTGATTAAGAGTAATACTAGATTGTTTATAACTTGAACTTGAAAAATTTGAGGATCCCTTTGAAAAACACATAGATGGCCGGTTGGATAGAGGAAGAACAAAGAAGAGAGAAAAGTTTAACACTTGAAGAATTATTGAGTTGAAAAATGAAGTGCATGAATGAGATAATGTGAATATCTATACATTTGAAAATTTTACCACAACCATAAATACCAACCCCTCCCCTTGGCCGGTTTTTAGGGGAGGGTGTTTCACAATTTCATATATATATATTTTTTTTTAAATGTATGTACTTGTGTAATTTATAAGGAAAAGTGTAAGTGAAATGTTAAGATTAATAACTTGTAATGTAAATGGTAACTTTTTGGTACAAGTAAATTTTTAATAGATCAAAATAGAGTATAATGATTTTATAAAAATTGTAAAAATACATTCCTTGAAAGATTTGAGTGATATAATAATTATCTTGTCGTTTTTAAGAAAAACGTCGTAATAATATAAATTTAACGATTTATATACAAAATAAATTTAGAACACTAGGTAAACTCAAAATATAGTTTTTATAAGCCAAATGTAAGTATAAAAATATATCGGGATCATTTTTGAAATTAACGGATTAAATATTCAAAATAATAACTCACGCGATAACGTTTATTTAATATAAAACTTACGCGTTTAATGTGAAATGTAAAATCATGAATGAACCGTTATGAAATGATGAATATGGAGTATGAGAAATGACCGGAAAATGAGAATTGTGACATTCTTCCCATGTCAGCGGAATCACGTCCCCGTGATTCAATTAACGATACTATGGTCCGAACCTCGACAAGAGTTCTAAAAGTTCATGCTCATACGAACAGTCTAAATGATCATATCAATGCCCATGCGTACAGGTTCCCCATTCAACTAAGTACGTGCCCGTGATTAGATTGGATAGGATAAACTCGCCCAATATCGAACGTAGCTCTCAAAAGACCTTTATGTAGTCGATTCTAATTTAATCTCACAACTCATCAAACAAGAACTGTCATGAGATTAAACTAAACCGACTTGAGTAAACTTGTCTCTTAGCTTGATTTTCGCAACTCATCAAACAAGAACTGTCACTAGATCAAGCTAGGAAACAAGTTGTTAGAAAGATAGGAATCAACATCCTTGAATGAAGTCTTTTGAAAGATTCGCTCGATATTGGATTTGCTTACACAATCAAATCAAATCAACAAAATATATAACAACTAAGGTCGATATCAATAGGTCTCAAATTAATCAATGTCGTGAACGTGGTAAAGATTGGGAGGAAGTTATGCACTCAAAATCATGTCGAACATAAATAAGGTGGTTGTTCAAAAGAATGTACCCGTTACGCGTTGCGGGCTTCCTCGGTGCCCAGATAGAATGCTCGACCACGTGCGGGAGGAATTTCAATGTTCTGATCTTGTGGGCCTTCTATTGCCAACGCCAGGTTTGGACGATTACCTCCTTGATTGGGAGTTCTTTTCAGCTTTGGACAGGTATTGCGAAGGTGATCTAGACTTCCACACTCGTAACATGCTTTTCTCTGTCCTTGATTTCCAGTTCTGTTTGAGCAATTTCGCGCGAAGTGGCCCGTCTGTCCACATTTGCCACACTTTCGGCAGTCTCCTAAGTGATGATAATTACATCGAGTACACAAAGGATGTGGACCTGTATATCTTTTGCGCCCCTGGTTGGTCGCCCCATAGTTCTGGGTTATTCGCTGCCTCTTGTTTTGCTGATTCCGGTCTCGGCTTCCCTGGTGATCCTCCTGTCGCTTTCGTCCATTGTTTGAAGTACCTTCTCCGTTGTTGGTTCGTCTAGCATCGAGATGTATTATAATTTGGGTGAGTAGGTCCGCTATTCCAGCAGCGTTGTTGTTTGGATTGTCATTGTTGTTTGGGTTGTCGTTGTTGCTACCTCCTGAACGTGTGTTTCTTGCAGCCATGATCCTACAGAGGACCAAAACATCGGGTTGAGTAAATGACATTCGAACGAAGTCAGATGAGGTGCAGAACGGTGGTAATGTGTTATAGTGATCGAAACATGACAGGAACAGAGACATGCTATGTCTAACAAGTCGAACGATGGAAAAGAGAAGATATGAACAAGGTACGGTAATGTAGACGTGAACGTAAAAACATGCCATGCATACCCACCCGACCAATGCAACTTCAGGTGACCAGACTCTAAAGACTCGACTAAACATGATTTAAAACTACCACTCTTATCATTGCATGGTTCTTCATAAATTAGACATAGTTGATCAGGCTATGTATAATTTATGAGTAACGATGCAACGATAGGACTAGTTGACTCGAATGGTGTTCAATGTTTAATAAAATAATATACAAAAAAAATTTATTCCGGTTATAGCTGTGATTTTTATTTTTGAAAAATCGGCATTCTCTATAACCTTTGGCTCTGGTACCAATCTGTCACACCCTCGCCGGAGGCGGAAACACGAGGTGTAACGGAAGGGAACATAAGCAAAAGATAATAGAACATACCAACGTTAATATTTAAAATAAGGAATACACCATTACAATACCAGTTTAGCCGTCATCGGCAAATATATTACAAAGTTTAGTTCCCAAAATATTGAGTTCTATTACATAATGATTTATATTGACAAGTGAAAACTTCATTATGCAAGACTTGGTAGAAAGAGCTTACTAACGATCACCTGAAATGCATGAGAGAAAAACGGGTCAACTATGAAAATAGTTGGTGAGTAAACACGCTTAGCAAAATAAGAAAACTCGTAAGAAAATATACAAAGCTTTCGGTCGACGAAAAATGGTCCGCAAAGCAAAGGCATTGTAAATCCACTCAGTTCCAAGTTCCGCCCATACAAAACTTGCAACCTGTGTGTTCACAACCCACTGCCAAAAGTAGTATGTCTAATAGTCAAGTATAAGCGGTCATAATAGTTCACAATATAGTACCACGAATATAATAATTCAGGGATGCTCCGAACATGGGAGACTTTGCACTGCTCCAACAAGGGAGACTCCTTTGTCACTCGACCACCTAGGCGAGATTTATTGAGGACGCTCCACCAATAAGGCGAGACTTTATAGTGATGCTCCGAACATGGGAGACTTTGCACTGCTCCAACAAGGGAGACTCCTTTGTCACTCGACCACCTAGGCGAGATTTATTGAGGACGCTCCACCAATAAGGCGAGACTTTATAGTGATGCTCCGAACATGGGAGACTTTGCACTGCTCCAACAAGGGAGACTCCTTTGTCACTCGACCACCTAGGCGAGATTTATTGAGGACGCTCCACCAATAAGGCGAGACTTTATAGTGATGCTCCGAACATGGGAGACTTTGGGACAAGGTCATAACATGTACGGTTCAACAAGTCATAAATTCGTAATTAAGTTCAAGGATTTGATTCGAGTTCACAAAAGTAAGATTCAATTTAATTCAAGTATAGTTCATGCATTCAGTCCCAAAATGTAGTAAAACGGTAAAAAGGGGATGTGATTACTCACTTGGTAAACTGGTGTGATGACAAAAGTGGGTACACTGAGGTATAATGTGATGCGTCAACCGGGACAAGTACTATGATGAGGTGCAAAGAACCAAGGTTTATCCTAAATACCCTAGGTTTTTATTTCAAAACCTTGATTAAGAGTAATACTAGATTGTTTATAACTTGAACTTGAAAAATTTGAGGATCCCTTTGAAAAACACATAGATGGCCGGTTGGATAGAGGAAGAACAAAGAAGAGAGAAAAGTTTAACACTTGAAGAATTATTGAGTTGAAAAATGAAGTGCATGAATGAGATAATGTGAATATCTATACATTTGAAAATTTTACCACAACCATAAATACCAACCCCTCCCCTTGGCCGGTTTTTAGGGGAGGGTGTTTCACAATTTCATATATATATATATTTTTTTAAATGTATGTACTTGTGTAATTTATAAGGAAAAGTGTAAGTGAAATGTTAAGATTAATAACTTGTAATGTAAATGGTAACTTTTTGGTACAAGTAAATTTTTAATAGATCAAAATAGAGTATAATGATTTTATAAAAATTGTAAAAATACATTCCTTGAAAGATTTGAGTGATATAATAATTATCTTGTCGTTTTTAAGAAAAACGTCGTAATAATATAAATTTAACGATTTATATACAAAATAAATTTAGAACACTAGGTAAACTCAAAATATAGTTTTTATAAGCCAAATGTAAGTATAAAAATATATCGGGATCATTTTTGAAATTAACGGATTAAATATTCAAAATAATAACTCACGCGATAACGTTTATTTAATATAAAACTTACGCGTTTAATGTGAAATGTAAAATCATGAATGAACCGTTATGAAATGATGAATATGGAGTATGAGAAATGACCGGAAAATGAGAATTGTGACAACCACTTCCCCCAAATAGTTGGAATAATACACTAAAAGCCACGAGTTAAGACACTTAGTTTTTCTGCAGTTATGACATTTTTCTTCCTGGAATAACTTCAATAAAGAAGAAGTGTTAAGTTCATCACGTTTACTCATTGTGCATTTAGATATATGTCTCCTTCCCCTTGCTGGTTTTGATACCTCAGAATCAGCAACACATAATATACTCATATTCTTGAAATCTTTTGAGAAGAACACAATTAGCTCAAATGAATCATGTGAGAATCAACTGCTATAGAAACTCTCTCTAACTATCTTAACCAACCAATATGTAGACAAATTGAAGTGACCACTGATGAAGCAAACCCGATATACCAAACTGGAAACTGAAGTCGAATTCCCCGCATTTGTATCTTAAGCTTGCACTAAAGTTGGAAGAACTGTGTTGATAATTTATGCTATAAGCAAATATTTAAGTACTCAATACTTAACCAAAGTATGAGACGTTAAAACCTCTTGCGATTATCCACAACATCATCTGCGTGTGACACTGAGTACTGAAATGTAACTCCTTAAAGTGATAGTTAACCAGGTCTTCAACCATCTACCCCGACTGCCGGTAACTAGATAAACCAAGTCTTCAACTCGAATTCTAAGCACGAGCAAGTTATCATTGAAAGTAATGCATCTAACCAACCCTGACTTCAAGATAAAATAAGAACACGCCTTTGTGAAAGTTAACTTCAATCTTCAATTAATTGATATCTGATCAATTTCGTAGTCACAAAGTCAAATGCCTAACAAGTGAATAAACATACAATCTAATGCACGTCGATCCACTGAATGAACCGGAGCAAATGATTCTTCAAAATCGATGCCTTCTTCCTAACGATATCCACGTGCTACCAACCTTGCCTTGTTTTTCAATCTTCCTCCCAGTTCATCAAGTATGTCATTGAGTATCCACTTTAAAGTGATAATCATAGTGCGATCTAGACGAGGAACGAGCTCCAAACTTCAAGTATTTCAAACTTATTGAACTTTTCTTGCATAGATTCAATTGAGCAGGATTCAATCAATGCTTCTTTTTAAGTTTTAGGTTCATTTGAGGATATGAAGTAACAAAAGCATGGCTTGAGTGGGTAGTTGGAGGCGTGTAGAGACTGATCTGGAAGATTTACCAATAATGTCTTCAATCGAATGAGGTTGTTATTTTCCTTTTTGTTCGTGTGGTTGATTTACAGAGTACACATTGGGAGAAACAATAATACTGGAAGAAAGAGATTCTTTAGAACCAAGTCTTGAGAAAGGAATACCAAAGAATGGATCATTATTCATGAGTGCAACTACAATATCATGATAGTCATTATCAACGCTTTGAGGAATAACTGAAGATAAAGTTTCTTGAGTCGTCTGAGATGTACTTATAGAGGGTGCATCTTGATCAATGGAAATTGAAGAGGGTGAACCAGTTGAGTCAGCTGAAACCAGAGCAAGAGCTTCAGGAACTGGATGGTCAACATTCGTTGGAGGTAGAAGTATTCATTAAACATAGGTTAGAACAATAAATCCCAGTCATCATTAGTGTAGAACATTAGGCGTTGGAGGAGAGTCGTATGACCATTTTACAAACATCCATCAACATGCAGTTTATTCATACTTTTCCCCCTCAAAAATTACATCTGGAGTGAATAAGAATACAATCAATCGGTAAGTAGATCCACTTCATAACTGCCATGTAGTTTATTCACACTTTTCCCCCTCAAAAATTGCATCTGATGTTGCCAATGCCATTTTTAATTGAGCAAGTGAAATAAGAATACAATCAACGGTAGGTAGATCCACTTGATGACTGACTGAACATGGGAAGGGCATGAAGCTTGTTGACGAGAATGGTAAAAAACAAGAAGATTTCTCTTCTTCTGAAGATAAAGCGCACTGAAGTGTACACCTTTCTTTTCTTTGAGGTACGGGGGCCGGAAGTGTTATCTGCAGATGCCATTATGATGACATTGAGGGTCGAGGCTTGGACTGAAGTGTTCAAATGTCATAGTCGTTGAAGAACGAGGCTTGAACTTATTTGTTCAAACATCATTGCAGAAATACATAAACTTTGACTTTCCTGATCTCCTGAATCAAGAGAAATTCGTGCTTGAGTCATCGAGACTTTGATCCATCCCATGTAGTGAATGATCGATGTACCTGCAACTGAGTAAGGACTACTTGCACTAACATTACAAACTTGATTGCATATACATGGGTTAGTGACATTAGTATCCAAACCCTTGGGGGTTTCATGGTTAACCATGGTTTTGCCATCGGTAAACAGCTTTCCGGTAGGTATTCACTTAAGTCCAGTATTCTTAAAATTTCAACCATACGGTATCCACTTATGGCAAGGTCTAGGATTGTTAAGCTTCTTATGCATAATGGAAGACTTATCGTTATTCCTAGTCTCCAAAGATTTAGCAGTTGGTATCCATCTAGGAGAAGTTTTAGGTTTTTTTTGTTTCTTATGCATTGTAGATGACTTACTATAAATCCTAGACTTAACAGGTTGAACCTTAGTTGTGTTCCACAATAAACCAGGAGGCATCATACGAGGTTGTGAACCTAAGATTCCATCTCTTACATAATGTAGAGTAGCTACTTGTTGAGGATTAACAGACTCAGGAATATTTTTCTTAGGAAAATAATGTGGAGTGACTGGTTTTGTCAAAACTTGTTTCGCATCAACTTAGGAGGCAAACCGTGTTTTTGAAAAATTTGGTCGTTCAGACTTAAACGCGGCCGGTTTTCTAAGAACTGATTGGTTCTAAGTGGTTGTACAACTGGTTTCCCCAAGATTGATGGTTTTGAAAACTTATTGTTCACACTATTTCCTGTTGCTTTTCTGATCTCGTTCGTTAATGCAACAATTGTGAAACCCTTTTCCTAAAGTTAGGCTTTGAGTTCATCATTTTTGGACATCAAAGATGTAGTTTGTTCCAAAGACTTAGTTCTAGTTTCTTTGACTGAGTCACTTAGGTCCTTTTGATGTCTTTTCAAAGTCTCATTTTCCTTAATTAATTTAGCCACGCAAAGTTCCAATTCGATGTTTCTTAATTTAATTACATTGATGTCATGTTTAGCCTTGACTATATTACTTTTCTCATTCAGGACAAAAATATGTTTCTTCAGATTGTTGATTGTCGAGTTCTTGTCTTGAAGTTGAGCTTTCAAAGTGTTTATTTCAAAAAATTCACGGAATTCAGGAAATTCCGGGTTTTTACATGGTTTGTTAAATTGAAAACTTTCTTCTTTACTTTGTATCGCAATTTCAAGTGAAATGCAATATTTTTCAAGTTGTAAAAATCTGTTTGAAAGTTCATCATAATTTTTTTTTTCAACCACATCATATGTTTTGAATACTTAATCTCAGACTCAGCCTCAGCCACAGAACATTTATCAAAGTTATGTTCAGCATCTTGATCAGTTTGTTTAAGAACATTAGCAGATGCATTATGTTAAACAGTTAAGGGTACCTCATCACATGACACATGTTCATTTAATGGTCTGATATCTGCATCCACATCTTGTGTAACAAGAGTCACTGAACTGTTGGTTGTGTCATGTTTATCTGTCTCTGATTCTCCGCATTCAGCAACAACTGATCCATCATCTGATGTTTTACCCGACTCAACACTACTGTTTCTTGATTGCACCCGACATTCATTCACCTTGTCACCATCCTATGCTCTTTCCTCAATGTACTTCTTAACATTTATCCATGTTTATCCATGTGTTGGATTAATGTTTCTCTAAACACACCAGCTTCCATTCTAGTGTGACTGGCAAAGCACCTTTCAGCCATATGATCGTCGTAATCCCAAGTGTATTCACCATTGAAGAATGACTGAAATTGTTTGTTGATCACCTGAAGTACAGCCTTGGATCTGGCTTCATGAAATCTTGTGTTTCTTTCCAATTTACAAACCACAATCAATTACAGTATCTCATAGTCATCTCACCTACCACTTTGTATCTTCAATTTTAACCAAAATCATAAACACAACTTCAGCCACGAAAATTTGATCACCAAGAAACTCACACAATAAACTATATCTTGTTCTTGTGACACCAACCCTTAAAGAGTGAAATACCAGCGTAAATTTTGGAGGTACTAAAATTTATTCAATTAATCCTTTTTAATATATCTCATTAGTGTTGTTGTTAAGTTTGATTCTTGAATAAGTTGTGAAAAGTTTGTTTATATGTTACTTTTTGTATTGTTAGGTAATAAAGTCTTGATTTTGGATTGAAATTAATTGTTAATCTTTATTTTCAATATAAAGACAATATAATTAGTTGTAAATGGGTATTTTGGTTGTGTTTTGCTGTTGTAAATGGGTATTTTGGTTGTGTTATGTTGTGGTAAATGGGTGTTTTGGTTGTGCTATTTGCTGTCATAAATGGGGCGTTTGGTCAAAAAATTTTGCTCTAAAGAATAGGGTGTTTGAACCTGCTGTTTGTTGTCAAAAATAGGGGTTTTAGGACTTGGTGTTTGCTATCGTAAATGAGGTGTTTGGTTGTGGTGTTTGCTGTCATAAATAGGTGCTTATGCTTGTGCTTTTTCCATACATGTAACATTATATATTTTGAGATATGGTAAAGTACCCTCTGCAATGATGTATATTTGGTTCAAGCACTTATCTTGAATGCAGTCATTTGAGAATGTAACACATATAATTTTCCATACATGTAACACATATAATTTTAAATGTGCTCATTACATGGACTTATCTTGAATGCAGTCATTTGAATGTTACTTGTGTTGTCTATCTTTGTACTCAAAACATGGACTTAGATGGTCGACTTGGTCATTCGAAATGCTTGACTTGCTATTTCTTTGGAATCACTGATTTGTCATTGAAAAACTTTGTAACTTATCTACATGCTAGTATGGTTATACTTCTAACTTAAGTTTTTGGTTTACTATATTTGTAGCGCTACACATGGCTTGAGCAAATGGCAATGATGACATAATGAACTATCTTATCAACAATAAAAGTGGTAAGGGAACCATCTCATGAGATATATGCATATTAGTTTGTAATAATGAATATGATTTTTTTTCTTACGCATGTCGTCTTAATTGCATATAGATACTAGGGTATTCGAATTTAATTGGTTTTGTTGCTTGTTATTATTAATTGGCCCTTTTTTTGTTACAGTCTCATTTTGGAGAATGTCGTGGGCATATGTGGAATGGGTGAGAGATTTATTACTCAATACTCATCTTGTTAGACCTATCAGAAACCTTCCATGAATCATGAGGCCCCTTTATGGTAATTAGCTTCTTCAATTTTAGATAACCATTTTATGTGTAGCTGGAACAATACTAATTCTGGTTATACAATTATTTGCGGGTTATTGTACTGAAGTCCATTTTGTTACAGCTGATAAATTCATATCACACTATCACTTTTTAAACACAATGCAAAACACCTAAGAATTTATGCACCTATGAAAATTCTTCACTTGTTGCTTAAACAAAATAGAGAATCTGCCCTTATGAAATATAATCTAAACCTTTGAGGAACAAGATGAGGTGCAACCATGATATGATCATTCTAAATGTAATAGAATTATAAATACATACTGAGATAGAAGTTCAATGGAAATGTAATTTTCTAAGATATGTTCTTGTCATATCAATTTAGCTAAGTTTGGTAATATTGTTATGATAGAGATTGATCTGAACTAAAAGAAGTAGAGGAAGCAACTTATGAAAAAAACTATTTTTAGTTTGCAGCTTAGTTCTAACGTGATCATGTGCATTTCAAACTCTTTTAGGAGGGGAGTTAGTAAACAAGATAATAAATTGTTTACTACAGTAGTATGTTCGCACTTGTGGATGCATGATCAAATTTTCAAAAATATAATTTATTGCAAGCTTTTTGGTCGTATATACAAGGATTTTTTTTTTGTCGCAAACCTTGTACCTTAAGTTTGAGTTTGTATTTTTTTTCATACTTTGACTTTGCATATAGATTAATAGTTTTCTTTTTAATATAGTAACACAAGTGCAGTTGATATTCCCAAACTTGTAGTTTGGTATTGCACTAAATTTTCCTTTGTTTTATTTTACATGGAGCTTATGAATGTCTTTTTGTAGATGCCTTGGAATGACAAGAAGCCTTTTACTACTAAGGAGTTGGATGACATCATGAGTTCGTGTATTTCAGTGATCATCAATCATGTTAGTGTTTAAGAAAGATTAGCACGTGGTCATGTCATTTTGTATACCTTCTTTCCCTTAGCCCAAAAAAACATTTCACAAATTGTGGTTGTGATGTTTAATTAGTGGTATTTAGTATGTTTGGTAGTGCATAGGACCCATATTAAAGTGTTGTGAAACTGATTTTGGACCTCAATCCATTGGTTTTTGTACAGACATTCATGGTTATGGTTTTGTAACAATTTTGATGTTGGTTTTGCTTGTTCTTTGTTGTGCTGTGGTTTTATACCTGGAAATATTATATAATGTAAACAAGTGGTATTTAACAAAAAAGAAAAAATATCATAAAACCATGTTTTTAAACAAAAACAGGGCTCTATGCTGATTAAAAATTGTTTTTTTAATCACATAGAGCAAGGTTTTCACCGAACAAACCGGGCTC
Organism: Chrysanthemum seticuspe; assembly: GCA_019973895.1. Classification (NCBI taxonomy): domain Eukaryota; kingdom Viridiplantae; phylum Streptophyta; class Magnoliopsida; order Asterales; family Asteraceae; genus Chrysanthemum; species Chrysanthemum seticuspe. Next base: position 118,555,088 of record BPTQ01000004.1, on the reverse strand, counting down.
TATTACACATCATAAGCCCATTTTTAAAACCGGGATTTATATCAATTCCTCATATAGTCCCTCCCCCTTTGTGCCCTTATGCAAAACTGTTTAGCCCGTGCCCATTCGGGCTCGATCCTGTTGCCCGTGCTCGCCCGGCCTGCCCGTTTTGCCACCTCGTAAAAATTAAACACACCGATTTGTGATGTAAAAATTAAACCGCCAGATACTTAGGTAATTTTTTTACTAAAACCAAATGGTTGTGAGCTCAAATCTTGCTTAGTAAAAGTTTAATGCATAAGTGCAAATGCATCATATGTGACCATTTTACTCGTATTCGGGTTCACCTGAACCCGAGTGGAGCTAACCTGGGGAGATATGGCCTGAATTGACCTATGCATGATTAACCCCGAGTTTATATTTTATTTTGTGTGTTTCTTCAAAAAATTAAAGCCTAATGAAACCGAGATCATGAAGATGTACATTTAACCTCATTAGCTGACTATAATTAGTCAACTATGATTAAATATATTCCCACATACATCATTCAAGTACTGAAACAACAACTTTTTCCATTTAATTAACTAATGTAGAGGTAACATTATCTTTCTGGTATGTTTCTTGAATAAGCGACACGGGCAAAAATAGTTGAAGAGCATGAATTTCATAATAATAATACTAACAAATAATACTTTTTCTATTTTTCTACCTATACTACAAAGCCTTCTATACTTTTTCTATTTTGCTACCTATACTACAAAGCCTTCTATACTTTTTCTATGCCCCATAATCGTAGTCACTGTAAACTTGGATTCTGTCATCTTCTCCGTATACATCAATCAAAATTTAAGATTACACCTTTTATACAACACCCCAATAACCAATCCCTCACTTTTCATCCTCTCCAAACTCATTGCAGCACTACATTTCCTAACACATGGGACAACAACGTCAGCTTGTGAGCCCTTCTTTTGACTGTTGGATAGAATAGATGCAGGAAACGCGAACTGCGCAATAGCAGTACCAAAATACCGACAACGAAAAAATGCTACAAACAAATATTAATCTATCCAAGAACAATCTATAATCTTAGTAAATAATCTATAAGCAAACTTCTTAATCAAACAATTAGTTTACATAACTAATCCCAAACGCTCCCTGTATCCCAAAATTACTACTCTCATACCAAATCACACACACATACAAACATAACCAATGTACATACTTTCAGAACACCAAAAACCGTATCAGCCACCTCAGATGCCTCAGCAGTACTCCTATACGCCATTTCCCCAACTAAACTCCTCTTCCCTCCTTCAAAAAACCCCAACTCCCTCTTCAACACCTTCTCAAACACACTAACTCTCATCTTATAAACCACTCTCAAACGACGCCTCCCACAACAAACCCTGCTGCAAATAACTCGAAACCAATCTCACCAAAAACAACACCCCAATAACCAATCCCTCACTTTTCAACCTCTCCAAACTCATTGCAGCATCATATTTCCCAACACATGGGACAATTATCACCGCGCTGAAAAGCCACCTGGAGGGTAATCAAAACCCGTAAATAAAAATCCATACATGAAGTAATCAAAAACCAAAACAGAATAAAAAACAATACCTGATTAAAAATGTATTTCATTAATCGAAACCAAACCCCTTTGTTAATCTGAGAACTTACACAACGAAAAAAGGTTAAAAGATAAATTATCCCACTGGCTAGTCGAATCCAAGCTAATGATAGCTATAAGTCTAAGAGGTACTGATGCGGACAAGTTTCAAGGTCGAGAGAAGTAGTTCTGTGGTTTAACTACGACGTAACCCAAGCCAAGATTATGCCGTAGATATATGTTAATTTTGGTTTACATTCATAGTCGTAGTTACGTCCTAGTCAATAAAATCAATTATGCCGTAATTAAAATAGTTTACTCTCATAGTGGTAGTTACGCCATAGTTGATAAAACCAATTACGTCGTAACCTTAGTTGTTCTGTTTCCTATTTTAGTTTTTGAGTCGGTTTTGGATGATTTTTTCTTTCTTGTTCCCCAAGTTTGGCTTCCCTATGAATATAGGGCTTGATTTATTGTTATGTATTCAGAGAACCATTAATAAAAGTTTATTTTAGAGTCTTTACTCTTGTTTGGGTTTTATTCCCGCAAGGTGCGCCTTGGTTATCACCCTTGGATTAGGGTTTATCTAAATTCGCTTCCGCATCCTGTCTCAGTTATCATTAGAGCCACGTTGATTCCTGGTGGTAATTGGTGCAGAAGGTCCTACGTCAATTAAATATCTAGAGCTTGTTAGTTTCCTAGATGGTGAACGGTGTAGAAGATCATCAAACCCGTACCGTTGGTGGGGTGTGGTCGACCGAATACATGGATCGTGCGATCAATGATCTCACAACCAAATTCGCGAGTATATCCACTGTGCTTGAAGATCCGATCCGCGATCGGGGGTGGTGGTGGTAATCATCCAAATCGTGAGGGTAACGAATGTGGTAACTTTAGATTCCATCCTAACAATGATGGTCTTTGGAAATCATAAGTGTAACCAATCCTCTAAACAAGTTTGGAGACAAGAAGTATTCGGGTCTTCATATGAGGAAGGAGATGGAGATTATGAGGTTTTGACTGGAAGTCCAAGAGGTAGGAATCGTGGTCCTAGGGTTTTTTCTAGGAGGAATGAAAATCAACATGAAGATCATCAAAGATATCATGTTAAGGCTGAGATCTCTAATTTTCTTGAGAATCTTGACATTGAAGCGGTGCTAGATTGGTTGTACAAGGTTGATAAGTTATTTGAGATCATTGATGTTCTCGAAGAAGAACAAGTAAATATTGTAGCTTACAAGTTACATGGAGGAGCTGGAGCTTGGTGGCAAAACGAGCAAGACAACCGTTGGGGACAAGGCAAGTATCCAATCAACACATGGCCACAGATGAAAAGAATGATAAAAGGTAGGTTCTTACCCCTGATGTTGAACAAATTTTATATCAATAATATCATACTTGTGTTCAAGGGAAAAAGATTATGGTGGCCTATACGGGTGAATTTTTGAGACTACAAGCTAGATGTAACTTGAAGGAATCAGAGGAACAAGTGGCTGCTAGGTATTTGAGTGGGTTGAATCAATAAATTCAAGAAGAATTAAGCCTCTTGAACATTTGGACCATAAATCAAGCTCAAACTTTAGCTATGAAGGTTGAGAGGTCAATGTCTAAACGGGGTTCAAATCTTGAAGATACATTGGAAGAGAATTCATACTCTACTACAGTAATTGAATCTAATCAAACTCAATTGACCATTGGAACTAATAAAACTTCCAGTTTGAATTCTCCAGTTGTGGCTAGTGGAAGTGGTGCGACTAAACAGGTTGTGGCTAAAAAGATGGATTCTAATCTATATGGAAAGCCTATGCCTTATAAATGTTTTAGGTGTGGTTTACCGGGTCACAGGTCAAACACCTAATTAGAAGATGAGTGCTTATGTTGGGGAAGTTCAACAAGATAGCATGGGAATTTATTTTGGTGATGACTTGGATCATACTGATGAATTTGCTCATGTTGAAGGCGAAGTTGTGAATTTAATGGTACAACGTACTTTGTGTGCAACAAAGATTGAAGATTTTTGATGGTACAACGTACTTTGTGTACAACGTAATTTGATGGTACAACAAGATTTTTGAAACTAAGTGTGTGATTAAAGACAATGTTTGCTCATTGATCACTGATGGTGGGAGTTGTGAAAACCTAGTTTCCAAAGAACTGGTGAAGGCGTTGAAGTTACCAACCGGGCAACATCCTAATCCATATAAGTTAGGTTGGATAAAGAAAGGTCCTGAAGTGAAGGTGGATGAGGTTTGCAAGGTTCCAATTGCTATTGGAAATTTTTATTGTGATGAGGTGCTTTGTGATGTTGTGGACTTGGGTGCTAGTCATGTTTTGTTAGGGGGACCATGGCAACATGATATGGATGCAATACACAGAGGCAAGAATAATTTTTATGTACTTAAGTGGTTTGGGAAAAAGATAGCTATTCTTCCCAATTGTACGAGACCATCGGATTTGAAGGCCTTGGAGGCTCAAGACTGCAAGAAATCGAGGGCGATTTCTTCTCAAGTGAAGAGGAATGATGTGGACAAGGATCAAGGTCTAGAGAAGTAGTTTTATGGTTTAACTATGACGTAACCTAAGCCAAGATTATGCCGTAGATTTATGTTAAATTTTTGTTTACATTCGTAGTTGTAGTCCGTAGTCGATAAAATCAATTACGTCGTAATTAAAATAGTTTTCTCTCGTAATGGTAGTTACGCCGTAGTTGATAAAACTATTGTTCTTGTTTCACAAATAGCTAAAACGGTTATAAATACTAATTGTGAATCATGACTGAAGTAAAGCAGTTTAAAATTCAGTTTTAACAAGATAAAACACAAAGGAGTTTTCCAACGTTTATATTTTTTACTAAAACGAATCAAAAAGAATACATTACCCAAGTACTTGTGGAACAGTACTTGGGATTGAAATGACAAGTATGGTGTGACTCCTCACTAAGCTTAGGATAAGTCCAAACACAACTATTCAGGTACCACTGAGCTATCTCAGGGACATAGTCGTATTTGAAGGAGTGAAAGATGCTTGTGTGTGTTTTTCACAATTAATGCACAAGCTTATTCTTTCACTCCTACCTTATGGCTATTTATACAAGTATGGTTTTTGACTCTATCCTAGAGGAAAAACTGACATGGTTACAGAAGACAAAATACTTATGTATTTTGTCTTTATTTACAAAGGCTATATAGGGTAAGATAAAAGGATGCTTTCTTCTTGTCAGTGATGACACTGATCCTGGTTGTTAGCGTTTCAGGGAAAGTTTGACTTTGGGTTGATAAGGGATTCGTCTTATCAGTTCAAACTTATTCCGCCTTCACCCGCCCATTTTCAGTCTTCTTAGCCTTCAATCTTGATCTTCAGTCTTGTCTTTAGTGATAATAGTTGGTGAGGAGTTTTTTGGATTCAGTGAGTTATTGTCATCACTCACTGAATCCACCATCTTCTTCTTGACTCGGTCTTCACCCCTTGAGTTTCACCTCACTGAGTGGAGGGACTTTTCTTCTTTGTCTCGTACTGAGTATCCTAAAGATGACACACTGAGTGGCTGTGCGCTCAATAACTTGTTTGTGTTTAAGGTTATAAAAACTTAGGGTATTTTCTATTCAAATCCTAGAATTTAGGGGTTTGGGTAATCACTGAACCCAAAAGTCTCCCCCTATTTGGATATACAAATAGCCTAAGTGTTTTGATCAATGTAAGTGAGCAAAAAGCTTCTTCTTACACTGAATGTAGTAGTAAGTATAATAAGGAACACTGATCTTAACAAAACATACATCGTTTATTAATACATATTACAAGTCCCTAACCAACTAGTACAAAAGATGAACTACAATGATGTTATACAATATGGATACCCAGTGCTTCAAGATTTGGCTTGTTTGATAAGAGAGTTGCTTTGTCAGGATGGTCTCTTACTTTTGTATTCAAGTCTGCGCAGAACCTGATGTTTTCAGGGGACTGAATTTGAGAAGCCACTGTCAAATAACTTAGCATTGTAGCCACGCCAGCCTGATCAATATCGCTCCATCTTTAGAATGTTGGGTTTCCATATACATCAATGAAGAAGAGTCCTCTTTCAGGCTCTTTAATAACCAAGTTGTTTACAAATTTAACCCCTTCAGGTAGCTCTCCATTGCAATCAAATCCAGGGACTTTGGCTTCAGGCTCAGATCCAGCTCTTTTTCTTTTTCTTTGGGATGATTGAGGTTGAATGCCTTGAGCTTCAGGGAGAGCAGATTGAATTCCAAGCTCTGTGGGCGCATCCCTCAATCTTTCATATCTTCTGCTTAGAGCTTTCATCAAGTTCTTGACAACCAGATTTTTCTTCTTATCAAGAATGGGACCAAGCTCATCTAATTCAGTGATCCCGGAGTCAGTGAATTTTAAAGGATCATGAACCTTAAAGTCCCTCTTGTCCACTCCCTTGTAGACATTCATTGCAACTGGCTTGGATTTGGGGATGATGTAAACATCAGTGATGGTCTCAGGGGCTCTCCTGCTAGACATAGTCCAGTTGTAGTGATCGATACTTGCTTTCCTTATCTCAGCAGCCTTCCTATTCTTTTCATCCCTTTTCTTTCTTAGGGTTGCCATCTCAGCATCCTGAGCTGCTTTGAACTTTAGGCTAGCTTGTCCTTTTTCAAGCTGCTTAGGATCGATCCCCAACTTTTCAGCTTCTTCATGCACCACTTTGACCAGGGCTGCTTTGCTTCTCTGTTCTTCATCAGCCTGTTTCTTGAGTCTGCCTTCCTTTTCAAGATAGGCGCTTAACTGTTCTGGACTGAGCATGTACTTTTTGTTGCCAATTACAAAAGGGATCTTGACTGGCTCTAGTGTGTTCATGATGCTTTTTCCCTTGTCCTGAGGAGGAACTGATGAAGATGTAGATGTTGTTGTCACTGGTGTTGTTGTTGTTGTTAGTGATGTTGTTGTTGTTGTTATGACCGGTGTTGTTGTTGATGTTGTTGGTGGGATTGAGGATATGGGCACTGCAGTCACTGCTTGAGTTGGCTCCCCCTCAGTGTAAGAAGGAGTCTCTTCAGTTTATCTCTCCCCCTCAAGTGTTGCTGGAGCTTCAGTGAAAGCAAGAGTTGACGGAGGCACTGAGGCAGCTGCTTGACCCTTAAAAGCCTGATAGATCTCAAAGACCATAGACTTGATCTCTGAAGTGTCTTGTTGAAGGCCAGTGACCTTCTCCCTAAGAGTGGCCTGAGAGGATTCCAGCACAGTCATTCTAGGCCCGAGATTCCAGGCCATAGAAGATGATGATTTAGCCAGATCAGTAACATGTGTACCCAAGGAGCCCAGAGAGGATTGAATAGCCTGAACTAAAGAAGTAAGACCCTGAACGTTAGAATTATTGAGCATTGTGATCAGTTCAGTGAGGTTTGAAGAGTTCTTCATATAAATTTCCGTAGCCTCAAGCACTTTAGTGTTTAGTGCAGGGTCTTCTTTGACTGATTCGTTGATTTCATCAAGCTTGGAGTGAGCATCCTGAAAGGTTGTGAGGATTTTTTTCAGATGGTTGTCCAGCGTGTCAAGATGTTGATAAATGAGTTCCCTGTGTTCATTATTATCTTCAAAATTAGAAACCACTTCAGCATTGAGATCAGCGTAACGTGCAGCGGCTTCAACATGCTGATCCCATAGACTATCAGCCACTCCAGAATACAACTTATGAGTAGCTCTCCTTAGCCACATTACCAGTTGTCTTTCAGTAAGGGGAAGAACATTATCATACTTCTTCAATTCCTTAGGGCGGGAAGATGCTGAAGAGTCTGAAGAGTCAGATGAGTCATCTTCAGATTGAAAGGGTGACTCTTTAGGCTCTTTTGGATCAGGTTGATGTTCTTGTTCCTCTGGTTGAACATCATCGTCCATTTATTCACCAGCAGCAAAGACTTCCTCCTCACTGTCATTATTAACCTCTTCATTTGACATCAGTAAGTCATGTACATCAACAACACTTAGAAGAACATGAGGGGTTGTGGGTTCCGTATCAGCGGGTGGTTTTTGTCCCTCTGAGTCTTTGTCCCCCAAGGACCCCTCAGACACTGGTGGGTGTTTCCCAGTGCCTTCTCTGGAGTCAGGATTGGTGATGAGTTCCGTATCAGTGGGGGGTTTCTTTCCCTTTGAGTCTTTGTCCCTCTGTGCCCCTTTAAGCACTAGTGGGAGATTCCTAGTACTATCCTTAGGGATCACTTAGGCAAATTTGATGAAAAAGTTGATGATGGATATTTCTTAGGTTACTCACTGATATCTAAAGCTTTCAGGGTGTTCAACACCAGAAGAAAACAAGTTGAGGAAACCTTCCATGTCACCTTTGATGAAAGCACTGAAAGCATCAAGTTCTCCAACACCTCAGTGGAGGAAATAGGAATTGATTACTCATCTAGATACCCTCCTGATGAGTTCAACTCTGAAAACATTTCCTCATATCAAACATATGTTGACATCTCATACTACATTTTGCCTCACAATCTCCCTCAACCAACCATCAGTGAATTCATTGATAACCCATCAGTCCCTAATGGGATAGGTCATACTGAACCAAATGCTCTGGAACCAGAAATTCATGAATCTCAACCAGAACAACAAACGAACTCATCAATTGATCATGTTTTTGTTGCTCCAGCCCCTGAACCCATTTCTGAGTTCCTAGTGACCTTATCAAGCTCAGATCCTAAACCACAAAGTAAGTGGACAAGATCTCAATACATTGAGCTTGTGAATATCATTGGTGAACCCACTTAAGGTATGCTCACAAGGAGCATGGCTGCTAAGCTATCAGCAACTTCAGCCAATGAATGTGTGTATGCAGATTTTCTCTCAGAAATTGAATCTAAAAGTGTCACTAAGGCTCTGATACCACTTGTTGTTCCCGTTTCACAAATAGCTAAAATAGTTATAAATACTAATTATGAATCATGACTGTAGTAAAGCAGTTTAAAATTCAGTTTTAACAAGATAAAACACAAAGGAGTTTTCCAACGTTTATATTCTTTATTAAAACGAATAAAAAAGAATACATTACCCAAGTACTTGCGGAACAATACTTGGGATTGAAATGACAAGTATGGTGTGACTCCTCACCAAGCTTAGGCTAAGTTTAAGCACAACTATTCAGGTACCACTGAGCTATCTCAGGGACACAGTCGTATTTGGAGGAGTGAAAGATGTTTGTGTGTGTTTTTCACAATTAATGCACAAGCTTAATCTTTCACTCCTACCTTATGGCTATTTATACAAGTATGGTTTTTGACTCTATCCTAGGGGACAAACTGACATAGTTACAGATGACAAAATACTGATGTATTTTGTCTCTGTTTACAAAGGCTATATTAGGTAAGATACAAGGATGCTTTCTTCTTGTCAGTGATGACGCTGATCCTGGTTGGTAGCGTTTCAGGAAAAGTTTGACTTTGGGTTGATAAGAACTTCGTCTTATATGTTCAAACTTATCCCGCCTTGTCCCGCCAATTCTTCAGTCTTCTTAGCCTTTAGTCTTGATCTTCAATCTTGTCTTTAGTGATAATAGTTGGTGAGGAGTTTTTAGGTTTCAGTGAGTTATTGTCATCACTCACTAAATCCACCATCTTCTTCTTGACTCAGTCTTCACCCCTTGAGTTCCGCCTCACTGAGTGGAGAGACTTTTCTTTTTTGTCTCGTACCGAGTATCCTGAAGATGACTCTCTGAGTGGCTGTGCGCTCAATGACTTGTTCGTGTTTAAGGTTATAAACAGTTAGGGTATTTTCTATTCAAATCCTAGAATTTAGGGGTTTGGGTAATCACTGAACCCAACAAAAACCATTTACGCCGTAACCTTAGTTGGGTCTGTTTACTATTTTAGTTTTTGAGTCGGTTTTGGACGAGTTTTTCTTGCGTGTTCCCCAAGTTTGACTTCCCTATAAATATAGGGCTTGGGTTTATTGTTATGTATTCAGAGAATCATTAATAAAAGTTTATTTTAGAGTTTTTACTCTTGTTTTGGGTTTTATTCACGCAAGGTGCGCCTTGGTTATCACCCTTGGATTAGGGTTTATCTAAATTTGCTTCCGCGTCCTGCGTCAGGTACATACCTCAGTTATTCTTTTTTTCCTTCCGTCATTTCCGCTACAGATGGAAGAAACGTTGATGCCAACCTTATACGCCGGCTTATCAAATCTGGGTAACCAATCTCGTAGCTTAAAATGAACTCAAAATCAACATAAAAACATAAGAATATTATAACCCATTTCATCAAATTAAAAACCCATCCGAAAATAATAATTTTTTTCATAAAAAATCTTCAAAACAATCTTACAAAACCTGGGTTTTCTTCTCAAAACAATATTCAAGAAGAACATACTTTGGGGTCCTTGGTTGAAATCGATAGTGTCACTTCCCATCACTACACTTGCACAAATTCATCAGGAAAAAAACGAAATTAACAAAACCCCTAAATTATGACTAAACCCTAATTTCAAAATCAAAAAATATTGAAAACACAAATGTGATACAAAGACCTCAAATAAATTATCGCCAGTCTGTTGATTGTTACTGTAACCTGTTAATTGTAATTGTTACTATGATTTGTATTCCAGAAACCGCAAAAACACTTGCTTTGCATTCTTTGGAGTTAGAATACATGAATGGTTGCTCGCTGCATTCAGTGAGGGGTGGTTTGCATTCCTAACCTGCTCATATGCATTGAGTTTCAACTTGTTTTACATTCTTGAATGATTGCATTAACTTCGTAGCTTTAGGTTGCTTGAACAGTACAAGAGCTTGAAGGTTGAACATTTATAAAGGGACTGAATCTTATATAGAGTATATATCAATGTTTATACATACCAGTCATGCCAATCATTTTTCGTTTATATGTTTCATCTAAAATTGCTAAAATTTATGTAAAATTTTGACCAGTTTTTGCGATGGCCATTGGAAAAGTAATTTTGCGACCCCTAAGTCACAAAATTTCATTTTTAGTAGAATTGGTTTTGCCATTCAAAAGGGGGTGGCGGCACAGCTTGTTGCCCGTTTGCCTGCCATCTTATTGTAATCCGTTATAAAAAACTGAATTTAAATAAGAGCAAACTTCTTCATTCATAAAAGAAAATTTTACAACTAAAAAAAAAAAATGGAAGTTTGGAGAGGCCAAGATGCACGGCAAGACATATGTTGACTACCAATGTTCAACCCAAATATTTTTTTTTTTAACATAATGTTCAACCCAAATACGACAATCAACTTTTCACTTTTTATAAACTATTACGGTATTACCGGCTTACAATAAGAAAAACTTATGAAATTAATTAACTTTAGGACAGATGGGCAGATGCAATGGTTTTTTTGGGTTCCTAAAAATTATTTTATCATCTTTTTTTATAAATTTTATAATTTTAATATTTCCTTGAACCCCATAATCGAGATTAGAGTCAAAGGTAGTGGTTGAGTGGGGAGGAAGTAAAACGACTTTAAAATTCCACACGAAACATCAGTGAAGGGTTGTATAACTGTATATACATCACTTATTGATTAAAAAATAAGTAAGAGAATACGAAATTGAATTTTGCCATTGCAAACTTTGTAAATATAAAAGACAGAATCACATATTCACATGCCTAAGAAGGCCAACATAGAACTAGACATATACAAATGACAGGAGACAAAGTGAAGCTAGTGGGATTCTGGGCAAGCCCTTTTGTGTTACGAGTGAAACTGGCACTTAGTCTAAAAGGAGTCGAATATGAATATGTCGAAGAAGATATCTCAAACAAAAGTCCCATGCTATTGCAACTCAACCCTGTTTACAAAAAGGTTCCGGTTCTTGTACACAACGGTAAGCCAATCTTGGAGTCACTTGTGATAATTGAATACATAGACGAGATATGGAAAGATCATCCACTACTTCCGGAAGATCCAATCGAGAGGGCTAGATCTCGATTTTGGGCAAAGTTTGTTGATGATAAGGTAAAAGTACTGAATGCCTACAAATCTCGTGTTCGTGAATCAAAAAAAAAAAGTAAAGTAACGCTGCCGTCTTCCACGGGTTATGGGGACCCAATACCGTTTCCGGTGTATGGGGGAGGTTGTGATGTAGACAGCCATACCCCTACCGAAGGTAGAGAGGCTGCTTCCAATTCTACCAAAGGTAGAAAGGACCTCCGGCCTTTTGTAGGGAGTGAGGTTCGAACCCCTGACCTCTCGGTTGAGAGGCAAGGGGTTTACCACTGAACCAACCCTACTATGTTTTGTGATAATTGAACCAACCCTACTACCGAAGGTCGACATTCAAGTGAAAAGTACTTAGAAAGTGGTCATGTTTATCATGGCGTATATGTTTACAAAAAGTATTTAAACTGACTATTTGTTCGTGAATCAAATAGTCAGTTTAAATACTTTTTGTAAACATATACGCCATGATAAACATGACCACTTTCTAAGTACTTTTCACTTGAATGTCGACCATAGTCAAATATTATGGCATTCGGTGTCGTGGTTAGCTTTGTCACTCATGATATTCTCATATGTGATAAAATCTGATACTTTTAGCGAATATGAAACAAGATACTCAACATAACATTTTACCAATATCTATCTAGTAATAACCGGGTAACTTTGAATTATTCCTAGCATCGTAATACATTAATTTTCTCTTTCTAGTTTGTGCCAATGATCATTAGGGTATTGCGAGGTACACAAGACGAGAAAGAAGAAGCCGCAAAAGAAGGGCGTGAGATTCTCAAGACTCTCGAGAGTTCTTTAAACCCAAATAATCCCTTCACTCGAGGGGAAAGTTTAGGCTTTAAGGATATTGCAATGGCTTGGCTCGCAATTTGGGGTCAAGTATATGAAAAGATCATGAATGTCAAACTTTTTGATGAAGACAACACACCATTGTTGAACAAATGGTATAGGGATTTACTTAAGGTGCATGTTGTCCAAGAATGTATCCCTCCTATCGACAAACTGCTAACGCACTACCAAGCATTTCATGACAAACTTATAGCAGCTAGAAGTACACAAAACGGCTAAACAAATGACACTCTTTTTGTTTGAAATTGAGTCGCAGTAAAGTGAACCTAAATTGTGATCAGTGCAATGGATTACGAATCCGTTTATCTCTAGTATCCCTACCAGTGTACTCCGTTGACTTTCTTTTTTACTTCTCGCTAAGAGTCGGTTTTTTGTGATCAATATATAAAATATAAAATGCTTTAAAAAATTTGCTGATAGAGTTTTTTTTTTCTTCTCTCTTTTGAACTATAGCGGCCAAAAGTTGGTGTGCCTGTTCACGATGATTTTACTACGGAAGTCAATGATGTAACAGCGTGTAAACAATAAAATCTTGCTAAATCATCATTAATAGAAGAATCAAGAATGGGTTTAGAATTAGGTAGGGGTGTCAATTCTTGACACGACACGATAAACGACACGAACCCGATACGAAGTTAAACAGGTTTGGGTTGCGTAGAGGTGGCAAAATGGGCGGGCCGTGCGGGCACGGGCACAGGCTAAAACGGGCACGGGCTTAAACGGGCACGGGCTAAAAGGACACGGGTCAAACGGGCACATGTTATACAAATCGCTTAATAAAACACCGAAAACGACGAAATAAATTTCTTAAACGTAATATCTTATTTATATTAAAAAACTTAAATATATTATATAAAAAAAAATTCTTTAAAACGACCGTAATGTTCTACAATTGAGAAAAACAAATGTGCCCGATAGTGCCCATTTATGTTTTCAATGGGCTATATGTGCCCATTTCAAAAAAAAAAAGAAAGAGGAGGCTAAATGTGCCCAAATCTTGTAAACATTTGCCAATTTAACCCATTTTTTTGCTTTTGGGCACATTTTGCCACCTCTAGGGTTGCGGATAAATAGGTTTAGGTAAAAAAAATGGGTCAACCCGTCTAATCCGTTTAATAAACGGGTCGTATTTGGGTTGAGTAAGTATTAAACAGGTCAACTCGTGAACCGTTTAAGTATATAAGATCTTAAAAATAATATATATAACCTGGTTTTTATGTTGGATGTGGATTAAATGTATTTTGTTATTTACTTAGTATGAGTGAATTATTATTTTATACCTTAGATATCATGAAAATTTACGCTTGTAATTCAAAAAATTATCGCATAGTTATTTGTATGTTATTCTTATCATATTTTTTATCCTTATATCATTTTTTGCATTTAAACTAGTTAAATCGACAAACCACCTATTCACTGCTTCACTTATTTACTTAAATGGGTTAAACGGGTCACAAATGGGTTACACGTGTTATGCAGGTCTGGGTTAGGGTTGAGTTTCTTGACACGATTAATAAATGGGTCGTGTTTGGGTAAAGGTTATACTAACCCGCCAACACGCGAACCCGAATAGGTTAACACAAACACGACTCGATTGTCACCCCTAGAATTAGGTGTGTTGGTATTTCTTTTTCGATTTAAGATAATTTGAGGACAAAAGATTCTTTATATATCAAGGGATCAATCTGCATCCTCCATTTTTGTTTGATCTAATAAATGAGATTAATCACAACAATTTAAAAAACTCGCTTTTATCAATTTTTTCAAATATTAATATCTTTCAAATCGATAATCGTTAAGCGAAAAAAATATATCATTGCGACAAGCATTTAATTATCTTTTTATAGATAGACACTTTGATATACTTTCGACAAAAAAAAATCGTATTTTTCATTTTTTTTTAAAGTTTTTTCATTTTTTTACGTTATTGAAATTTGCATTAAAAATCATATATGAAAAAACACTAATTTGAATATCACATGTGATATTAGTGTTAAATCATATATAATATGTAATCACATGTGATATTCAATTTAGTGTTTAATCATATAAAAAAAATTCATGCAAATTTCAGTAACGTAAAAAGAATGAAAAAACGTGAAAAAAACGATTTTTTTTTCTTTTTTCGAAAGTATATCAAAGTGCCCGTTTATAGAAATATAATTAAATGCTCGTCGCGACGGTGTAAATATTTTCGCTTAACGATTAACGGTTTAAGAGATATTTAAATTATAAAAAATAGTGTGGAAAACTAGAAGGGGGGTTGAATAGTTTACCGATTAAAACTTTGTTTAAACTATTTAAATCGACTTATGTCAATCTATTTAATGTGTGTGTTGAATGTTGATAGATAAGCATATAAATAAGTAATGCAAAGATAAATAGTAAGAAACACAAAACCACGACGCGAGTATTTATAGTGGTTCGGCTACAAGGACACCTTCCTTGCCCTACTCCACTCCCCGAGTTCCCCACTCGAGAGTTCGTAAGCACTACACAACACAAGCTTCTTAATGTGGCGGAGAAGCTTTCACAACGTCGCATACTCTTTATCCGGTACAAGGCTAGACACCGAGTTCTTCCACGAGGTAGAACCAAACCTATCACAACGTCGCCTACACTTTATCCAGTACAAGGCTAGATACCGAGTTCCATTACAAAGGAGGAACTACTACCCAACACTACACCAATACACGATTACCCCAAAGGAGACACATTCCTTATTACAACATCATAGGGATATCAATATCCTTTAACCCAACCTATCTATCTTGTACATCGATGAACCATATCGAGTGTACTCCCTTGGCACCTTTCACTAATGCCTTCGACACGATCCTTTGGCACCTTTCACTAATGCCTTCGACTTGACTCTTTGGCACCTTTCACTAATGCCTTTGACACGATCCTTCAACACCTTTCACTAATGCCTTCAACACAACACTTCTAAGGAGGGAGAAAAGAACTATCAATAAGGAGGATGACGAAGCTTGGCAACTCATGGACTTGAGCTTGCTCAACTTCAAGAGGTGGTGATCTCGCCTTTAAGAGAAACCTAGAGAATCACACAAACACAAAACTGCATAGAAATATCCTTTGGATATGAGTTTAGAGAGTTTACAACACTAAGAGAGAATGTGTGTGAAAGGGGTGAGTTACAATGAAGAAATGACTCACTATTTATAGACAAAATTTCACTACTGTTCCACGGATCCTACGGATCCCTTACATGAGAAAAATCCTTTGGATCTGAGATTAGAGAGTTTACAATACTAAGAGAGAGTATATGTAAAAAGGATGAGTTGCAAGAGAGAAATGACTCACTATTTATAGGCAATTTTCTCTACTATTCCCTGGTTCCCAAGGATCCCTCCCCAAAGGGATCCGGCTAGTGCAATCCAAGGGATCCGGCAGCTGGGTCAGCTTAAGTCCGGATTTTGGGTTGCAAATCGGGTTATTGGTTATGGGTTATGAACAATGGGTTATACAAGATGTAATGTATCTAGACATTGGGTCATGAGTCTTGGGTAATGGATCATGGATAATACTCAACATGACTTCATGCATGATGTCATACAATGGGTCTTGGGTCATAGACCGCAACGGAACCAACGTTTCCCCACAGGGATGCCGCCTGCAATTTCAAAAGACCAGGGACTAAACGTGCAATTTGAGCAAACCATAAGGACCATTTCTGTAATTTACTCTTTAAATTATAAAAAGATGAGTATAATTGCATTTTAAATTAAAATATTAATTAATCTCGATCCTTTTATACATTGAAAAATGAGTGGTTGATATTTGTCCAAAACTTTTGATATATAAATGATTTCTTCTCTTATTGTAATTGTTTCTAAAAATATACGATAGGCACTTAAATTAACTTAAAATATATTCTGCATGTACTTTTAACATCGTTTGTTTAATAGGTAATTATATAAATTAAATAAAGAGTAAACTACACCGTTCGTTCTTGTGGTATACGTTGACCATCAAGTTTCGTCCCTTGACCAAAAAAATTGCATCGTTGGTCCTTAACTCCGAATCGTTAGTCATCGTTGGTCCCTCACACTAACTGGTTGGACTAACGGGCGTTAAGCCTTGTTAAGTGGAGGGTATATTTGTCTTTTCCCACCCACACCACACCCTCAATTATATTTGCCAGCACCATCGATTTATCACCATCAACATCAACCTATCACCACCATTAACACTTTCACAATCTCCAAAATCAAAATCCAAAAACACTATACCAAAACCCACAAATACTTTGAATGTCACCTATCACCATCATATTTACATAGAAAAAACAGTATCATCTTGATAATAACATTTACATTTAATGATTCAAAATATCACGTGGACCCATTTGAGATGAGCACAAACCAGTTTGACCAAATGGGTTGAAAATTTGAGAATACCATTAAAAGAGATAAAAGAGATACCATTTCTTCTACCTTTATGTCTTTGAAAACACCATTAAACATGAGCTCTGTTAAAACCAATTCATCAGCGCTCCTAATTTCGCAAGCAACTTTTCCCTTCAATTCCACAACATCGTCTTCATCCGTGCCACCCATTGCCATCAAATCATTACCACTACCGAAGAAAACAACACCCACATCCGTGCCACCCATTGCCTTCGTTGCCACCCGACGTCGTCGTCTCCACCACCACTTTGGTTTTTTTTTATTGGTGGGTTCACCATTAAGGTTCTTGATTTTAAGGTTTTTGATTCTCGGGGAATTCAAGGTTTGTAAAGATATTGATTTCATGGATTTGTGATTTTTGGATTTCGGATTTTAGGATAGCAAACTCATCTTCATCCTCACTACTAGTCACGTCTGGTGCCTCCTCGAACCTCCTGATTTATAGGTTTATGTGTTGTCCCTAATTTCAAAGTTTTTTTTTTTTTTTTTTTTTTTTTTTTTTTTTTTTTTTTTTTTTTTTTTTTTGAATCTGGGTACCTGGGTGTTTGTTGAAGATATAAATTTGTGGGTTTAGATTTTGTTATGCATCGATCCAATTAATTTATGGGTACAAACACCTTCAACAAACAGTTCGTGTTTAGGTGTTCGTGGGTTTAGATTTTGTGGTGTATGGTTTGTTGAAGATACAAAAACTAGCAGCAATTTATTGGATCTATAATTTTCTAACTTTTTGGGTACCTGGGTTTAGCATTAAAGATTGTGAAAGTGTTAATGGTGGTGATAGGTTGATGTTGATGGTGATAGATCGATGGTGCTGGCAAATATAATTGAGGGTGTGGTGTGGGTGGGAAAAGACAAATATACCCTCCATTTAACAAGGCTTAACGCCCGTTAGTCCAACCAGTTAGTGTGAGGGACCAACGATGACTAACGATTCGGAGTTAAGGACCAACGATGCAATTTTTTTGGTCAAGGGACGAAACTTGATGGTCAACGTATACCACAAGGACGAACGGTGTAGTTTACTCTTAAATAAATAGATTATTACGTCATCACTTGTTCCTATTATTTTTCGCAACTTTATTAAATGATTAACCAAATAAAAAAATTTGACAATAAGAAAGTAGAGTTGAGATCAATATAGATCTCATATTTATCATATATTCAATAAATCAATCTTAGCCATCTATTTTTAATCAAAGTTAATAAAAAACCATTTTTCACCTTTTTTTAAACAACATATCTTGCAAACGGTAAATCTTCAAACTATAAAAAATACACCATCGCGAGGAGAATTAAATTATCTTTCTATTAATATGCACTTTTCTATATTTTCGACAATTTTTTTTTTCAAAAATTCCGCCCAGAAAAATCATGTATGATTTTCAAAAATCATATATGATTTTTAAAAATCGAATCATATATGGTTATCACAAATCATATATGAGGTTTACAAATCATATATGATTTTCAAAAATCATATATGATTTGTAAAAATCGAATCATATATGATTTTCTGTGCCGAAATTTTAAAAAAAAACCGTTAAAAATATATAGTAGTGCATATCTATAAAAAGATAATTTAATTCTGGTCGCGACGGTATGCTTTTTATCGCTTAACAATTAACGGTGCGATGATATTTATTTTTTTAAAAAAAGGTGAAAGTTTATTTTTTTCAAAAAATGAATGACTATTATTGGTTCATATGCAATATCGTCACTCGTCGAATGCATATTCAACTTTCATACATTTTATATGAAACATTTATCATAAACATGGTTTGTAAAAAATAATAATAATAAAAGTGTGATTTTATAATAAATAATAATAATAATAATAATAATAATAATAATAATAATAATAATAATAATAATAATAATAATAATAATAACAATAATAATTGTCCAAAGATATCACTCATTATTTGTCAAAATATAAACATTAATTTACTAAAGAATGAACTTTCACACCTCTATGGTCAAATTTGAATCTATGTTTACCTTTTCTTTTCTGAGTATTTACGATATATAATATATACTAGACGAGTACCCGCGCCTAGCGGCAGCGATGTCTAGTTTTCTGCAAAACTCCGACGACTCATAAGTTTCTTTTAACAAACTGTATTTGTAACATTAGATAATCATTTTCGAATAATTACAATTCTGATGCGTGGTTGCATAGCAGCAAAAATATATAGTTTTTAAAAAATTATGTGGAGTCGATCTAAGTATGGGAGTATATTTTCTAATAAGGTTTTAAGTTATTCAGATTTTTAGTGATAATAGATTCAAGCATTACAAAAAGCAACGGTATTATGTAGTTGGCAATATTATATTGTAGTTTAGAGATATAGCCAACATGTGTGGCCGTTTTTTCTTGTTTTGTCGGTAATTTAGGCAGTGATAACTATTTTTTTTACATGTATAGCGTTTATCATTTGGTGTGTGGTTTTTAAAATTGTAACTTTGCAAATTTGATATCACCATCCTAAGATTATTTTGTACTATCAATTTGCATAGATATTTATGCATTGCTCAAAACTATTTGTTTGAGGTACAAATAATTATCGCTAAAGATAACAATACTATTTAATTTTTGTGATTTTAATAAACTTACATAACATTATTGATATACTGGATAAATGGTTATATAGTATATATTAACTTTTAAAAGACGATATATATATGCTAGTCCCTTAAGTGATGCAAGAGCAACATTTTTTAAAATAACATTATACAAATGACAAATTACATGTGTCAAAGCAAAATAAACAAAAAACTAAAATTACTTGGTCTCTCATTTAAAAAAAATTGTCACGGGTTCCACAACTACTTCATCATTTCTCATATAATTTTGTCAAATTTGAAACCCGATTTGACCCGGGTGGTTCAACCAGTTGAACAGTTCCGATAAAAAACATGTCGATTTAAACTGAGTCAAGCCGATAGGTTGGGTCAAAAACAGGTCAGATTAAACCGGGTCAGCCCGCCGGGTTGAAGCGTCTCGGGTCAACCCGATATCGGTTTCAACGGGTCCTCTCTGGTTCATTTCGGATGGCTTTAATTGGTTAGCCGAATCGGTGGTGACACCGGTTCCCAGTTGAACACGTTGGTCCGGTCTGGTCCGATTTTCAAAACTATATGTACCATCAAAATTTTAGCTTGTATGAAGCTTTGCGTGTTTTATTAATATGTACAATGTGTATAATAATATTTACTTTTAATTTTAGTGTGTTTAAAAAATAACATTAATTAGTGTTTAATTATTTTATATTTTGTATTATGTTGTAGCTTCTTTAAATTGTACGTTATGAAAATTTTATTGTACTTTTTAGTAAGGGGTGTATTAATTGGTTGTTTTTAATTTGGTACATGTACTTTTAATTGGTTGTACAATGTGAATAAATTATTGTACTTTTAAGTAATGAGATGTTTTAATAAGAGTATTAATTATATTATGTACTTCTCTCTTTCCATTGACCATGTTTTCAACATTCAACTTTCAACATTTTTCACTTTGACCTTTTTTCCATTTTATATAGTATAGATAAAGAATGAACTTTCACACCTCTATGGTCAAATTTGAATCTATGTTTACCTTTTCTTTTTTGAGTATTTACGATATATAATATATACTAGACGAGTACCCGCGCCTAGCGACAGCGATGTCTAGTTTTCTGCAAAACTCCGACGACTCATAAGTTTCTTTTAACAAACTGTATTTGTAACATTAGAGAATCATTTTCGAATAATTACAATTCTGATGCGTGGTTGCATAGCAGCAAAAATATATAGTTTTTAAAAAATTATGTGGAGTCGATCTAAGTATGGGAGTATATTTTCTAATAAGGTTTTAAGTTATTCAGATTTTTAGTAATAATAGATTCAAGCATTACAAAAAGCAACGGTATTATGTAGTTGGCAATAATATATTGTAGTTTAGAGGTATAGCCAACATGTGTGACCGCTTTTTCTTGATTTGTCGGTAATTTAGGCAGTGATAACTATTTTTTTTACATGTATAGCGTTTATCATTTGGTGTGTGGTTTTTAAAATTGTAACTTTGCAAATTTGATATCACCATCCTAAGATTATTTTGTACTATCAATTTGCATAGATATTTATGCATTGCTCAAAACTATTTGTTTGAGGTACAAATAATTATCGCTAAAGATAACAATACTATTTAATTTTGTGATTTTAATAAACTTACATAACATTATTGATATACTGGATAAATGGTTATATAGTATATATTAACTTTTAAAAGACGATATATATATGTTAGTCCCTTAAGTGATGCAAGAGCAACATTTTTTAAAATAACATTATACAAATGACAAATTACATGTGTCAAAGCAAAATAAACAAAAAACTACAATTACTTGGTCTCTCATTTAAAAAAAAAATTGTCACGGGTTCCACAACTACTTCATCATTTCTCATATAATTTTGTCAAATTTGAAACCCGATTTGACCCGGGTGGTTCAACCAGTTGAACCGTTCCGATAAAAAACATGTCGATTTAAACTGAGTCAAGCCGATAGGTTGGGTCAAAAACAGGTCAGATTAAACCGGGTCAGCCCGCCGGGTTGAAGCGTCTCGGGTCAACCCGGTATCGGTTTCAACGGGTCCTCTCTGGTTCGTTTCGGATGGCTTTAATTGGTTAGCCGAATCGTTGGTGACACCGGTTCCCAGTTGAACACGTTGGTTCGGTCTAGTCCGATTTTCAAAACTATATGTACCATCAAATTTTTAGCTTGTATGAAGCTTTGCGTGTTTTATTAATATGTACAATGTGTATAATAATATTTACTTTTAATTTTAGTGTGTTTAAAAAATAACATTAATTAGTGTTTAATTATTTTATATTTTGTATTATGTTGTAGCTTCTTTAAATTGTACGTTATGAAAATTTTATTGTACTTTTTAGTAAGGGGTGTATTAATTGGCTGTTTTTAATTTGGTACATGTACTTTTAATTGGTTGTACAATGTGAATAAATTATTGTACTTTTAAGTAATGAGATGTTTTAATAAGAGTATTAATTATATTATGTATTTCTCTTTCTCCATTGACCATGTTTTCAACATTCAACTTTCAACATTTTTCACTTTGAAATTTTTTCCATTTTATATAGTATAGATATAGATATAGATAACAAAAGATTTGAGTGTGCCCCAAGAAAATAGTAACTATAAGAATTATTTAGGAAATATGTACATCCTTTACATAATTTGTCTTTGACTCCATTTTCAGACGCATTAGGTGAGCACAAAGAAACCATTAAACCTATAACGATATTTGTCCGAGTTTTAAATTGCACGTCTTCTTCAAATGAGACGATTTAGTTGTGGCCCAAAATCATTTTCTCATAACTTTCTGGTAAATATTTACTAAGTATTATGCTTTCTTAGTAAAGACAGTGGATTTATGTAGGGTTTTGAATAATTATATAAAATGTTTCAGAATCTTTGGCATTTGTTGTCAGTTGAACCAGTATGTGGTCATGTAGCTTCAAAGGCTTTACGTCCAATCATTCATAGTCGAGGTATGAGTTTCTGTTTATATGAAGTTGAAAGTTATATTATATATGTGAATTATCTATGATATATATGATGTTGTTTTTGAGCTTGATTAATTGTTATTGTTCTTAGAGCATGCATGTTGCATTGTGTGCGAATCCCAATAATGGCTGTAGATCCTAGGTTAATAAGTTGGTTTTCGACTTACCAAACACGCAGAATACATTTTAGGGCCACAAACATAGCACAATTCACGAGAAAACTCTGTAATTAAGCATGTAGAGTAGTGGGCAGTCCTCACATGGCCTCCAAGAACAAAATAGCCAGGGTGTTACAATGACTAAGCATTAGTAAAATTCTGTATATAAACTTGCTGCTGCGATTTTGGAATCGTTTTTGAAATTCTTTTGAGCATCAAACTGCTTTTCACCTGATTAATGGTTCGGACTTGAAGCTACAACTACACAATATTAAATCCATGCATCATATCATTCATAAAAAATAACTTCTAGTATATTTTTAAAGCAACGAGCGCCATCAATCCCTAATTTCATGCATTTAAACTCAACAAGTGGCAGCCAAATGCTCAATGTGCTGATTGAAGTGTATTGGCAGTTGTATTCATGGTTGATATGATGATGCTTCCAGCTTTATGTGATCTTGATGTTATGATGATGTCTTCCTAAGTGAAGCTGATATATTGCTATTGGCTGGAGTGAGGCTGCTTGCTGATGCACTGTAGCTATATGGTGGTTACTTTAGTGAAGGAAATGTAGTCAGGATGGAGACACTACAACAGATACCCCTTTTGGAGGGGACTTTTTGGCCCTTTCGGCGGGGACATGTCCCCACAAAAAACTTTCGGCGGGGACAAGTCCCCGCCAAAACGTCCCCGCTAACACCTAGTCGCTGAACGTTTTGGGGGGGGGGGGGGGGGGGGGGGGAAGTAGGACCCGCAGCCTTTGATCTGGTCAAACGTTGTCCAGCATGGCATATCTTCGATCTAGTCAGACTTTGTCGTTTAGCGACTTTTGGCGGGGACAAGGGCGTCCCCGCCAAAAGTTGGTCGCCCGTCCTTTTTGTTGTAGTGAGATATCTAGAGTTTGGGTGATTCTGATTAGAGCTCAGAGGAATGGTGATGCGTGATGCCTGGTCTGGTTTCTAGTCTCTATGTTTCTATGAGGATGCTAGCTGCAGCAAATATGGGGATATAGGGCCAGTCTATGGAAATGTAGCCGGCCTAGATTCAGCTAGCTTTAAGTGACCTTGAGCATTGGATAATGCCTTCATGTTCCTGCACCCTTATTCGTTTTGTGTGAGGGGTAACTGCACAATGTTGAATATGGTGTGTTTGGGATGTTGGAGGAAATGTGATATCATTAAACGTTTGGTGAAATTGGTGGCTGTCTTGTTTAGACTGATGTCTAGCTCTATAGCTTGAGATAAGTATTATCTTTGTATGTTCATTTATTGTTTTCTGTTTCTGCACATGTGCATTCACATCATTTTTGGCCTGCTTTTATGCACATGTTGGTTGGAGTAATATATTAACCTTTTCACCAGAAAATAAAAAATAAAAAATGCTCAATGTGCTGATGTTTATCACAAAATAACCAATAAAAGCTATTGAACGGTTGAAAATTGATATGATATCTGGAGTAAAAGAATTGAAACCAATTTTGTTGTTATATCGTGTAGTTTAAGTGACACACTGTATCAAGAATTGAAACCAATTTTATTGTTATATTTGTACCAGCTGTAACACTTTTGGTGTGTGTAGATGAATGAAACAATTTCTTTATTTATATTTGTCAGCTTTTTACAATATCCAATGTGCTGGAAAGTGTATAAATTTTGAAACCATGAGGATGGTACTATTAAAGCGCTGTATCCATGCTACAGGTGTTGTATCAAGATATTATTGCACCTTTTTTTTACAGTACTCATGCGTACACTTCCATAATGTGTATGGTTTAATTGTTCTTAGAACTACAAATTTCGAAACTGTACAGGATTTCGTAACTCGAGTGAAGGAGATCACTACCAAATTCTAGGTGTTCCCTACAATGCTAGCAATGATGATATCAAGAAGGCTTTTCATGTGGTAAGTAGCTGGAATTATGTATATTTTTACTATCCTGCCTGCGCAGTTTTCCCTGTATATTTTCTGAACTTAATATATATTTTTTAGGAAACATGCATATATTTGGTTTGAACTTCTTATAAGCATCGATTTTTTCCAAATATAGCATACTGGCAAGTGGCGTATTCTTAGTGGGGACACAGTGAGACATGTAAACGACACATTGATTTGTAAGGGACACCCAAATGATAGAAATATTGGATGTACCATGCTGAATATTATATTTGGTTATGAGGGAAGTCTATAATAGTAGTAAAATGCCAATAATTTTTGCTGGAAAAGCATTTGCAATCTGAGTGTCTTTAACCTTAACTTCCTAGTTAAGCAATTAAAGATCTAATAACTGACCAAAATGAGGAATGTCATAGCTTATACTGTCATTACTCTTTAAAGGAATCAATTGGTGAAGAAGTATTGTATGAAGTTTGAAAGTTGTGCAATCTTCAGCTTTCTAGATTCATATCTGTGCAACTTGCAAAGTAGTACCATTTAAACAGTAAAATACGCTGTAAACAATCTTTTTTAGAAAGGTCTGTTATCTATGTAATTGGTAAACATATGTATTAAATTGTATGATCCCTGTTTTTCTTAGTTTGTCACACATTAAGACCCTCAACCATTAATATTGATTTGAAAAAAATTTAATCTCTCAATAAAAAAAGGGTTGCATATATCTTAACAACATACCAGTATTGGCTATTAGGCTTTTGCAAAAATAATCTATATCAAATTCCACTGTGGTATGCAAATTGCAATGTTGCTCTTTGTTTAACTAAACTGGTTTATAGTTTAGGAGCTATAACCGTAAAATGGGAGATGAAAGTGAAGGAGAACTGACTACATATATCCTCTATGCTATTGGCAAATCCTCCCTTCAATTCATTATTTGTCAGCTCACGTGAAACATACACACACACAAAGACAGAAAGATCGAGACGAGAAAATAAATATCGATGGCTAGCTTAGTACCTTAAAATATGTTTTATGGCATACTTGGGTACTTAATGAGCTGATACGATTCTTTTCGTTGGTTTTACAAATTGTAGTTATTTTAAGTTTTCTCACAGCACTTTTGTGTTTGGCAGTTGACCACCAATTAGTATACTGGATCTGCTGGTTAATTGCTATTAGATCAGAAATTATAGCACTTCTGTATTTATCTAATATTTAAGTTCCTCCAAGATTTGCTCAAAAAAAAAAAAAAAAAGTTCCTCCCAGATATACTTTCATGATAAAACCTATTCTATAACACATCATGGTTGCAAACTTATGGATTATTAATTCCCTCATAATTACATTTAATTGTAAGTGCATATGATTTTCTATAACGCCTTTGACGCATATATATGGTTGCAAACCTATTCTGTAACGCCTTTGACGCATATATATTAGAATACATAAATATTTGTTCACAGTGTTTTGCAAGAGATGTTCATCATTCTAAACCCTTGTGTAATATGAAATGCTAGTTTCTGGTACCTTGCCTCCTGCTTGGGCGACTGATTTCTTATCGTTTTCACCAACTGCTTTGCAGATGGCAAAGAAGTATCACCCCGATGCGAATGAAAACAAAACCTTAGCAAAGATAAAATTTCAAGAGATAAGAGAGTCTTACGAGGTGTACTTTTTGTTGGTCTTTTATTTAATTTCTTAGGAAGATCATTCTTTAGTTCTAAATTTTCTGATTCTCCTGTTGTGGATGGTGAACTATAGATTTTGCAAGATTCTGAAAGGAGAGCTGAATATGACAAGGTAACATTATATTGGGATTAATTTTAACTGTATGTGCTTCTAGTTACAAACAAGATCAACTAAGCATTTTCCCACTAAAATATTAGATACCTAAGGGTATAAAGTTTCTGTAGAGACAGGTGAAGCATGAATCCAGGCATACGGAAAATATGAGTTGTAATTCTTCCAGAGATACTGGCGGATTCGAACATGAAATACACGGTAGCTGGGATCTTGAGTATTCTTCTTTCCAAGATTTATTTTCTGCGGTAACCCTGTTTATATCATCAGTGTATAAACATTTGTTTGAGTATTGACATTTCTGACATTCACTAAACCATGTGTTTTGGATATCTTGCAGATTAAAAGAGAGACGGAAGCATGTCAGGTTTTTTACATGAGAATTGTTATATGTACATGAATTTATTTTTTCAAGCTCGTCCATACTTTTGTTGTTTTGAATATTTCAGGCTGTGTTGTCAATTTCTTTTATGGAGGCTTCCCGTGGCTGTTCAAAAGACATATCATTTTCTGCTAAAAGCCTTTGTGATTCCTGCCGTTAGTTCTTTATCTTTTAAATTTTACTAGTTAAAAGACCCAACTGAAGTTTTTCATGGTTCTACATATTTCTAAAGTATGTAACTCATACTGAAGAAATGAGTTGAACTTAACTTAGATCATGACAAGATAGGCTAAAATTTTCATGATTTGACATGAATAATATTGCCTATGTATACTGCTGTATAGCATTAGAACGTGGTAGTTTTTACGCTGGAAATGTTCTGGAAATCTCATACACTTATTCCCTAAACCTTAAACCTTTTTCTTGTGTGTACTTAATCCGTGAACCAAGTTGATACGTCTAAGCTAAAGACTCTTTATTTACACAAGCATTTACTACAATGAAAGTTTTAACTTAATACTACATTATACATGATGATTTTGTTCAATTTCAGCTCACATAGAATCAAACCTTTAATGCTTGCTGGCTAAATTAGAACATAGTTGTGTGTTTGATAGTATTCTATAGCTTTTGTAATTTTAAACTGCAAATGTTTTGATGTTGGACAGGCGTACTAGCTAATGGTTTTCTTATAACATTCTAACTATTTAAAAATATTTTATGGGACAAGATTGATCTATTCTAAAGTGGATGGTAAATTTTTTGTTTGAACGGTGATTTATTATCGATCTACTACAACTTCCAGCTTGTGTCCAATTTGTGATGCAGATGGGCATGGTTGCGCCTGGGAAGTTTGTACAAACTGTAAGGGAGCTGCCAAGGTAACCAAAGAGATCTGAAGGATCCTAGATGTTTCTATGATTAATAATATATTGAAAATTATCCCTTACTTAGTCGATTATTATGGTTCTTACCGTGATTATTTTTAGATGAAGTCTGATTTTGGGAGTAGATGCAGCACTTGTAAAGGGTTAGGCTACATAAATAAGGTCTGACTTCTGAGATTGGTGTAAGCTATAGCTAAAACTTATAATCAGCCAAAAATTGATCAATTGTTTTAATTCATCTGGCGTAGGAGAAAAGTTCCTGCAGAACATGTGGAGGATCAGGGAGAGTGAAGGTACTCAAGGAGGTTAATGTTACAATACCAGCGGGTTAGTATTGGCCTATATTACTCGCTGTGAGCTGATTTGTAGATGAACTTCATAAAAAAATTGATGGCATTATGCCATTATGAACTCTGTAACTCAAATCATTTGTAGAGGACAAATATATCAAAACTATAAGGCTATAATGCATCTTTTTATCATGCATTTTTATTAAGAATATCGTTATCTGAATCTTTCTATTTATATGTCATAACAACGAGACTGTATTGACTAGTTCTCATTTTCATTCTCTGTAAATTAGGCATAGACACTGGCGATATCATATCTATTCCAGGAGCTGGCAGTGTTGGAATACGAGGTAAACCTCGCACCTTAAAACTAAAACTGAAGGTAAATATTGTCTATTTTAGCTATGTTTTTAGTTTGATTTAATATTTGATTAACTATTTTCCGGTTGTCTAACCTACTATGCTTGCAGGCTAATCTTACATTTTATTGTTGTTTCATTTAGGTTGCTGAAGACCCTGTTTTCAAAAGAGAGGGTTCAAATCTTTATGTAGATTCAAAAATTAGTTATAGTCAGGTAAGAACTGAATGATTCTAAAAGTTCCTACGCCCACACAAATACATTTGACGAATGAACATTATATTAAAAGTTAAAACTATGTTAAAAAAAAATCATGTTAAAAAAAATTCCTGTTCATAATAAGAATCTTTAATTACCTTTGGAATGTAGCAAGTGACATAACTGAAACAATATTTATAAAGGATTGAGATCCTCTTATGTAAACATATGTCTTTTATATAATATGTTAACTATTGTACCTACTGAAAATGATATATCCTCCTAATAATAATCTTAACAATCTTCCTGTTTCCACATGTAATGAATTCATTGTATAGTGAAAAAGTAGGTCACTTTCTTTCTGCGGTAAAAATGTGACATGTGACATTAGGAAGATCGTTAAGATAATGATAGGAGCATATATCATTTCCCGCAAACTTTTGTTATATTTCCGTCACTTAAGACTGGAATGTTTGAAATAGTTTTGTTATCTTAGAATTTTTATATCTTGAAGCATCTTTTAACACTGTTGCCATGTTGGTGCTTGATTCTGTGTGATATGGATGTTTGTAAACCGTTTGCGTCATGCACAACATGTTGAAATAATTATGTATGGAGTAATTAATATTTAGTTTTTGCTATGTTTTTAATAATTGATAAAGTTCTCAAAACTTGACAGGCGATTATGGGCGGTAAGGTTGAGGTACCAACCTTAAGTGGAAACACAGAAGTAGAAGTGAGTTTGTCTCTCTAAAGTATCTAATTGTCATGCACAAATTGATTTTAAGCGTATGGGCTTGCTTCCAAAAGAAATTTCCCAACACCTATTCTGTACCGGAGAGCATATGGTCTATCATCGATAGAACTTTTTTATTATATCTTCATACCTTACATACTTCCCTATGTGAAAAACTTATAGACCATAAAGCGTTTCGTTGTACAAAGAAACGCAGGGCCAGTTATGGGTCAAAATAATACCGAATTACCAATGTATGTTCAGAAATATAAAACTTGAAGATGTTTTCGGATCCTAATTAAGAGTTTCAAATAAACTTCAAGACTATTATTGGATTTCATTTGCTTAAACTAATATACTGATTTATAATACTTCTGCAGATACCTAAAGGGGTTAAACCGGGACAGGTTTCAATACTAAGAGGAAAAGGTACAGATTTTGTGTTACTAAAGATTCTTCTTACTCTTATTACACACAAAAAGATACAAGTATGCGCAGACACACACCCCACTCTTACACATTTAATTCCTATATTAATATGACAGGCTTGCCAAAGAAATGTTTTTCTATGTTACGTGGAGACCAGTATGTACGTTTCTGCTATGATTACACTAGGTAAGTATTCATTTTCTTTTGAATTTTACTTTAATACATATTATTGGATTGTCCTCTAGCAATCATATGGTAGTATATATTTTTGTTACTAGTTAATAATATTTTTCCAATATTATACGTGAAACTTAATTGTACCGCTAATAAACATACTTTTACGAAACTCGTCTTTGTGCTCTAGATATCTATTTCAATGTGACTAGCAAAAAGAAATGGGGGGCCACTGAGTAGGTTTTAAGTCTCTTGCTGATTTGAGACGTATAGGAAAGGGACACTAGAACCGGCATATTTGGAATGTTACAGGTTCACTATGGGGTTACGACCCTAACAATGAAAAACCTTATTATTTGAATTAAAACTCTTGAATTTACACAGCTTTCGGCTGATTAGTATATGTAAACATGTATTTCAGGACGAGAAAACTCAGGTACTTCTAACAAGAAAATCAAACTGTAAGATCCTCAGACAAGAGATAGACGTTAAATCTTATTATATTAATATTAACCGCGCCCTGTCCCGAAATGCGATTGGATGGAATAGAGAAAACAGAATCGCTATTGGGTCGATATTTTGGGAGGGATAAGCTTACGAAATGGAAACTTATCCTATCCACAACGGTCAGGTGATGGCTCTCTTCATCTCTCCTAAACTTCCTGTTGGTTTTGGCGAAGCTATATGAGGTAGTAAGCCTACACTTCGGAGACAGAGCCCCACCCCGCCAATAAGGGTGAGGCGTAGGTTAACTAATACAAAGAAGATAGAGTTCACTAAACGATTGCCTTTGTGTTGCAAACTCCATGCATGTGGAAATGGATCCATGCTGTTTGCAAGGTATTGATTACTTACACTGACTAACTTCTCATTCAGAACTCAGTATAATATAATATAAATCAAGATTACTATATTTCAAGACTTAAGCTGTAAAATTTTGTAAAATCTGTATAGAAGTCTATGTGTAATGTTCAGAATGAGTGTACGCATGCTGCGCTTTTCTGCGATTTTTTGTTTTTCCTTTATGTAGTTGTCAAAATTACACAAAATCAAAATTCGCTAATTAAACCAAGGTTATACATTTTTTGGTTTATTTTCCTCCCCTTTATTTGCTTGTAGTTTTTTTTAACTGCCTTTTTATTAGAAGAATCAAGCAAGAAGCTAGAGTACGAGCGTCCTTTGGATCATGAATCCAATCAAACCAGATTGATTTGCATCTTCTATTCCTTTACAAAATTGAGCAATCTTATTAATGGCTAAGGTATCCTTTCTTGGCGCTTGCAAGTCGAAACAGATTCTGTTTCGATATCTTTATAAGGTCCACAAAGCTGTTTGGATTACTGTTGTGAAACAAAAGCTTCATGTAGCTGCTAAAGTTTGTCACGTTCCCCCATCGGATTAGACTAGGAAGGTCCTTTGGATACTCATCTACCATAGTCGGATCATGGATCAGTAGCAGTGGGACAGTCCACAACCAAGTATTGTGCAGTTTCAATCTCTTCGTCACAAAATAGACATCAACTCAATCGTTTGTAGATCGGTCCCACGAGCTTCCAAGTTGCAGCGAGTCTGAGTGGTGAGACGATCATGCCATAGACAGCTGATTTTTGGGATGAAGTTGTTCCACGAGCTTCCAAGGTGCTAGATATATATATTGAGGTATGCTCCGACCCAATCCTTGGTTGGCACCTCAGTTCAAATTCACATTATTTTTTTACTCAAAGAACTGGTCGTAATACCGTGCACACACGAGGTTTTTTTCTAAAATTGTTATTTATGTATCATTATCGATTAGAATATAAACAAATTAGCATGTTTTAAATAGTTTTTCTCGTTCGATTAAAAAAAGAAACTCTCATGTATATATGTTTTTAAATAATTTATTGCTTTTAAATAATAATTTTGAATCACAAATTATGTTTCCCTGTTCAAGCAAAATGTCATGAAATAATATTGTTCTCGTTTTAAATTAACTTGCAATACAATAAACTCACACTAACAGAGTGTTGACATAATTTTAATATAGTGAATAATTATGAGCCTCGAGCTGATGATAATTCTGCACCACCAACTCTAGCTGCTCACACTCCAACCAATGCAAATGGCTCATCTGTTTCAATGTCTTTATCTCAAAAAGCGTCATTTACCGATCATTCATTATCATCTTCAAATCCTCAATCATCTTCTGTGTACCAAGGAAATACAGCTGCTAATTCTTTTGAAGATAACCCTTTTGCAACTCCCGAAGATGCTCTGTTTGAAAATATATTTGTCCCTGAACCCACTCCTGAAACATCTTCACCAGGGGATCCTAACTCTGCTACTTCAGTTCCTTACCAAAAACCACATGAACATCTCAGAAAATGGACACATGATCATCCATTGGATAATATCACTGGAAATCCTTCTCGTCCGATATCTACTCGAAAACAACTTGCCACTGACGCCTTATGGTGCTTCTTCAACTCTGTACTATCAAAGATCGAACCAAAAGATGTCAAAACAGCAATGTCTGAGGACAGCCTGTTCAATGCAATGCAAGATGAAATCCATGAGTTCGATCGTCTTGATGTATGGGAATTGGTGCCTGCTCCAGATTGTGCTATGATTATTGCTCTCAAGTGGATCTTCAAAGTAAAGCTTGATGAGCATGGTGATGTTCTGAAAAATACGGCAAGGCTTGTGGCTAAAGGATATCAACAAGAGGAGGGTATTGACTTTGAGGAATCATTTGCTCCGGTTGCACGAATTGAGGCTATAAGAATCTTCATGGCTAACGCTGCTAGAAAGAATATGGTAGTTTATCAGATGGATGTAAAGACTGCTTTTCTTAATGGAGATCTCAAAGAAGTGGTCTATGTTAGTCAACCCGAAGGTTTTGTGGATCTTGAGCATCCTACCCATGTCTACCGCTCGAAGAAGGCCCTCTACGGTTTGAAGCAAGCTCCTAGGGCATGATATGATACTTTGTCAGGGTTCCTTTTGGCAAATGGATTCTACAAAGGAGCTGTTGATCCTACATTGTTCACTAGAAAGTCAGACAAACATTTAATTCATGTTCAAATATATGTTGATGATATTATATTTGCCTCGACCGACCCTAATGAATGTGACCGATTTTCAAAAGAGATGGGCTCTAAATTTCAAATGTAAATGATGGGACAAATGTCATTTTTTTGGGATTACAAATTTCACAACGTCCCGGAGGCATTTTCATTAATCAATCTAAATATGCAAATGAAATTTTAAAGAAATTTGTATTTGATTCTTGTGACCCTGTTGAGACTCCCATGGTGGAACGAACAAAACTGGATGAGGACCACTCGGGGATCCCGGTTGATCAAACTAAATATCGTAGTGATGAGTGCTTATTCACTCATCATTTTAGGACAAATCTGAACTGCAAAACATCTAAAAACACTCCGAAATGCATCAAAATTCTGAAAATATCTCAAAATTGTGTTTTATATGTTTCAGATGCAAAATTATTGAAAAACAAACAAAGTTTGCATAATTGGCAGTTTCAGTCCCCCAACTTTTAAAAATGGCAACTTTAGTCCCTGGAATTTCAAAAAAATGACAAAATTTACCCCTGGACATTTTAAATTGGAAAATGAACATTTTAAGTCCTTTGGTAATTCTTACTTGTCAAATTTGGTCACTTTGATAAATTTTGGAAAAATTGCAGTTTTGGTCCCTCAGGTTTCAAAATTGACAGATTTGGTCCCTTGAATATTTGAGTTTCACATGTTTGGCCCTTGGATAATACTTTTCAGAATTACATATGGGCCCCTGGAATTTCAGAATGTACATGTTTAACCCCTAAAGTCTAAATGGATTCAAATCTATATCCTAAGTCCATTATAAACCCTTGGCCCAACCAATTCCAACCCACGACCCACATCCCTGACCCGGTCAATGAATAAACAACCCATCCCCTACCCCCTGTCTTCTCCAATTCCCGCCCAAATCAAAACCCAGAACCCTAGATTCCCTCACCCTTTATCTGCTCCCCAAAAACCCTACTCCTCTTCTCCCCAAACACTCCACCTCCAAACTCCCTATTACCCACCTTCATCTCTTTACCCAGGTTTACCCAAATCCCAAACCCACTCAACTGATCCAATGTCCACCTCAGCAATCCATGTCAAAAAGGCTCAGTGGATGGCTAAGATTCGTGCTCACTTGTACCTACTTATTGAAGGGCTTGGATTGGTTCAAAGAAGCACACCAAGAAGATTTGAAGACCCAAGAGTAGTATAATTAGATAGTATGTAAGCCTTTGAAAGGCATTAGGTTTTAGTTTCTTTTAAAAAGTTTAGTTTCAGTTTGTAACTTGTCTTTTTTTTTTAATGAAAGTTTTTACATCCTGTTTTAATTTTTGCTTATTTTAGCAATTAAGCACTTTAGTGCTTATTTGCCCCTAGCCCTTTATTACCTGTTTTTAAGTTTCATTCCAAGTACTAAATTAGTTTTTACAAAAGCAAATCCTATTCTTAAGTTTGAATAATCAGTTTCTTTGAATTTGAACCCATGAAAGGGTGTTTGGTTCATGCTTATTTTCTGTCCAAAATTTCCTTTTTACCCACTTTGACTCTCAAAGTCAAAGTGTCTTAAGGTTAAAATCAGTTTGCAAGTATTGGTTTAAAAAGAAATTTTTATTTTCAAAAATAGCAGCTTAGCTGCTGCTCTTGCAGCCCTTTTGCACAACTTATTCTTCATCTACAACTTTTCAAAAAAGCTTTTCTTACATCTCTACATACCCATCTCCATATGTCTTTTATGTATTTGCACTTAGATTCGCTTTAGCTTAGCTTAAATTGCCTCGAAAAATCTGTCCCATTACCATCTCAGCAAACTGTTTCAGCAGCTTCATAGCCTAAGTGGCTTGCGTGATTGATTTTTAATTTGCTTAATGCTAGGCCTTATTGTCTGAAAATTGGTACGCATAATCTTGGGTTGGTCCTCTAGCTTTTGCACATTTTTATGAAATTTTAGTCCTAGCTTATTAGTGCTTAATCTCCCCTTGAACTTGCCCCCATTTGACTGTTTCTGCCCATAACAGCAGCTGTATTGCAGATCCACTTTTAGCTTATTAGTGATAGGTTTAGCTTATTCTAGTGTCCTTAGTTGCTATTTAAGTCCCATAGGTTAGGTTAGTTTATAAGCTTGCTTATTAGTGCTTATGTAATGCTTATTAGTGTCCTTAGTGTTCTTATTTTGTGCTAAGATTATTTCAAATATAGTGCTTATTTGGTTGTAAGTGAAACTGAGTTGAATAAGCAGTTTCAAACTGCTTATTCTTTAGTTTGAGAAGAAAAGTTTTCATAAAAAGTTGTTATTTTCATGTCCTTATCAATTTGCAAAAAGAAAAGTTAAAAAAAAAAAATTTGTTTTGCAAAAAGGTTCCACAGGATTCGAACCTGGGACCTTTAGCTCAAACACCCAACACAACACCTCAACACCATCACGCCCTAGGGTCTTTTCAGTTTTAATCTTGCACCATTTAATATTTAAGTACCAACTCAGTTTTAAGCTTACTAGCTTATTAGGCTTTTTAAGTGCTTATTTCGAAAAGCAGTACCACAGTTTTTTATTTTTCTCAAAATCAGTAGGATTAGAAGTATTTTTAGTAAAATTTTCAGATTTTTCCAAAATAGTTTAGTATTTTTTATAATTAAATTAGATTAAATTATATTTTAATTCATAATAAATAATTTAAAAGTCGAAAAAATACCCGGCTTTTTCCTAAAATTATTTTTAGTCGTTTAGAACGTAGGAAAATTAGTTTCACACCCGTAGGCCTTAAATTTCATTAATTTCACTTTTTGAGGCTCGGGATTAGCCCGGGTTTTCACGTTTTTGCATATTATCACCCTAGGACTTAATTTAGCTTAATTTTATAGTTTCATATGCTTAGTAATAGTTAATTCATCATTTATTTTGTTTCCCTAGCCTTAATTACTTTCCCGTTCTTTTATTTGTAGAAAACGTAAACAAAAACAAAAATCGTTCAACCAATTCAAGTCCTAATCACGAAACTCAACGACACCGTCAATTTCACACCTCGTTGGGACACGACCCGGGGAAATCACTTTCCCGGTATCACTTTTATCACACCCGTGAGATTTGGCACGTTAACCCTTTTTCTAAAAGGTTGATTTGTCGAGTTTTACGGTTATTTTGATACACGTTGATATTGTGTTTTTCACCACTCACTTCACAACGAATCACGTAGTATGATTGGATCCTTGATGTATCTCACTGCCAGTAGACCTGATATCCTGTTCGATGTATGCATGTGTGCTCGCTACCAGGCTAAGCCTACTAAAAAGCACCTTGAAGCGGTTAAACGGGTCTTTCGGTACCTCCAAGGAACCATTAACATGGGACTTTGGTATCCGAAGGACACCGGTATGTCAATAACAGCCTATGCAGATGCTGACCATGCAGGGTGTCAAGATACTCGTCGAAGTACTTCAGGAGGTGCTCAGTTTTTGGGTGACAAATTAGTGAGCTGGTCTTCAAAGAAACAAATGAGTACTTCCATATCCTTTACAGATGCTGAATACATAGCCATGTCATCATGTTGTGCTCAAATCGTATGGATGAGATCCCAATTATCTGACTATGGCTTTGTATTCAACAAAATCCCTGTGTATTGTGATAACGAAAGTGTCATTGCTCTCTACTGCAACAATGTCCAACACTCAAGAGAAAAACACATTGACATTCAACATCATTTCATCACGGAAAAAGTAGAGAAAGGTGTGGCTGAACTATATTTCGTAAGGACTGGGTATCAACTGGCAGACATCTTCACAAAATCTCTTTCTAGAGACCATTTTGAGTTTATCCTCCCACGACTTGGGTTAAAGAGTCTACAGCCGGAAACTCTCAAACGTCTTTAGGAGGAAGATGAGGAGTAAAAGGATTTTCTTCATCTATTCTTTGTAAATATTTTATCGAAAAAGCAAAATACAAAAATATAAAACCAACAAAAAGAAAATAAAAAAATATAAAATTTTCAAAAACCCATAAAAATTTGAAAAATTCGGAAAATTCCAAAAATATTGTTTTTTCAAGGCATGTCTTCTGGTATCGATAACATCTACGGTCTTAGAAATGTCATTCAACAATGGCACGAGACTTTAGATGAAGTTCGAGCAGAAGGTGTAAATATTTTCTAAAACATGTCTCAAAATTAATGGCTTACTGTCATTTCATGCACTAACCCGGGCTTAAAATGATGGCTTGCAGTTATTTCAGACTGTAACCCGCTTTTAAAGAAAGGACAATGCTATGCTAAATCGACTTTAAAATATCAAGCTCTGATCCTAAAAACAAAAGTTCATAAGGAACATTTGTCACCTAAAAGACGAATGTTTCTTCACAAATGTTTTTCATTCTAAAGATTCTTCTGAAAAATATTTGTCTTCAAATGAAAACAAAATTGCTTTGAAAATAACTCGGACTTAATTTTTAAGGGACTTATGTTTTGTCAAAATCTTTGTCACTCAATCAACAACTTTGGTCATTGATTGAGAGGGAAAATGATTTCAAACATTTCAAAAAGGATATTTTCAAACAATTGGCATCAAAAGGAGCATGTTCTATATTTTTGAATAAAAAAGAACACTTTGTCCACAATTGGATCAAGAGCATGCTAACTTTGAATTTTCATAGAAAAGTTACAAAATCTGAACATTTTACATTTGGTACCTGAGCATATTATATCAATGGAGATTAAAGTTTTAAAATCTATCGTTATCAGTCATGAGTTCTTCAAACAAAGTCACATCATTCCTCAAAAAGTTTTCTAACATAATTTACATCAATTGGGATCCCAAATCTCAAAGGATTTGAAAATTGTGATCGGGGGAGAGTTTGTGATTTAAATCGAAAATAAACTGATAAATTGGTGAGTGTTTTAGAAATATAATAAAAGGCACTCCTTCCTACATGTGCCAAACGATTTCAAAATTTTCATGCACATGTTAAGGGGGAGCATTTATCTAAAACCAAGATTTGACTCAAAGTAGGGACGATGACATCCAAGTGCAGTTTCTCTCTAATATGTGCAAAACTCTTTCGAATTTCAATGCACATATTGAGGGGGAGCAAGTAAAAGAAAACCACATCCTTCTCCAAAATGTTTTATCTAAAGTATTTAAATACTAGATTCGATCGGGGGAGAGATGGTGATCATTTTAGAAAACAAAATCAAGACTAAACCGTGAAACAATGCTTATTGGATTCTTCCTCCATGTGCCAAACGATTTCTAATACACAATGCATATGTTGAGGGGGAGCATTTCTAAAAGATCAGAAACAATTACGGTACAAAACGCTTTGATTTTATATCACAAGTACCTTGATTGATTTTCAAATGGTTTTCATTTGGTTTCGAAGTGGAAAAGAACTGTACCAAAAAGACCGACCACTTTACTTTATGCATTGGAGTTATAAGGATGGTAAGGTTAGGTATTAGTTCCCACGATCCCGCCAGAGCCGGAGGGATCTACCCAAAGACAATTCATTAGATAGTGTAGAAGTCCTTAGGTATGATGAAAAAATAAGAAAAGTGAGAATAAGGGAAAAGTGCCGACTGAGATAGAGCTAGTACTGGAATAAAACCAACAAGGTTCTACTAGTGAAGTCTCGGTAAGCACTGAAGGGGTTGAAGAATGAAAAAGAAATGAAAAGTGAAAAGGGTGAAAAGAAATAGCCCTCTAATAATTCAACCTTAGGGCAGAAACCGGGTTCAATACATATGCTACTAGTGGTTACTAAGGTAACGCTGGTATTGAAGACAAGACGTCATGGACCCAGTGACGCACTGCACTAAACCTCCCAAGCCACTCAAGTTCTCTTAAAAGGACTTGTTTCATTCTCACGAGGAACCTACATAATCTATCGACTTTCTCTTAGAGATGGTTGATATTGAAGAAGGAGACCCTCTCCCTAGTCTCTGATTAGGAAACCAAAATGCACAATTGAGTCTAGAGCCAAGAGATCATCCATAAAATCTCATTAGGACACACTATTAATGAAGAATTGTTGTTCCACACAATGTGGAAAGTAAGAAAAATATATACTGAGAGTCCTACGCATTATCCTTGTGGTAATTGCCAGAACATCCGAGTGATATGTAAAGTATTCACGATGAAGATGAAAATCCTTCTAGAGCCAACATCAAACAAGCTCTTGGTGGGTGACATGTGAGATTCTTCACGAATCAAACTTGTGACAACTTGATAGAAACGATGGGGTGATTCACTCTTGAATCAACCTTGGTCCAGGAAATGGTTTGACGGATACCTTTGAAAAATAATTCGATGTGCTCAACAATTCTTTTCTCTAGCGCATCGAATGTGTATTAATTTTCCAAAAATAAAAGGGTATTTATGATTGAAAATTGATCTTTCTCATAAAACCTTCGTCGTATTGCAAAACTCTTTCTCTTAAGCAATTTTTCATCAATCAGTGAATCTCAATTCGTTGATTTACTCACTTCGTGTTGTCTACTTTGGGACGCTCTGGTTTGAGAACGGCTAGATCAAGCTGCGAAGCCCTGTCAAGGAGATTCTTAGGAATTCTACCTTATCACAGGCAGTATTTATACTGATCAACGGGGAACCGTGGTTCTTTCAAACGTATTCAACGAAAGTGAACAAAGACACTTTCGTGTGTTTTATTGCTAACTATTTTTTGCAGGAACATCGGACGGTTGCAGCTGATCAGAATTGAGAAGTCAATCTATAACCGCATGCTCACACATCACACCCACGTTTAAAGAAATCATGACAAGTGCACGTCTACACTCTTTTGCTCTGATATCATCATGAGACGTTTGCTTTCACTCTGATACCATCATGCTATGCTTCCGCTATGCTAATGCAAATATCATGATCCAACGAAGCTTCCACAACTCTGATGAAATGATATCATGATCCAATAATGTGAGCATGTCGGTCCAAAGTCACAAACATCATATAAAGGAAACACAATTAAGGATGAGTCAAGAGATTTACTGTGACTGACGATCTCTAAGATGGCTCAACGAATAACCAATCCGTGGATCAGTTAAAGACCTCCACTTGAAGTACAAAACATGCGGATTATGAAGAATCAAAGATTACGAGCTACAGAGCAAAGAACTTAATCAAGAATTCAAGAACACACAAAATGCAATATATGTTTGTAATTGAGGTGACCTCCCTTAGGAGGAGATTGTTGGAGTTATAAAATCCAGTAGTTAAAGACTCGGTCACCTCAATTATATGTAATCATTAGAAAGCTCGTAGTCATAGTCATTTAGTTATAGTTAGTAGTTAGTTAAGTAACACCGTGGAGGATGGACGGGTCTTTACCCACTGTCTGCCTGATCCACAGCCCGTAGGTGGCGTATATTGTAAGACACTATAAATACCCTTTGCCTAGCAAGGCAAAGGGTTGAAGCTTCATAATTCATTTTTCTTTCTATTATTAGAAGTTCCCATTTCTCTCCACTTTCTCTCTCTAGAAACTCATTCATTCGAATACTTGTGTTTGTGATTGTGTGTTTATGAAAACCAATATGCTACAGATTTCTTATTGAACCATTAGTTTATATTTTTTCAATTAACTCTATAAATATGTTTAGGGTTAATGGCATGCAATAGCAATGTACTTTCTCATTTGTTCATATATCAGATACGATCCTAAAAAAAATACCACAATACCC
Source organism: Chrysanthemum seticuspe (assembly GCA_019973895.1). Classification (NCBI taxonomy): domain Eukaryota; kingdom Viridiplantae; phylum Streptophyta; class Magnoliopsida; order Asterales; family Asteraceae; genus Chrysanthemum; species Chrysanthemum seticuspe. Next base: position 118,514,665 of record BPTQ01000004.1, on the reverse strand, counting down.
ATCCAACTTTAAAATTTTATTTCATTATCATATTTTTAGAGTCATTTCTTTGCACCGTTAGTCCTTTTGACTAACGACAATTTCTAATTAACTCAAAAATATGTTTTCTTTTTCACATTAAATGTTTTAGTCCGTTTTATATGTTTTCGTCCGCTTTTATACGTTTTTCGTAAAAAGACGGACGGAAACATAATGTGAAAAAGACGGATGAAAACGTATAAAAGCATACGAAAACGTATAAAAATAGACGAAAACATATAAAAATAGACTAAAACATTTAATATGAAAAAGAAAACATATTTTTGAGTTAATTACAAACGGTCGTTAGTCAAAAGGACTAACGATGCAAAGAAATGACTCTAAAAGTATGATAATGAAATAAAATTTGAAAGTTGGATGAGTATTGTGATATTTTTTTAAGTTCGTATCTGATATGTAAACAAATAAGAAATTATGTTGCTATTAACCGATATGTTTCAAGTTGAAGTTCAGAGGACATGGTTGGAGATAAATTATTTTTGAAGGATGAATGTAATTAAAAATGCTCTTTCATCCTTCAAATTAATAATTTATGAAGAACATGGTTAGAAATGACATAACAACATTGCTATATCCTCCTACATCTTTTGCCTATATATCATCCTACTCATATAAAAATCTGACATGTGTATTTCACTCATTATTTCCCCTTATTTAAACAGTCAGTGTTTCCACTTATCAGGATCCTGTAAGTAGAATGATTAGTAGGAAAATGAAATATGAATAAACTATTTATAATAATCGTGCACGTACGAGGTTTGCACATGTTTCATTTTTTAAAATAACTTTTAGTATATTTATTGTTATCTTGTAGTATTTTTCTAGTAGATTAGATATAAGTGTTATAAAATTTTAGGAATAATTACAAAATAAATCATTAATTACAAACACATGCGGCTAACAATCATTGAAAACGTTCTATCTTTTTTATATGGTATTGAAAATAATGTAATCATGCACCACTTTAAACCTGGAATGGCAAACTATACAATCTAGCAATCATTTTTATTTAAACCAAATAAATGAAGCAGGTATGCCTTTGATTTGTATTTTCAATACATGTTAAATAGTCGGACTATTATTAGGAGAGCACATTGCATACATACATACCATCAATATATTAGTCCCATTGTACATACCATCAATATATTAGTCGTGCTTTATGAAATCTTTTTCAATTGAATTGTTAACATACATTCCTTCTCTTCACAGCTTGTCATAGCTCTTTTTAAGTCATTGTTATTTACATCATTTATTATAATATGAATAAGCAAATCATGTCAATTATAAAGTCTACAATGAATATATTTCTTTCATAACTAAATCCAGATCAACTACGTTAGGTCAATCCATATATATCAGGCCAAGTACAATGCACCACCATTAAACTATCTTCTCATGAATAAGTTGAAATGGTAATTGACCATTGAGATCAGACACACTATCTTGCAAAGTCGATAACAAATGCAAAGTATTAAAACCAAATGATGGTTTAGCCCTTTGGTACCACAAGCACATCCGCCTCACCCGCAAGCATTTGAACCACATTTTGCATAGAGGGTTGAACTATCGGGTCAAGAGGCAAACACACCAAACCAAGAAACAACATTATTCACATCTCTATAACATCAAACTCCATACCCATTCCACCAAATAAATGCATTCCCTCACTTTCACAAACCTGATTTCCTCTCTCTCAATGGGTCTTCGGCCCATAGCTAAACCTATATTTAAAGAATCGCACACAATGTTAAAAAATAATATATGCACATGTTGTCACAACACCCACAACTACCCCTGCACCTTGTTTTGTTTACACAATCATGATAGAAGAAAAAGTGTCTCATGTTTTATAAGCAAGAAAACAAACATTGTTAGACGCACATTAAATAACCTCACAAAACTACTTACCTTAGCAAATGGGGGATTTTACACATGAAACCTTGAATTTCAGAAAAAGATCCTTAAGAACTTCAGACTTTCTTTCACCGCCTTCAGTTTCATAAAAATCCAAATCATCGATCTTTTTCCCAGCTTCAGATTCACTTTCTACAATATTAAAATAAACGACACTTGATTAGTATAACCAGATGATCCTACATTCATAATATAAATTAAAATACAAATCGTTGTCTAACTTTACCATATGAGCCTCCCTAAACACACCCAGTTTCTTGAGATAGTTACAAAACTTGTCTCTATGTTTCAAGTATGTGATTGTACAATAAGAAATAAAGAACCCATAATAACAATTTGAAGCTACCTGAACTCCAAAACTCATGTTATTTGACCAAAGCTGGGAGCGCTTTCTTTGATTAATTCCATGTTGGTAGTCTGCTTATATACTTCAATCACAACTGAGCTCAGTAGAGGAGCCGACTGTATATAGTTCCACCAACCATTAGATATATTGGGGTTCATAAAGACTTGATCAACTTCAAATTTTGACAGAAGTTTTTATTGGCATACGAAGTTTTAAAAAGATGCAATTTAAGCAACAAAATATTTACAACAGGAACTTCTTACCTTCTTTTAGCGTTATGGATATGCACCTGTGACATGTGCTCGATTTCCATACTTCCCGCATTTGTCGTCAAGTTTGCTGAACTGTTGAACTAAGCCCATGGCGATCAAGACATTGTCTGATATCCTCCTCTAGGTGTTTTTGCCATAAGGTGCCAGACAGTTGTTATTGGTGTGATCAAAGGCGTGGACAAAAAAAGACCCTATTGGTGCCAAGATCAACAAATAAGCAGCCAAGAAAAAAACTGAACCGTTACTGTCTTGAAAGTAAATTCAGAGTAAACTACATTCATATTGTGTTATTATGATTAAAAAAAATTAAAAAATAAGACAAAAAGTGCTATGACTTTTTAGTCAATCCAACCCATTTTGACCTGACCCATTACCCAACCCGTCTATTTTGCATCATGTGACAAAAGATATAAGGTAGAAGATATGATTAATTAACTCTAAATGGTTTTTTCATACCTTGTGTCAAATTCGTTGGAGAATAAAATACTTAAGAAGATGATCGGTGCTAAACAGTCAAGTCTAAAAGACTAAAGACTGCTCAAACACTAATGCAATTAAGATCAGAGGAGTATAGAGTCTCCCCGGGTCGTTATGTCCCAGCGAGCTATGCAATGGATAAATCAACGTCTAGTGATCGAGAAATTTGAATGAAAAAGGATACTGTGATTATTATAACTAAGGAAAATCCAACAAATTAAAAACGCCTTAAATGCAAATTAAAGAAAATTAAAAAGATAAAACCTATTAAATAAACGCTATCACTATTTTTAAAGTGATGAACGTTTAAAACCTAAAACGTACGTTTAAATTAAAATCTACGCGACGTACAAAATAAAAAGTGAAACTAATTCAATATTAACCCTAAAAATATGAAAATGATGTTTTTACAAACCTAATGATATAAGAAAATATTTAGAAAAAGAAAATTATTTTTAAAACTAATTATCTAATTAAAAACTATTTTTAACTAATAATTAATTACCTAAAATATAAGAAAATATGAAATTAAGCTAGAAAAATAAGATTAACACTTGGAAAAGTCTAAAATATCAAAATAGACTTTTAAAAACTATTTTTGTATTTTTGAGACTATTTTTCTATTTTCTATGGATTTTAAACTATTAAAAACTAATTAAATTACTAAAAATTACCAAATAAGCTATGAAAAATCTAGAAAATTACTTTTTTCACTTTTTATATTTATCTAAGCCTGAGAAAAATGAAAACTTATTTTTTTGAACCTTTTTCTAATTTTTTGTATTAAATGCTATTTAAAAAGTATTAAAAACTAATTAAAAATAGAAAAAATAGCAAAACAGCTTATAAAAATCTGAAAAATTCAGGGAAACTCTAAAATAATGATAAGAAGCTATGAAAATTAGAAAAACAGGTACTTGTGTAGAGAAATAAGCAACTGATGTGATAGTGCTTATTGAAATAAGCACAAAATAAGCCAAATGATTAAAATGAGCTACCACACTAGAACAGAAGCTATGATTAACTAAAAGTGACCAAATTAGATTCAAATCAACAAGCTACAAACACTGATTAACAAGATTTCACAGATTTGATGTTTTGAATGTTAAGCTAAAAACAGAAATGGTGTTCACTTGCAGACCAGAAATAAGCAACCAAATAAGCTCTAAACTAAAAACCAATGATTGATACCTCAACTAGACCTAGGTGACTACCTCTGACCAAAAAAACAGCTTCTAACAAGCTTATATAAGCCTTGTGCAGGCTTGCACAAAAGCTGAGAAAGTCACTCAGTGTCAGCTGAGCTTATGCAGGGCAAATGGGGCCTGTTTTGAGCTTATTCCCAAGCTTATCCAGAAAGAAAAAGCTAAAACCAATTATGAGGGCTTAAAGACAACCAAGCTAACTGCTTATAACCCAAAATTCAGACCTTGAAACCCTTTAATGGACCCTGTGCAACTGCTGCACTTTCTGCATAAAACAAGATTTTTGACATTTTGACTTTTTGAAAACCAATTAACAGTTGACTTTGGTGAAGTTTGGATCCAATTTGATGATTGATAATTAAGTTAAATGATGTAATGAAGCTCTAACAACCTTTGTTAATGACTTTTAAACACCAAATGATGATTTTCTCTTTTTAAAAATCACAACAGTGGACTGTTGAGGCAGTTTTAAAAGATTTTTGACCTTTTTTGATTACAGACACTCAAGTGAGACAGATATGAACTAGAATATGATACACTAACTCAAACCAACAAATTTTATCTATTTAGCAGGCCTTGGACTCAGTTGAATTAGCAATACCAAACACTCCTATAATAACTATTTTGCCAATCAAACTGAACTAAACACTGAGCAGCCTTGAACTAATGATCAAATTACACTAATATAGTCTAAATACAGCTATTTGAACTGGTTTGATGCTTATTATCACCACAATTACAGATTTAGCAAAATAACTTGAAATAACTTACAAAGTGTCCTTAGCCACTATGGCTTGAATCAGTTAACCAAAGGATCTCTAACCTATTAAAATCAACCCACTAGACCTAAATTAACCCATTTCCATAGCTGCATCAACCATTGACCAAGTCTGCATCATCTTTGACCCTGTTTGACTTTCCTTGACCAATGTCCAAATATGCTCAAAACTAGAATTTGAGCTTGTAAAAAGCTATGCTAGGCTTATTTAAGCTCAATGTAACTGAGAAACCAATAATATGAAGCTTTTGAGTGTGATTTAGAAATGGAAAACTTCAACAGTGTACAGTTAATATCAAATGTAAACATAAACTGAAATTTTTGCTTGAATTAAGTCTCAATACTCTTAAACACTTTGGATTGATACAATTTAGCAAAATAATACAAGTCTTACACTTAATTGAAAGGTTTTACATAAAAACGACAATAGTAAAAAAAAATAAAAACTAGAAGACCATCTTCTTGGCTTCCTTTTGCTCCTTTTTATAATCCAAAAGCTATTCCTCTCTCCTCTGAACATTTCCCATCAATTTGAGCCATTGGATTGTTTTGATATGATCTCAACCGTTTAAACACTATTTTGGCGCCAAAATTCTTAACTGCCAAATGGGGTGGTTTGAGTGAAATGGGGGAGAGGCATTTAATGCCTTTGGAGTTTGGTGAGGTGGGGGGGGGACAGGAAGGTGATATGGTGAAGAAATGGTGGTTTTGGTGGCTGGACATGGTGGGCAGACAAGGGAGGAGGGAAAACGGGGAAGGGTGTTTGACTGGGTTGACTGGTCTTTTGACCAGTGGCTAATAATAGGGGGGGTTCACAATTGTATATTGACAGGGGTCCAAAGGAGTGAAAGGGGTCCAAAATAGGTTTTAAGTATTTAAATCACAAGGACCTTTCATGTAATTGCTGAAATTTCAAGGACCATAACTGCCAATTCAGAAAAGTTTATCCAAGGGCTGAAAATGACATTTTCAAAAAGTATAAGGACCAATGTTGCCATTTTGCAATTTTCCGGGGGCCATTTCTGCCAATTTTGAAAGTTGAAGGACTATTTTTGTAATTTCTCAAACTTTTTGATATTTTTCACCAAAGGACTAAATTTGACAACTTTTGATTTAAAAAGGACCTTTGGTGACTTTTCTTTTGAAATTTGGGCTCAGGGACTATTTTTGACAATTCTTGAAACTTGGGGGACTGAAACTGCAATTTTTGCAAAATTGATATGTTTTTCATCTGATTTTGATATTTTTGAATTTAAAACACATAAAACACTGATTTGTGATATTTTGATCATTTAGATGTGTTTCTGAGTATTTTCAGATGATTTTGCAGTTTATTTTGTATAAAACTGATGAGTATTTACACACTCATCAATCCCCCACACTGAGATATTGCTAGTCCCTAGCAATGATTTGAGAAAACATAATGGATTTTAAACTCTTTACCAAAAGCCATTACTTCTGGAGTAGCCAAATGTTTCAGTTCAAGTAAGAACCATGGTACACCGATAACCATGTGATTTTGAGCAAACCACCAGCTTTCAACGGATTTGATTTTGTCTTTACCAGAAGCCGTACCCTTCTGGACTAGCCAACTCTTAGATAAATTATCAGAATTATCTTTGGTGAGCTGAATACCAATTATGGTTTTTCCACTGCCTTTACCACAAGCCATAATCTTGCGGGCTAGCCAACTCATTATCTTTTGAGGATGATGGGGAGCTGAAGAACCATACAATTTTGGGCAAATTGCAAGCCATATAAACGGATTTGAGAAATCTTTACCAAGAGCCGTTTGCTCCTGGATTAGCCAATCCTTTTGTCTTACAGACATGGCGGACTGATAACCAGATGAGAAAGTGTAGAACACTTACTCCAAAAAAAAATTTTTGGCCAAAAACGGGGGGATTAGGCGGTATATTTACGTGATAAAATTCGTGAGAATCCCCCCCACACTAGAGATGAATATTGCCCTCAATATTCAAAGTACCGGCGGTTATGCCGAAACAGAGAACGTGAAAGGGAAATACTACGGCCATTATTTAGAAAGAAGATTTTTTTTTTTTTTTTTTTTTTTTTTTTTTTTTTTTTTTTTTTGACACATGTGGGCAACCCCCCCACACTAGGGTGGTAGAAAGAGGTGAGAAAAACAGAAATATGGGTGAAAACCCATATGGCATGCTACTGTTTTTGATTACCGAGTCGCTAGCTTGACTCGATCCCCGCATTCATTGGTTCATGGGGAAAGTTTGAAGATCCGGGACAACCATGGATGGAATGTCCTCTCCAAAATAGTGCTTCACTCGATGACCATTCACTTTGAAATTGGGACCATCGGGTTGAGATAACTCAATGGTGCCATAAGGATAAACCTTAGCGATAGTGAATGGACCAGACCAACGGGACTTGAGCTTTCCCGAGAAAATCTTCAATCTTGAATTGAAAAGAAGGACTCTATCACCAACGTTGAAAACGCGGTTCTTGATTTTTGAGTCATGAATCTTCTTTGTCTTTTGTTTATAGATCAAAGAGTTCTCGTAAGCTTGATCACGGAGTTCATTTAATTCATTCATTTGAACTTTCCGATGATCACCCGCTGTCTGTATATCAAAGTTAGCATGTTTCAAGGCCCAGTATGCCTTGTGCTCGAGCTCAACTGGAAGATGACATGCCTTCCCGTACACCAGCTTGTATGGAGTGCACCCGATGGGTGTTTTGTAAGCTGTACGGAAGGCCCAGAGTGCGTCATCTAACTTATCTGACCAAGAGGCACGGTTTTCACCAACCGTCCTCTCCAAGATTCTTTTAATCCCCCGGTTAGAAACTTCCACTTGCCCACTTGTTTGTGGGTGATACGCAGTAGAGGTACGGTGAGTTACACCATACTTTTGCATGACTCTTGCAAATTGGTCATTGCAGAAATGCGTACCACGATCACTGATGATGGCTCGTGGAGTTCCAAACCTAGCAAATAAGGATTTCAAGAATTTCACCACAACTCGGGCATCGTTGGTGGGTAAAGCTTTAGCTTCAACCCATTTTGACAAGTAGTCAACGGCCACGAGTATGTACTTATTTTCGTGAGAAGAAGGAAATGGCCCCATAAAGTCAATGCCCCATATGTCAAAGATCTCACACACTTGAATGGCGTTTTGCGGCATTTCATTCTTTTGTGAGATATTCCCGTGACGTTGACAAGCGTCACAGGTTTTGACGAATTCATGGGCATCCTTATAGATCGTGGGCCAATAGAATCCCGAATCAAACACCTTCTTGGCGGTGTAGTTGGGGCTATGATGTCCCCCAGTAGGTCCAGAATGGCAAGCCTTGAGAATGTCAACGGCTTCCTGACCATACACACATCGCCGGATGACTTGATCCGCACAGATTTTAAACAAGTAGGGGTCGTCCCAGAAATAATGTTTCACATCTTTGAAGAATTTATTTTTCTGTTGGGACGACATCCCTTTCACCACAAAGTTACCCGCATGGTAATTTGCAAAGTCGGCAAACCATGGGGTAGAAGAATCTCCACGAAAAGAAACCACATTGAGTGTTTCGAGAGGAAAAGTTTCATTGATTTCCTTTTTCTCAAACACATTTTGGTGAGGGTTCTCTAATCGGGAGAGATGATCAGCAGCCAGGTTCTCAGCTCCTTTTTTATCACGGATGATGATATCAAATTCTTGTAGGAGGAGAACCCAACGGAGCAATCTCGGCTTTGCATCTTGTTTTGCAAAGAGATATTTGAGTGCCGAGTGATCCGTATACACCACGCATTTGGTCAATATGAGATATGGCCGAAACTTCTCAAACGCATACACCACAGCTAATAATTCTTTTTCCGTAGTGGTGTAATGAGTCTGAGCTTCAGTCATAGTTTTGCTCGCGTAGTGAATCGGCTGAAAATGCTTGGTTTTGCGTTGCCCCAAGACTGCACCGATTGCAAAATCACTTGCATCGCACATGAGCTCGAAGGGTAAGTCCCAGTCGGGGGCAACTAGAATGGGTGCTTCTGTAAGCTTTTTCTTAAGTGTTTCAAAAGCTTCGATGCACTCAGGAGAGAAGATGAAAGGAGCATCTTTTTCGAGAAGATGGGTCATAGGCCGGGCGATTTTAGAGAAATCTTGAATAAATCTACGATAAAACCCGGCATGACCTAGAAAACTCCTAACACCTTTGACAGTGGTAGGATGAGGTAATTTAGCAATAACATCAACTTTTGCTCTATCTACCTCGATCCCATTCTTAGAAATCTTATGGCCGAGGACAATGCCCTCTTTGACCATAAAGTGGCTCTTCTCCCAGTTTAGACATAGATTGGTGTCTTCACACCGTTTAAGCATTTTGTCTAAGTGGGAGAGACAAGTCTGAAATGAGTCCCCAATGACCGAGAAGTCATCCATAAACACCTCCATAGTTTCCCCGATCATGTCGTGGAAAATGGCCATCATACAACGTTGGAACGTGCCAGGAGCATTGCATAAGCCAAAAGGCATACGTCTGTAGGCAAACGTCCCGTATGGGCAGGTGAATGTGGTTTTCTCTTGATCCAGCGGATCAATGGGGATCTGAAAGTAACCTGAGAAACCATCAAGGAAACAATAGTACTCGTTCCCTGCTAATCTCTCAAGCATCTGGTCCATGAAGGGTAGAGGAAAATGGTCTTTTCGGGTGGCGTCATTTAACTTTCGATAGTCAATACACACACGCCAACCCGTAACCAATCGAGTCGGAATTAACTCGTTTTCTTCATTCGTGACAACAGTAATGCCACCCTTTTTTGGAACGCAATGAATCGGGCTAACCCAAGGACTATCAGAGATCGGGTAAATTAGACCTGCATCAAGAAGTTTGAGAACCTCTTGTTTGATAACCTCGTGAATCTTAGGATTCACCCTTCTCTGACTTTGGACTGCTGGTTTGAAGTCATCCTCCATTAAGATTTTGTGAGTACAAAACTCAGGGTTGATACCCTTAATATCGGAGAGTTTCCAAGCAATTGCTTGTTTGTGTGACTTCAAGACCTTTATGAGAGCAGTTTTCTCCTCCTCGGTTAAGTCTTTAGCAATTATGACGGGTAATTTATCATCACCCTCCAAGAATGCATACTCGAGATGAGGAGGTAGGTCCTTAAGTTCAACCTCGGGAAATGCTTCAGTAGATGATTGCACTGATTTGATTTCCTCAATCGTGATTTCTTTCGGAGGGGGTGAAGGTAATGGATCTTCATTAAGCAATTGCTCAAGATAAAGAATATCCCCCTCCGAATCATAAACACCATCAATTCCAGGCGGAATTGATTCATCAGTAGCCAGAAATTCATCGATCTCTTCCAGAAGGAAGTCACCTCCCTCAAACGGAGTGAGAGAGGGGGAAGAGTCGGCAATGATAGGATGAGAAGATGTGGTGGAATTGGAATTCCCACTCACAGAATTATGAAGATAACCAAGAAACTCTTGAGAGTACTCCTCTGAAGCAATGTCAATTAAATCGACTCGATTAATTGACTCAGTGTCATAATTTGAGGAGTACCTCGAAGTCTGATCGAGGTTAAAAGTAACAGCTTCGTTACCCACACGGAGAGTGATCTCTTGCTCAAATACATCGATAAGAGCACGGCCCGTCCTCAAGAATCCCCGCCCAACAATGAGGGGAACTCGAGGATCAGCATCGAAATCAACGACCACAAAGTCAGCTGGGAAGTGGAACTTTCCTACTTTCACGAATACATCCTCGGCAATGCCAAGAGGACGCGAGATAGAACGATCTGCAAGCTCAAGAGTCATGCAGGTAGGAATAAGTTCCGGAAGAGAAAGTTGCTTCCACACTGAATATGGCATCAGATTGATGCTTGCACCAAGATCGGCAAGTGCAAAGCATTCAATCATCCCAGGAAAAACACAAGGAAGAAGAAATTTTCCGGGATCTCCTAGCTTCTCGGGAAGCTTCTTTAACAAGACTGCTGAGCAATTCTCATTCAAAGGAGTTTTAGCCATTTCAAATAGCTTTTCTTTGTTGCTCAGCATATGTTTCAGAGTAGATGCAAACTTGGGCATTAACATGATGGCATCCGCGAAGCTTATGTCAAAGTGAAGTTCTTGGAAAATCTGAAAGAATTTTTCCATCTGATGACTAGCTTTCTCGCGGAGCTTTTGCTCATGTAACCGTGAGGGATAAGGAAGAGAAGATTTGGATTTCTGATTCTCAACAGGAGCTACAGGAGGTTCAAAAACAACTCCTTGATTTGACTTGGGTTGCTGGACCACTTGAGGTTGGACTACCGAAGGTTGGACATGTGTGGCACTTCGTGGACTTGAATAATGTACCTTGTCCGTTGTTTCCTTGGTAACTTGACTAAATGCCACAGGAGGAGGGGGCATTGGAGTCGTAGGTCCGTTGTGTTTTGGAGGTTCGCTTTCCACTACCTTTGGGAGAGAAGAAGAAGAAGAGGTAGTAGGAACAGCAGGTCCAGCATATGAAGCACCACTTCGGGTTGTGATCGCCTTTGCATCGCCCCTCGGATTAGCGATCGTGTTGCTAGGTAAAGTACCTGAGCCCGAGGGTCGATCATTTAAAGACTTCTTGATGTCAGAAATTTGGCTGACCAACAACCGATTCATTTCCTCTTGGGATTTCATGAATTGTTTCAACAAATCATCAGATGATGGTCCAGTTGGAACAATGGCTTGAGTTTGAACAGGGAAATTCTGGCCTCTATTGTTAGGATTAGGGCCTTGATTCTGAAAATTCCCTTGATTGTTTCCATGAAAATACCCTGGGTTGAAATTTCCCTGACCTGGGTTTCTATTGTAATTTCCTTGATGTTGGAAATTTTGATTCTGATTCTGAAAACCGTTGTTTTGATTGAATTGACCTTGGTTTTGGAAACCTAGGTTTGGTCTATTCTGATTCTGGTTACGGTTTTGATTCTGATTGAAACCGGGAGGTCCAGAGTAGTGGTTAGGACGGTGGTTCGGGTCTACAGGAGCACGATATTGATTGCCTCCTTGATTAGACATCCCGCCCACAGCATTAGCTTCAAAGGGGTTACCATCAGTGGCCATACAGTTGTAATAAGCATGGGGGCCACCACAGGTAACACATACTTCCACTTTCTTAACTTCAGCAGGAGGTGAAGTTTGTGGAAAAGAGACTTTCTTTTGATTGGAGAGGACTGATGAGTGTGTAAATACTCATCATTTTTGTACAAATTAAACTGCAAAATCATCTGAAAATACTCAGAAACACATCAAAATGATCAAAATGTCACAAATCAGTGTTTTATGTGTTTTAAATGCAAAAATATCAAAATCAGATGAAAAACATATCAAATTTGCAAAAATTGCAGTTTCAGTCCCCCAAGTTTCTAAAATTGTCAAAAATAGTCCCTGAATCAAAATTTCAAAAGAAAAATCATCAAAGGTCCTTTTTAAATCATAACTTGTCAAATTTGGTCCTTTGGTGAAAAATGTAAAAAGTTTTGAGAAATTACAATTTGGTCCTTCAAGTTTGCAAATTGACAGAATTGGCCCCTGGAAAAATTGAAAAAGGCAATTTTGGTCCTTGTAATGTTAACTCTTGTCAATTTCTGTCCCTGAAACACATTTGCAAAATTACAGGTTTGGTCCCTTGTTTTGTGGAAATTGCAAATATGATCCTTGTGTTGTTAGCTTACCAAATGGATCCTTTTACACCTTGGGCCCAATCCAAATACCCAGCCCAAAGCTTTACCCGGTTCTAACCCGTATCCAACCCAACCCTGTGTTATTAAAACCCGGTCAAACCCCAGTTGACCCACCTTTTTCCCTCCCTCTTCACATGTTAACCATATCCATCATTCCAAAACCTGCAAACCACCTGCTCACACTCAACCATCATCACTACACCTCCCCTCCAAGCAGATAGAGCCAAGAGAAGCATTTAATGCTCCCCATACCTACCCTGCTCACCTTAGCTGTTAAATCCGAAATTGGCGCCAAAAAGCAATTGAATGGCCAAGATTGATTTCAGTGATCCTAGGGTCATTATTGTTGCTGGGATTTGTCAAAGAGAGAGAGAAAAGCAGGATTAAGCTTATAAAAGGCCAAGACAAGCAATGGGAGAGAAGTTAGCTTTTTAATATTTTAGCAATGAATGTCGAAATTTAATTTCCTAGTCTAAATTAGAGTTACATTTGTATTTTCAAGCTTCATTGTACTCAAGTAAACTTCTTCAGTGTATTTCAAATTGATTTAAGTGATAAATTCAGTTTATGTTCAATGTCCATCATTATTGTTAACTATTGAAATTTTAAATCTTAAACTCACTTGCTTAAGCTTTTAGCAACTCATTTTCACATTCAAGTAAGTTCATGCCAGCTCATAAAAGCTTTGTATAAGCCTATACTTCAATTTCATTCAATTTTGAACCTTGGTCAACAAAAGGTCAAAATGGGTCAAAAATGATGCAGAAAGGATTTGGGTTGTTGCAGGCATGGAATGGGTTGAAATGGAAGCTAGGGGTTGGTCTGAATTAGGTTAGAGGTTCTTGGTTCTCATTGTGCTAGCTATTGTAGCTTGGACCATTTGTAAGTCACAATTAAGGTTTCTTGTATAATCTGTATTTGTAGTATAAATCTGTTAAAACCTGGTCAAATAGTAATATTTAGGTTGATATAAGTCAGTTTGATCATTAAATAAGCAGGTACCTGGTCTAATTCTGTTTTGAGCATTAAAACAGTAACTTAAAGGAGTGTTTGGTAGAGCTTAATAATCTGAGTTAGAGGATAGCAGTACTGATAAGAGTAGTCTATACTTATTAAGGTAGTTGTTTGTAAGTCATTTGAGGTATTGGTTTGATCAGTTTTAACTCACAAAGTCAAATCACTTTGTAATCTGCTCTATATCTGAATCTGTCAAAAATCAGTAGGTGTCATAGCTTGGTAATTGGTTCAAAAGTGTGAAATCTAGCTTGTGGTTATCATTTCTAGTGTTATAACATCATATTTTATGCACTAGATTGGATCAAAACTGAATTTGGTCAAAGCTTGTGAGTAATTTTCAAAAGTCAAAATCTGTCAAGTGCAGTTTTCATCAAAACTTTGAGAGAAGATTTCTAGTTAATTACTGAGTTTGAGAGTTTGAAACTTTGGAATCTTAAATTTCAACTGGTCTAGTACTGATAATCACTTTTTGCTTCATCTGGTTTGGTCAAATTAAGCTCCAAATAAGCTCATTTTTTAGGCCAAATCTGCCCTGCACCAAAAGTCAGTGAATACTGACTTTTCCTCAGTTTTGTGCAGGTGTGTACAGAGCTCATAAGAGCTCACCATGGTCTGGTTTTTGGCACAATCATAGCTGGCCAGGTGGTGTTTAGGACTGCTTATCTGTTTTTCACTCTAAGCTTATAAATAAGCTGGTGCATAAGCCCCAACAGTAGGGGTGTTTCATTAAATTGGTGGAATAAGCAGTTGGCTTATTTCACTGATTTGAGCTTTAGGCTTGTTTAGAATAGGTGTTATTAGTTGCTATTAGCTTATTTTAGTAGACTTAATCCTTGTTCACTGTTTGGTAGCTTATCTCATTAGTTAGCTTATTCTAGTAGCTTATTTGATAGCAGTTTACACAGCAGCTCATTAACCTTACACATAAGCTGTTGATTTTCCATTTTTCATAGATTCTATATATCATTTTAGAATTTTCCTGAAAGTTTCATAAATTTTGGTCTTAATTTGCTATTTTTCTCATTTTAAGTAGATTTTAATCAATTTTTAATTAACTTTTAATACAAAAAATTCAGAAAAGGTTCCAAAAAAATAATTTTTCAATTTTGTTAAGTTTAGATAAATATAAGAAGTGAAAAAAGTAATTTTCCAGATTTTTCATAGTTTATTTAGTAATTTTTAGTAATTTAATTAGTTTTAAATAGTTTAAAATTGGTAGAAAATAGAAAAATAATCTGAAAAATACAAAAATAGTTTTGAAAATTCTAGTTTGTTATTTTAGACTTTTCCATTTCATAATTTTATTTTTCTAGCTTTGTTTCCTCATTTCTTGTATTTTAGTTAATTATTAAATAGTTAAAAATAGTTTTTAATTAATAATAATTAGATAATTAGTGATAAAAATAGTTTTCTTTTTCTAAAAAGTTTCTTTTATCATTAGGATAGTAAAAACATCATTTTCATATTTTTAGGGTTAATATTGATTTAGTTTCACTTTTTAATTTGTACGTCGCGTAGATTTTAATTTCAGTTTTATAAAAACATAAAAACAAAAACATCATTTTAATTTTAGTGATAGCGTTTATTTAATAGATTTTATCTTTTTAACTTTCTTTAATTTGCATTTAAGCCATTGTAATTTGTTGGCTTATTCCGTAGTTATAACCATAATCTGATCCTTTTTCCGTTCAAACTCCTCGATCACTGTACGTTTGATAAATCATCGCATAGCTCGCTGGGACATAACGACCCGGGGAGACTCTATACTCCTCTGATCCTCATTGATTTCGTGCTTGAGCTGTTTTAGGTTTTCTTACGCTTGCGTGAGAGAACTTGACGGTTTTGCGCGCATCAAATTTCTGGCGCCGCTGCCGGGGAGCTGTGCTGATTTATCTCCCGTTTTAGCAGATTAGTTGTTTGAATCCTCACTCATTTGTTTATATCATCTCTATCCATCTATATATATATCCATATTTTCTCATAAAAAATCCAAAAACCCAAAAACAGCCAAAAACGTATAAAACACAAAAATATTTTTCTTTTGTTTCTATATATGTATCAAAAATAAAAATACAAAAAGAATCGTCGTTTTCTCTAATAATTAACAACTTAAAAGATTACCACCGAAAACCAAGGCAGTGCACTACCTAACTGGGGGTGCGACCATAATAAGTTCCCGAACTAAAGATATAAAACTTGCCTTTGTGTCCATTGTGATTGGTGTACCTTTTTTAAAGAAGCCATTCATCTTGGATTATTGGTTAAGTTCACTGTTGTTTTGCCTCGATCTTGTGTTAATTGATTTTGTTGTGATATCGACGTTTCAGAACCAGAAAACCCATAAAGATTCTTCTCACCTGATTTTTACAAAACGTCTTCATAATTCTCATTCTCATCTGAAAGATTTTCATAATTCCATTTCTCTCCTTAACTCTGAGAGTCCTTAGAGTTAACTCTAGTGCATGCGCACTCGTTCTTCTAGATCATTGAGTCCTTTGCGTGATCTAGCAGAAATTCCAAGAAGACGTTCTCGTAGGCGTACTGCCCAAGTAGTCGAACCCGAGATTCGTACTATTTCGAGCAACAGTATGGCAGACGAACGTACTATGGCGGAAATGCTCCAGGCACCCACCGAGGGTTATGGAGATGCCATCGTCTTACCGGTAATCAATTCTGATCACTTCGAATTGAAGACACATTTAATCCAACTTGTGTCTACGAATCAATTCCGCGGGTCTGATCGAGAAGACCCGTATGCACACATCCGTTGGTTCAACCATTTGACATCAACTCTCAATTACAAAGATGTGCCACAACAGGTGATCAAATTGATGCTATTTCCGTTCTCACTTGCGGGGGCAGCCCGGATTTGGCTGGAAAAAGAACCCCCTCGATCCATCGAAACTTGGGAGGATCTTGTCCAAAAGTTTGTCAATTATTTCTTCCCTCCATCAAAGACGACTAATCTTAAAAATGAAATTTCTGGATTTCGTCAAAATTTCGATGAAAATTTTGGAGAGGCATGGGAGAGATTCAAAGATCTCCTCAGGAAATGCCCCCATCATGAATTCACGGAGCTTCAACAAGTTAATATATTTTACAATGGGTTGAACAGTAATGATCAAGATTCTTTGAACGCATCCGCGGGTGGCAATATCTTGAATCGTAAACCTAAAGATGTGCTTGAAATTTGCGAGAGTAAATCAAAAGTTCCTTTTTCTCGCAACAAAGTCAATGTTCCGAACACTCCTGCTTCTTCATCCGGTAACTCTTCTGAGTTAGCAGCTCCGATAGCTGCTCTAACGGACATCATCCATTGTATGATAAAAGAGGTAAAGGAAATCAAAAGCGAAATTCATAAGCCCGAACCAGTCAAAGCCGTAAACAAGGTGTGTGAAACTTGTAGTGGTCCACACGCGTATTATGATTGTCAAGCAACCGATGCTTCCTTTTACCAAGCTCCCGTAGCTTCGGTAAACCACAATCAATACCGACCACAAGCTGATCCTCACTACCGTGCACCTAGCGGTATGACACCACCTGGTTTTCCTCCTGTGCAAAACCATGGCAATCAAAACCATGGCAATCAAAATCGCTTTGTTCCGAATCAAGGGCAAAATTTCAATAACCCTCCAAATTTCAATCAAAACCGAAACAATTTCAACCAACCTCAGCCATATCAAGCTCCTAATCATCAAAGTTATCAACCACCTCCTCAAGCTCCCATGCCAAATGACTTCATGAAAATGACTGAGGCAAACATGCGTTCAATGCAAACTCAGATCAATAACATGAGAGGTGAGCTAAAAAGGGAAATTGATACCACATTGTCTCGGCAGACAAATGAGTTAAAGAATATGATGAGCAGTTTCATGAACATGAATATGAACAAAGCCTCGCCATCTTCTGGAGGACTCCCAAGCAATACAGTTACCAATCCAAATGCCGAGTTGAAAGCCGTCACCACTCGTAGTGGTAAGACGCACAATGGACCTACGACTCCAATGCCCCCTCCTCCTGTGGCATTTAGTCAAGTTACCAAGGAAACAACGGACAAGGTGCATTATTCAAGCCCACGAAGTACCGCACACGTCCCACCTTCGGTAGTCCAAGCTTTAAGTCCGGAACCCGATGTTCCGAAGAAAAATCCTGAGCCAGAAAACACTTCCATCCCGGCTCAAAAGTCTAGTCAGCTTCCTTACCCATCAAGAATGAATGATGAGAAGCTCAAGGACAAAAACAAAGAGCAAATGGAAAAATTCTTCCAAATCTTCAATGAGCTTCACTTTGATATAAGCTTCGTTGATGCTCTCGTTCTAATGCCTAAATTTGCATCCACGCTTAAAGGCTTACTCACCAACAAAGACAAGCTATCAGAGATGGCTAAAACTCCTCTCAATGAGCAATGCTCAGCAGCCATTCTTAATAAGCTTCCCGAAAAGCTTGAAGACCCTGGCCGGTTCTTAATCCCGTGTGATTTCTTGGGGATGTTTCAATGCTCCGCCTTGGCCGATCTTGGCGCTAGCATTAACCTCATGCCTCTCTCAGTGTGGAAGAAACTGTCTCTTCCTGAACTTTCACCCACTCATATGACACTCGAGCTAGCGGATCGTACCGTAACTCGTCCACTTGGGATAGCCGAGGATGTCGTGATGAAAGTGGGAAAGTTTCACTTTCATGCTGACTTTGTTGTAGTAGACTTTGATGCAGATCCTAGAGTTCCCCTCATCTTAGGGAGAGCTTTCTTGAGAACGAGTCGTGCTCTAATTGATGTGTTTGCGGAAGAGTTGACCATACGGGTTGACAACGAAGAGCTCACGTTAAATATCAACCAGAACTCTAAACCTCTATACAAAAAGAGTGTTGCCAAAATTGATCAAAAATCTGAAAGAATCAATGCAACACTCTCAAATTTCAGGGTTAAGAGTGTTCACCAAAAACGTGCTGAGCTCAAAGCTTTGAAAATTACCCCTGGTTCAAGCAAATGGTTTGAAAGCTGTAGGGAAGTCAAGAGTGTTCTTGATGATGATGACGATGATCTAGAATCGGAGACTTCATCGGAAGTGGTGGAAACTGCTAGCTCTAAGAGCACACCACTTGTCCCACCTCCGGCATCAGTTTGTCGCATCGAGATTGTTAAGTCTGTGGATGAAACTAATCTCTCTTCAGTTTCATCTGAGTTGGATGATGATGTTTGTGATCCAATGGGAGACATTCTTCCCATGGATGAATTGCTCAAAAAGAATCCATCATCTTCTAGTCTTATTCCCGACTCTTCCATCCCTTCTCTCATTCTTGATGAGGAGGATGACAACTTTTGGAATGAAGTCGATGCATTTCTAAGTGATGAATCAATTCCAACGGGAATTGATAACACTTACCTTGATCCGGAGGGAGACATCCTTTTTCTGGAAAGTCTATTGATTGAGGAACCATTACCCACCCTCCCTCCCGGACATCTTCTTGACAATCACCATCTAAGCTTCAAGTTTAAGCTTAAAAATGTCAAAAATGGTGATTTGCTTCTTCCTGATGAAGAATGGACTTGCATTGTCATACATATCTTTATTCCATTCTTCACAGATGGTGTGGTTGCTCTTTCCCGTTTCTCTTTCGGGAATGAGGACACCATCTTTGACCCCGGTATCATCCTTTATAGTTTCTACTATTAAAAATACCGCGGTTATATCTCGTCGGTGTGGAACTTTCTGATGTTCATATGTTCATTAACATTGTGAACGAAAGTCCGATCGAGATTGGTTTTCCACGTTACTTTCCCCATGAACCAATGAATGCGGGGATCGAGTCAAGCTAGCGACTCGGTAATCAAAAACAGTAGCATGTAATATGGGTTTTCACCCATATTTCTGTCTTCTCACCTCTTTCTACCACCCTAGTGTGGGGGGGTTGCCCACATGTTTCAAAAAAAAAAAAAAAAAAAAAAAAAAAAAAAAAAAAAAAAAAAAAACTTCTTTCTAAATAATGGCCGTAATATTTCCCTTTTACGTTCTTTGTTTCGGCATAACCGCCGGTACTTTGAATATTGAGGGCAATATTCATCTCTAGTGTGGGGGGATTCTCACGAATTTTATCATGAAAATATACCGCCTAATCCCCCCGTTTTTGGCCAAAAATTTTTTTTGGAGTAAGTGTTCTACACTTACTCATTTGGTTATCAGTCCGCCATGTCTGTAAGACAAAAGGATTGGCTAATCCAGGAGCAAACGGCTCTTGGTAAAGATATATCAAATCCGTTTATATGGCTTGCAATTTGCCCAAAATTGTATGGTTCTCAACTCACCATATCCTAAAAAGTGAAGAGTTGGCTAGCCCGCAAGATTATGGCTTGTGGTAAAGGCAGTGGAAAATCCATAATTGGTATTCGACTCACCAAAGATAATATTGATAATTTATCTAAGAGTTGGCTAGTCCAGAGCAAACGGCTACTGGTAAAGACAAAATCAAATCCGTTGGAAGCTGGTGATTTGCTCAAAATCACATGGTTATCAGTGTACCATGGTTCTTACTTTAACTGAAACATTTGGCTACTCCAGAAGTAATGGCTTTTGGTAAAGAGTTTAAAATCCATTATGTTTTCTCAAATCATTGCTAGGGACTAGCAATATCTCAGTGTGGGGGATTGATGAGTGTGTAAATACTCATCATTTTTGTACAAATTAAACTGCAAAATCATCTGAAAACACTCAGAAACACATCAAAATGATCAAAATGTCACAAATCAGTGTTTTATGTGTTTTAAATGCAAAAATATCAAAATCAGATGAAAAACATATCAAATTTGCAAAAATTGCAGTTTCAGTCCCCCAAGTTTCTAAAATTGTCAAAAATAGTCCCTGAATCAAAATTTCAAAAGAAAAATCATCAAAGGTCCTTTTTAAATCATAACTTGTCAAATTTGGTCCTTTGGTGAAAAATGTAAAAAGTTTTGAGAAATTACAATTTGGTCCTTCAAGTTTGCAAATTGACAGAATTGGCCCCTGGAAAAATTGAAAAAGGCAATTTTGGTCCTTGTAATGTTAACTCTTGTCAATTTCTGTCCCTGAAACACATTTGCAAAATTACAGGTTTGGTCCCTTGTTTTGTGGAAATTGCAAATATGATCCTTGTGTTGTTAGCTTACCAAATGGATCCTTTTACACCTTGGGCCCAATCCAAATACCCAGCCCAAAGCTTTACCCGGTTCTAACCCGTATCCAACCCAACCCTGTGTTATTAAAACCCGGTCAAACCCCAGTTGACCCACCTTTTTCCCTCCCTCTTCACATGTTAACCATATCCATCATTCCAAAACCTGCAAACCACCTGCTCACACTCAACCATCATCACTACACCTCCCCTCCAAGCAGATAGAGCCAAGAGAAGCATTTAATGCTCCCCATACCTACCCTGCTCACCTTAGCTGTTAAATCCGAAATTGGCGCCAAAAAGCAATTGAATGGCCAAGATTGATTTCAGTGATCCTAGGGTCATTATTGTTGCTGGGATTTGTCAAAGAGAGAGAGAAAAGCAGGATTAAGCTTATAAAAGGCCAAGACAAGCAATGGGAGAGAAGTTAGCTTTTTAATATTTTAGCAATGAATGTCGAAATTTAATTTCCTAGTCTAAATTAGAGTTACATTTGTATTTTCAAGCTTCATTGTACTCAAGTAAACTTCTTCAGTGTATTTCAAATTGATTTAAGTGATAAATTCAGTTTATGTTCAATGTCCATCATTATTGTTAACTATTGAAATTTTAAATCTTAAACTCACTTGCTTAAGCTTTTAGCAACTCATTTTCACATTCAAGTAAGTTCATGCCAGCTCATAAAAGCTTTGTATAAGCCTATACTTCAATTTCATTCAATTTTGAACCTTGGTCAACAAAAGGTCAAAATGGGTCAAAAATGATGCAGAAAGGATTTGGGTTGTTGCAGGCATGGAATGGGTTGAAATGGAAGCTAGGGGTTGGTCTGAATTAGGTTAGAGGTTCTTGGTTCTCATTGTGCTAGCTATTGTAGCTTGGACCATTTGTAAGTCACAATTAAGGTTTCTTGTATAATCTGTATTTGTAGTATAAATCTGTTAAAACCTGGTCAAATAGTAATATTTAGGTTGATATAAGTCAGTTTGATCATTAAATAAGCAGGTACCTGGTCTAATTCTGTTTTGAGCATTAAAACAGTAACTTAAAGGAGTGTTTGGTAGAGCTTAATAATCTGAGTTAGAGGATAGCAGTACTGATAAGAGTAGTCTATACTTATTAAGGTAGTTGTTTGTAAGTCATTTGAGGTATTGGTTTGATCAGTTTTAACTCACAAAGTCAAATCACTTTGTAATCTGCTCTATATCTGAATCTGTCAAAAATCAGTAGGTGTCATAGCTTGGTAATTGGTTCAAAAGTGTGAAATCTAGCTTGTGGTTATCATTTCTAGTGTTATAACATCATATTTTATGCACTAGATTGGATCAAAACTGAATTTGGTCAAAGCTTGTGAGTAATTTTCAAAAGTCAAAATCTGTCAAGTGCAGTTTTCATCAAAACTTTGAGAGAAGATTTCTAGTTAATTACTGAGTTTGAGAGTTTGAAACTTTGGAATCTTAAATTTCAACTGGTCTAGTACTGATAATCACTTTTTGCTTCATCTGGTTTGGTCAAATTAAGCTCCAAATAAGCTCATTTTTTAGGCCAAATCTGCCCTGCACCAAAAGTCAGTGAATACTGACTTTTCCTCAGTTTTGTGCAGGTGTGTACAGAGCTCATAAGAGCTCACCATGGTCTGGTTTTTGGCACAATCATAGCTGGCCAGGTGGTGTTTAGGACTGCTTATCTGTTTTTCACTCTAAGCTTATAAATAAGCTGGTGCATAAGCCCCAACAGTAGGGGTGTTTCATTAAATTGGTGGAATAAGCAGTTGGCTTATTTCACTGATTTGAGCTTTAGGCTTGTTTAGAATAGGTGTTATTAGTTGCTATTAGCTTATTTTAGTAGACTTAATCCTTGTTCACTGTTTGGTAGCTTATCTCATTAGTTAGCTTATTCTAGTAGCTTATTTGATAGCAGTTTACACAGCAGCTCATTAACCTTACACATAAGCTGTTGATTTTCCATTTTTCATAGATTCTATATATCATTTTAGAATTTTCCTGAAAGTTTCATAAATTTTGGTCTTAATTTGCTATTTTTCTCATTTTAAGTAGATTTTAATCAATTTTTAATTAACTTTTAATACAAAAAATTCAGAAAAGGTTCCAAAAAAATAATTTTTCAATTTTGTTAAGTTTAGATAAATATAAGAAGTGAAAAAAGTAATTTTCCAGATTTTTCATAGTTTATTTGGTAATTTTTAGTAATTTAATTAGTTTTAAATAGTTTAAAATTGGTAGAAAATAGAAAAATAATCTGAAAAATACAAAAATAGTTTTGAAAATTCTAGTTTGTTATTTTAGACTTTTCCATTTCATAATTTTATTTTTCTAGCTTTGTTTCCTCATTTCTTGTATTTTAGTTAATTATTAAATAGTTAAAAATAGTTTTTAATTAATAATAATTAGATAATTAGTGATAAAAATAGTTTTCTTTTTCTAAAAAGTTTCTTTTATCATTAGGATAGTAAAAACATCATTTTCATATTTTTAGGGTTAATATTGATTTAGTTTCACTTTTTAATTTGTACGTCGCGTAGATTTTAATTTCAGTTTTATAAAAACATAAAAACAAAAACATCATTTTAATTTTAGTGATAGCGTTTATTTAATAGATTTTATCTTTTTAACTTTCTTTAATTTGCATTTAAGCCATTGTAATTTGTTGGCTTATTCCGTAGTTATAACCATAATCTGATCCTTTTTCCGTTCAAACTCCTCGATCACTGTACGTTTGATAAATCATCGCATAGCTCGCTGGGACATAACGACCCGGGGAGACTCTATACTCCTCTGATCCTCATTGATTTCGTGCTTGAGCTGTTTTAGGTTTTCTTACGCTTGCGTGAGAGAACTTGACGGTTTTGCGCGCATCAAGGACCAAAGCTTGGATAGCTTCCGTGAGTTTATCAATCTTAGCATCGGTGCTAGACTGACTCACGGGCGATGAAGAAGAAGAAGAACCAACACTGACTTGAGAAACAACCGGCTTGCTTCGTGCAGTGCGGACCTTGGACTTGTTTTCGATTATCGCCAAAGCTTCTTTGACAGTTTTGCTAAGGAAATTTCCTCCCGCGGAGGAATTGAGAGAATCTTGGTCAGATTGACTCACTCCATTGTAGAAAGTGTCGAGTTGCATCAACTCGGAGAAACCGTGGTGAGGACATTTGCGAAGCAATTCCTTGAAACGATCCCACGATTCACTGAAGGATTCATCAAACTTCTGAGTGAACTTGATGATTTCATTTTTAAGACTCGTGGTCTTGGAAGGTGGATAGAATTCATTCACAAATTTCTTCACCAGATCTTCCCATGTCTCTATAGATTGAGGGGGTTGTTTTTCAAGCCAAATCCGGGCTTGCCCCTCAAGAGAAAACGGGAACAGAAGAAGCTTAACAGCATCAGAAGGGACATTCTTATACTTGATGGTAGATGCAATCTTGTTAAACCATCTTATATGAGCATGAGGATCATCCCGCTCAAAACCGTAGAACTGATTTGAAGTTACAAGGTTCAGTAACCCGGTCTTGAGTTCAAAATTTTCAGCCACGATGGCTGGTACAACAATAGCATCTCCATACCCGTCGATGGGTGCCTGGAGAAGCTCACACATAGGAATTTCATCCGCCATGATAGCGGAGGTAGTGTGAACAGTCCGGATCTCAGATCCGACTGATGGAGCAGAAAGTCTACGAACATGCCTTCTTGGAATCTTGACAAGCTCACGAAATGGGCTCACAGATCTAGAAGAGCGAGTGCGCATACACAAGAGTTAACTCTAAGGAAACTCAGAGTTAAGGAGAGAAATGGAATTATGAAATCTTTCACATGAGAATGAGAATTATGAAGACGTTTTGTAAAAATGGTGGTGAGAAGAATCTTTTGGGTTTTCTGGTTCTGAAACGTCGATATCACAACAAAATCAATTAACACAAAATCGAGGCAAAACAACAGTGAACTTAACCAATAATCCAAGATGACTGGCTTCTTTAAAAAAGGTACACCAATCACAAGGACACAAAGGCAAGTTTTATATCTTTAGTTCGGGAACTTATTATGGTCGCACCCCCAGTTAGGTAGTGCACTGCCTTGGTTTTCGGTGGTAATCTTTTAAGTTGTTTATTATTAAGAAAACGACGAATCTTTTTGTGTTTTTATTATTTGATACATATATAGAAACAAAAGAAAAATATTTTTGTGTTTTATACGTTTTTGCTTGTTTTTGGGTTTTTTGGATTTTTTAGAAGAAAATATGGATATATATATATACAGAGATGGATGATATAAACAATGAGTGAGGATTCAAACAACTAATCTGCTAAAACGGGAGATAAATCAGCACAGCTCCCCGGCAGCGGCGCCAAAATTTGATCGGTGCTAAACAGTCAAGTCTAAAAGACTAAAGACTGCTCAAACACTAATGCAATTAAGATCAGAGGAGTATAGAGTCTCCCCGGGTCGTTATGTCCCAGCGAGCTATGCAATGGATAAATCAACGTCTAGTGATCGAGAAATTTGAATGAAAAAGGATACTGTGATTATTATAACTAAGGAAAATCCAACAAATTAAAAACGCCTTAAATGCAAATTAAAGAAAATTAAAAAGATAAAACCTATTAAATAAACGCTATCACTATTTTTAAAGTGATGAACGTTTAAAACCTAAAACGTACGTTTAAATTAAAATCTACGCGACGTACAAAATAAAAAGTGAAACTAATTCAATATTAACCCTAAAAATATGAAAATGATGTTTTTACAAACCTAATGATATAAGAAAATATTTAGAAAAAGAAAATTATTTTTAAAACTAATTATCTAATTAAAAACTATTTTTAACTAATAATTAATTACCTAAAATATAAGAAAATATGAAATTAAGCTAGAAAAATAAGATTAACACTTGGAAAAGTCTAAAATATCAAAATAGACTTTTCAAAACTATTTTTGTATTTTTGAGACTATTTTTCTATTTTCTATGGATTTTAAACTATTAAAAACTAATTAAATTACTAAAAATTACCAAATAAGCTATGAAAAATCTAGAAAATTACTTTTTTCACTTTTTATATTTATCTAAGCCTGAGAAAAATGAAAACTTATTTTTTTGAACCTTTTTCTAATTTTTTGTATTAAATGCTATTTAAAAAGTATTAAAAACTAATTAAAAATAGAAAAAATAGCAAAACAGCTTATAAAAATCTGAAAAATTCAGGGAAACTCTAAAATAATGATAAGAAGCTATGAAAATTAGAAAAACAGGTACTTGTGTAGAGAAATAAGCAACTGATGTGATAGTGCTTATTGAAATAAGCACAAAATAAGCCAAATGATTAAAATGAGCTACCACACTAGAACAGAAGCTATGATTAACTAAAAGTGACCAAATTAGATTCAAATCAACAAGCTACAAACACTGATTAACAAGATTTCACAGATTTGATGTTTTGAATGTTAAGCTAAAAACAGAAATGGTGTTCACTTGCAGACCAGAAATAAGCAACCAAATAAGCTCTAAACTAAAAACCAATGATTGATACCTCAACTAGACCTAGGTGACTACCTCTGACCAAAAAAACAGCTTCTAACAAGCTTATATAAGCCTTGTGCAGGCTTGCACAAAAGCTGAGAAAGTCACTCAGTGTCAGCTGAGCTTATGCAGGGCAAATGGGGCCTGTTTTGAGCTTATTCCCAAGCTTATCCAGAAAGAAAAAGCTAAAACCAATTATGAGGGCTTAAAGACAACCAAGCTAACTGCTTATAACCCAAAATTCAGACCTTGAAACCCTTTAATGGACCCTGTGCAACTGCTGCACTTTCTGCATAAAACAAGATTTTTGACATTTTGACTTTTTGAAAACCAATTAACAGTTGACTTTGGTGAAGTTTGGATCCAATTTGATGATTGATAATTAAGTTAAATGATGTAATGAAGCTCTAACAACCTTTGTTAATGACTTTTAAACACCAAATGATGATTTTCTCTTTTTAAAAATCACAACAGTGGACTGTTGAGGCAGTTTTAAAAGATTTTTGACCTTTTTTGATTACAGACACTCAAGTGAGACAGATATGAACTAGAATATGATACACTAACTCAAACCAACAAATTTTATCTATTTAGCAGGCCTTGGACTCAGTTGAATTAGCAATACCAAACACTCCTATAATAACTATTTTGCCAATCAAACTGAACTAAACACTGAGCAGCCTTGAACTAATGATCAAATTACACTGATATAGTCTAAATACAGCTATTTGAACTGGTTTGATGCTTATTATCACCACAATTACAGATTTAGCAAAATAACTTGAAATAACTTACAAAGTGTCCTTAGCCACTATGGCTTGAATCAGTTAACCAAAGGATCTCTAACCTATTAAAATCAACCCACTAGACCTAAATTAACCCATTTCCATAGCTGCATCAACCATTGACCAAGTCTGCATCATCTTTGACCCTGTTTGACTTTCCTTGACCAATGTCCAAATATGCTCAAAACTAGAATTTGAGCTTGTAAAAAGCTATGCTAGGCTTATTTAAGCTCAATGTAACTGAGAAACCAATAATATGAAGCTTTTGAGTGTGATTTAGAAATGGAAAACTTCAACAGTGTACAGTTAATATCAAATGTAAACATAAACTGAAATTTTTGCTTGAATTAAGTCTCAATACTCTTAAACACTTTGGATTGATACAATTTAGCAAAATAATACAAGTCTTACACTTAATTGAAAGGTTTTACATAAAAACGACAATAGTAAAAAAAAATAAAAACTAGAAGACCATCTTCTTGGCTTCCTTTTGCTCCTTTTTATAATCCAAAAGCTATTCCTCTCTCCTCTGAACATTTCCCATCAATTTGAGCCATTGGATTGCTTTGATATGATCTCAACCGTTTAAACACTATTTTGGCGCCAAAATTCTTAACTGCCAAATGGGGTGGTTTGAGTGAAATGGGGGAGAGGCATTTAATGCCTTTGGAGTTTGGTGAGGTGGGGGGGGACAGGAAGGTGATATGGTGAAGAAATGGTGGTTTTGGTGGCTGGACATGGTGGGCAGACAAGGGAGGAGGGAAAACGGGGAAGGGTGTTTGACTGGGTTGACTGGTCTTTTGACCAGTGGCTAATAATAGGGGGGGGTTCACAATTGTATATTGACAGGGGTCCAAAGGAGTGAAAGGGGTCCAAAATAGGTTTTAAGTATTTAAATCACAAGGACCTTTCATGTAATTGCTGAAATTTCAAGGACCATAACTGCCAATTCAGAAAAGTTTATCCAAGGGCTGAAAATGACATTTTCAAAAAGTATAAGGACCAATGTTGCCATTTTGCAATTTTCCGGGGGCCATTTCTGCCAATTTTGAAAGTTGAAGGACTATTTTTGTAATTTCTCAAACTTTTTGATATTTTTCACCAAAGGACTAAATTTGACAACTTTTGATTTAAAAAGGACCTTTGGTGACTTTTCTTTTGAAATTTGGGCTCAGGGACTATTTTTGACAATTCTTGAAACTTGGGGGACTGAAACTGCAATTTTTGCAAAATTGATATGTTTTTCATCTGATTTTGATATTTTTGAATTTAAAACACATAAAACACTGATTTGTGATATTTTGATCATTTAGATGTGTTTCTGAGTATTTTCAGATGATTTTGCAGTTTATTTTGTATAAAACTGATGAGTATTTACACACTCATCAGAAGATTAGAGTGACATTCGTTATTTCATCGCCATGTAAATATTTTAGACAAAAGGCATTCAAACCACTTACATTGTTAGGCATTATCATTACTTCCTAGCAAAACATTTAAGCATGATGTATTGAACCAGTTAAATCAGTAACATTATCAACAGCTGCTACAATTGACTGCTTGTAAGCGTAAAAAACCATATCATGAATAAATAGTGATTGAATATGTGGAAGCTTGTCTGCAAGTTCAACCTGACACAATAGAAAAGAAAAGATGACACAATTTTTACTTCAAGTCAATTGAGCCAATGTAACTCCGGTTCTGAGAAAATAAATTACCAGGCAGCCTAAGGAGCACATCCATAAACCCCTTGTGTGCATGAAATTTGTCAATGTTCTTCCATCAACAGGTGAAATTTCAAGGGAGCCAAAATCAGCACGTAACGGAAAAATGAATTTGCAATCGGATTATAGCATCGACAATTATCTTATACACTACAACAAAATACCCACTTTGATTCCAGGTCATGTTCCTTGAGAACTCCAAGCCTAATAAATATAATTTATACATGCATTAAACATTGTATATCTATTAAAAAACTAAAACTTAGACCTTAATAATGTGATGTCAAATAAGCCTTCATACATAGTTCTCTATACTGCTTAATTAAAAAGAAGATATAGTTGTATAATTACTAATACCGTTTATTATAGTGCTTCTCTGATATAGCATTTTTTAAGTACATAGGTGTTGATACAAAAGTTGGGCATTCCTTGTTTGGACTCCGGTTCTCGTATCAATTAGATCTTGATGCTTGAGACATGCGCACTAAGTAAACAGAAAACACCGTTAGGCTTATCGTGGGATTGTCTCCCACGATTATCCTCCGGCTTGAGAGTAAGTAATTGGTTTTAGGGTTTAATGGAGAGTTAGGGTTTTAGATCGTACCTTTAATGAGGCTTGAGATGCCCTTTATATACACACGAAGTCCTTGTTGGTTTCGTGTTCCCCAACCTTCGGCGTATCCCGCCTAAGTCGGTCAGTTTAATGCATATCTCATAAGTAAGAGATATCCGATATCCAAAGCCATAAATAACTTCGGGTTTGGGCCTTCGTGAGCCCAAACCGTTACCGGGTTAGCCCGTTCGTACCAGGCCCGATTGCTAGTAGCGTTCATTGGTCGGGTTCATGACCCGAATGTGGACTATACGTCATCATGTCCCCCCAGTCTAGTATGCACAGGGTGAAACCCACGGATGCTCGAATAATAACTGTAGCCCATATACTCCTCAAGGCGTAGCGGAGAAGCTTCAAAGATTTCCCGCCTTAAAGAAGATACGGTGAATCTAGTCAAAAAATGTCAAATACATCCCTCGGAAAACGTGGGAAAGTAAGTGGAAAGTGTGCCACGTCAGCAACTCCTATCTACACGTTTGGAGCAAGTGGGGTCCATGTGTCAAGCATCGCATGGATGTGGAACCCTACTTAAACTACCGCCTCACTTTTACTGTGTTTATCACAGTAAAAGCATTTCCACCATTGTTGAAAACTCGAAGTATCAACCAAGAAACCGTTAAACTTTCAAAGGTAACAGCGCGTGCGCATTCTAAACCTTATCATGGTTCGTGGATTGACTGACTTTGCATCCGATATGTCTGAGGATGAACTGCGTGAGTTCACCTCGGACTATTATATCCCGATGGCGCTGCATACGGTAGTTCCGGCTGCGCATGCGTCAATAGCGGATTTCCCCAAAGGGAAGGTAGGGTATACACGCGTTTTTTCAAATTTGCGAATCAACGTGTGCCCATCTCCTTATTCTTGTGCGACGTATTAAATTACTACCGCCTACACATATCCCAGCTGCACTGTATAGGTGCAGCGAAAATAACAAACTTCGAGATTAATTGCCGTTTGTTGGCGATTAACCCCACTATCTATCTCTTCCGCTCGTTTTACCATACAACATGGTCAAACGGATGGGTTTCATTCGCTAAGCGCGCAGGTCGGCTGCAATGTTACACGAAAAAACTAGACGCACTTAGGAACTAGAGAGAGAAATTCTTCTGGGTTGATGAGGCGTTGTTCCCATGGCGCTTCGCCTTCTACACCCAAAGTTCGATGCCGAAGGATGAGCGCCCTCTCCGTGGAACATACAGCGCAGATGATGCGGAAACGATAAACGCCAATCGTATTCCCATCAGTTCCTATCCCGAGGAATTTTTGGTACACATGGGCATCAGTCGCAACTATTTCGATAGTCCTGACGAGGTGCCAACCTTCTTAGGCGCGGATTACCAGGGTGGGTGCTCGTCCTTCCTACTCATTTGCTTTATTAATGTGAGCCTTTCTTTTCACCTTTGTACTTTATATAACACTTGTTTTTGTTTGTTTCTTGCTGCGCAGAGATGGATTTGTTCAGCGTTGTCCATTTGGCAAAGCCCCGCCAAGTTACTGTGGGGGTGTGCCCTCTGAGAGAAGGAGAAGTCCCCATTCTGGATGCTACCGCGGAGCGCACCATGGAGATGGTTTTGGAGGACCCGGGGAGTGGCTCCCCTGTTTTGCTGGAGGCGACCCCTGTGCGCAGTGTGCCCAGCCCCAGGGTACATTCCCCTGAAGCAGAGCTCTCACGCACAGACGTATCGGAGAGCGTGGAGGACCTCAGGATAGAGCCAGAGGAGGCAGGACAAGGGGTAAAGCGCAAGAGGACGCCTGGTGGTGATGGCGCAGGCCCATCCAAAAGAAAACGTCCTGTCATTCTTGACGTGGAGTCGTCATCAGACAATGCTTCGCCCCCCCCCCCCCGCGCGCGCAAATGAGACTGCTCCCCCAAGTAAGTATTGTCGCCAAATCGCTTATCTCATTTTCTGGTTGTGTTATTAATTCATTTTTCTTTGTGTGCAGTATTAAAGCCATTGGGTTTACTTCTGAGCATTCTGTGGAGTCGCATCCCAAGGCGAGTCCTATGCGTACTGACCCTCCTATTCTCGAGAGTCAAAGCGCCGATCCATTGGCCGTTGGGGATGTGCCAATGGACCAACTTATTGAGGAGCTTGGTTTGGCTGCTGCGCACCAGGCTACATTGGTCGCGCAGCTAAAGTCGAGGTATATTGGGGAGAGTAGCTAGAGCGCGCAGAAGGATGAACAGATTGCGTTGCTAGAGGCACGTTTGGCTAGTGCCCAGGTTGAGGTAGAGGCGGCGAGCTCTTATTCCCAGAAGCTTGCTGAGGAAAAGATGGCGTTGCTGACCTAAGTGAGCCAAGAGCGTGCCGCGTTGGAAGAGTACAAGGCTTCTTGCGTCTGGGCTGTTAATCATTTGGAGAAGGGGAAGGATGAGCACTTCTCTCGGTTGGGAAAGTTTCGTGAAGCTGTGGATGGAATGCTGAAGGAGCAGGAGATGAAACTTCACAAGCTTAGCATTGAGTACGATGAAGAGCTGTATCCTCAGCTTGTTTCCACCATTGCTGAGCTCAGATGGCTTATTAGCCATGGTTTGCGCCTTGCTGCGCTCACTACTTTGGAGTCCCGAGAGGTGACAGACGCCTTTGGGAGCGTTGTTCAGTGCGCACTGGCGCGTGGCAAGGCGGAGGCCATAGAGGAGCTTCATGAGGGTGGCCTTTTGAAAGTTTCTGCTGAACAGGTGCCTGGGTATAGTGAGCATGCATATGAGGATCTTGTTGCTGCGATGAAAAAGATGAAAATATTAGAGCTTCCTCAGATCTCTCAGTTGGAGCGCGACCAAGATTATCCCATAGGTGTGATTATGGAGGGATTAACCTTGGCCCGCCACCGTGCTGATGATGCAGAAGCGCATCCCGATTATTTTTTGAGGCCTGATGAGTCACAGCTGCAAGTGCCTATCTTTGCTCGCCCCCGCGACATCCTAAACCCTTTTGCGCTTGAGAAGGAAATTCCTTTGAAGGAATCCTTAGAAGCTCATGCTATGAGGCTTGCAAAGAAGAAAGGCGTAAAGGGGAAGGCCATTCTGTGTGGTCTTGGCGCAGCGCATCTCCCTAGATCTGACGGGGTACCTGTTAGTGTTGCCACGGTATCGCGCCAGGATTCTGATTTGTTGAAGAAACTGAAGGAGGCTGGGGATGCTGCAAGCCATGTGCAGAGCTCAACTCTTAGGCGTTGTAATAGTATATAGGGTATAGCCTCTTTGTAAATATCTTTTTGTAAGAACTCGTGGTCCTTAATAAAATTTTCCTTTTGTTGAATGTGTGTGGATGTGGTTGCAACTTATAATGTTTGTACTTAGTTATATGTCTTTGCATAAAAAACGTCTTCGTTGTCTAAGAATCAAACTATTACATAAGCGCGAAGAATATATGAAGTCCATAATCATGTATGAAAGTCATGACCTATCATACTTGAAACATAATGTCTAAGTACTTGTATCATAATCGTGTATGGTTTGATATGCAGCGTACTGTAAATATCATATTAAGGAGTCAAGAGTCTTGATTCCTAGTTTGTTAAATGCGCACATTATGCATTGTTGCGCATCTATCGTGGAATGCGCATTGAACTTATTCCAACGTCTTGAAAATAAGGTGTTTAACAAGGATGCATGATCCAATGTTGATAGGTTTGCAACCCTCTGACTCAACAAGTTATTTAGTAGGTTTACTCATCATTTGCACCATCGTGGGCTTAGTAACTGCATGCACGCCATGTAGGCAAAAGATAATATAACAACAATGTTGGGATATGAATAATATGTAAATAACAAATTAAAATGTGTCGCGGAGTTAGCTAGAAACCGCTACGTTTTATTAATACTTGCAAGTTTTTGTAAAAAGAAAAAGAAATACATTTGCCTAAGTAAAACAGAATGTAAATACACGGATATTTATTGAGCACTTTATTAAAGTGCGGGGATGTCCGTGCGTTGGGCCGTAGCCGTTCCTAGAGATAACATCGCTTGAGATTGCAAATGTTCCATGTGCGTGGTAGTTCATGACCATCCATGCATCGTAGGCCAGTAGTATCCTGACCGTAAAGCGCACGCCACAATGGACCGTGGTCCTGAGTGCATACTACATGAACCAGCGTGGATCTCTCGGAGTACGTAATCTGCTTGAAGGGGTCTGACACATCGAAGCCATGGTTGTAGAAATGAACGCCGATATAGTATACCGTCCCGAAGTTCAAACCTCTGTGATGTGCGCCGTACTCGTCGGGCATCCTTCTGCTCTTGGGGTAATACACCCTTGCTTATAAACTCGACGATTGGAGTCATCCATGTAGGACCTTGTTCCTCTATCACTGTGGATATCTCCATCTCCGAGATGGACTTACTCTTCAGAGTTTCCACCAATACTTGTTTTGACAGGTGCGCAAAGCTTGTGGATGCAATCTTGCTTAGTGCATCCGCCTTTCTGTTTTCCCCTCTAGGAACTTGTTTGATGGTAAACCTGTCAAAGCCCTGGATTAGGGACTTGGTCTTGTCGAGGTATTGAATCATGTTTTCCTCTTTAGCCACATACTCGCCCTACACATGGTTGGCTACCAAACGGGAATCCACATTTGCTTCTAGGTTGCGTATGCCCATTCGAGCTGCAATGAGTAGTCCAGCAATCAGGGCTTCATACTCTGCCTCGTTGTTTGTGGCTGTGAATTCAAAACGCAGTGCGTAAGTGAATTCCATTTCTTATGGACTCGTGAGGATAAGGCCTGCGCCTGACCCGTCCACGCATGAAGATCCATCCGTAAATAGGATCCATGGTTCTTGTAGTTCCACCTTGCTTTGTGAAGGTGCATCATCAGTGTCCGGTTTTTCGATGATGAAGTCTGCTAGTATCTGCCCCTTAACCGCAGTACGTGGTCTGTAGGAGATGTTATGCTCACCTAGCAACACACTCCACTTCTGTAGTCGTCCTGATGCATCGGGTTTGGAGATGATTTGCTTGATAGGTTGGTCTGTGATCACTGCTATTGGGTGCACTTGGAAGTACCTGCGCAGTCTTTTGGCGGCGAATACTAATGCTAGGACCAACTTCTCCATTGCGCTATAGTTAACCTCCGTTTTCTTGAGTGCTTTGCTTACAAAGTATACCGGTGTTTGTACTGAATTAATGTCTGTCAGTAGTACCGCTCTGACTGCTCCATTAGTCGCAGATAAGTACATAATTAATTCTTCTCCTGGGCGGGGCGTGACTAGTGTGGGGAGCGCTACTAAGTACTGTTTAAGCTTTATGAAAGCTTCTTCTGCTTCTGTAAAACCCTAAAAATCGTAAGCGTGTAAATGACCATAATGCCCCTCAATCTAATAATTA
Source organism: Chrysanthemum seticuspe (assembly GCA_019973895.1). Lineage (NCBI taxonomy): Eukaryota > Viridiplantae > Streptophyta > Magnoliopsida > Asterales > Asteraceae > Chrysanthemum > Chrysanthemum seticuspe. The sequence continues at coordinate 118,479,809 of BPTQ01000004.1, read as the reverse complement.
TGAAATTCGTAATAATAAATCAAACTCATGAGACCCTTAAAATATAAATGATTTACAAAATGATAATAAAAAGTTAAACTTATGATAAAAAAAAATGTAACACATTATAAAGTTCCTTGGACCAAATAATATGTATAAGTTGCATAAAGACTTTTAAATTAAATTGATAATTAAAAGAATTGTAACTAAGGAAGATATTGATTTAGTCAAAGATTTCTTTCCCCCATTTTCGGCCAACCCTTAAACGCTCCTAATTCCATTTAAACGCCTAAATCAATTTTCCCATTTATTTCCCAATTTACTTCCCTTTTTCCTCAATATATCTCCTTAATCTTCTTACTTTAGCTTGCCTACCACTTCAAAATACAGAAACCCTAATACTCCCTCCACCAAAGTGACGGCAAGAAAATTTAATCCCTCCTTCCATTCGACTAGAAAAATAACAAGGGTACACCAGGCTGTTTTGGACGTAAATTTAGGTCGTGGGCTGCTATTTCGAATGGCTACTGATCGTGGTTGATGCTAAGGGGCTGCTGGTTGTGGTTTAATACTTCCTACTGGTTGTGGTGTCCTGGGTTCACAGATGGGGGCTGCTGTGGTCGTGGCGATTGGTGGCTGGTCGTAGCGTTTGGTTCGAAAGAGTTGTAGTCTTGGTCTTTGCGTTCTTGTTTCACTCGTCCACTCGACTCGAGAGGTACCCGTTTCGTTCTTGTGTTTTCTTGACTTAATCATATGATATGAATAGTTGTTAAAGCGAGAAAACCAATCTAAAATACTCGTTCTAATGATTATACGAATGGATATATACATTTACATTTGAATCAGGTTAAAACTGGATATATATGTATATGACCTCTTGTTATGGTTTGAGTGTGTTTGAATATCAAACGAGATCTAATATATATAAAGCATGTTGTTTCGGATATAAAGGAATGAAATGGGGTGTTGTACGTATCATATATAGCATGGATGGCTGATTTGTATGGTGAGTGTGTCGTATGGGGTTGTGCGTCCATGCATGTGTTATCTCGAATAAGTATATGTAACTTATAATGTCATTCATACAAGTGGGTTACTGGTTTTAAGCATATGGTAGGGGGCCTCGTTAATATTGGGTGGTCTCATTTGTGTGTGCGTTTAGTGTCCTTCCAACAGGTGCTATATCACATAAAATCATGGAGTCAAGTATAGTTTAATTAAGATGGAGAGTCGATTGAGGTGAATGTACACAATCTGTTTTGGACTCGTGATGTGTGTATGTCGTGTGTATGTTTTCGTCGTGTCTATGGTCATGTCACGGAATAAAGAAACCTGGTGTCGAGTTGGGTTGTATTGTGGAGTCGTGTTTTGGTGACCACGTTGAGTCGTGTTTAGTAGCCCATATGTTGACCCCTTTCTAATAAGTAAAATGCACCCTTTTTGAGTACCAAGTCGATTGTGTAATGAGAGCAAGTAATATAGGTTGCGAAACGATTTCGGCTATATTTTCATGTATACGAAGGGAAGATTGCATGCATGAAGTCTTAATATGAACACTTGAAATTGTGTTTTAAATGATAAAGTTAGAACTTTGATTTTTGACATTTAAACCTTAGACCTTTATAAATTACGATAAATGAACCCTAATTCATATATAATTGTCATTTTGAATACTTAAACTTAACTAAATGTCAACCTTGAATATAAATGACAAATCTTGCTTAATCGGGAAGCCACTAAGACACTAATTATGAAAAGTTACAAAAATGAAAAGCCGACTAAAACGAGTAATCTGATTTAAAATAAGTTATTAATAATAAGCCGATCATTAATTCATGTAGATTCGCTGAAGAAGGGGTAACTTCCGATCCTTATGATATGTTTGCACTTGCAGTTAAGGTACAGATATTCTATCCCTTTTCAGTAGGGATTTCTCATGACTTTTCGATCCTTGACTTTACTTCACTCATGATACCCTTGCTATGATTCCTTTACTGTGATCCTTTGATATGATTTTGTTCACTATGATATTGTTTGTTATGATTATGAACCATCTGATTATGAACCTTCTGATTATGAGCCGTCTGATTATGAGCCTTGGATATGAACCTCTGATTATTTACTTGTGTTATGGAACTCTGATATGAACCTTTGACTTCTGAACCTTTGATATGAACCCTTATGATATGATTATACTTTGACCCTTCAGTTTGATACCCGAGCCAAATATGTGTTCCTAGTCACGGAGGTACCATGACCATGTCATTGATGCACCAATGGCATGACTCCAGTGTGTACGAGTGATGTTACACACCATCCCCTTTCTGTTATATGATTATGAGCTCAAGATATATGTTTGGCCACTATGTTTCTGCGGGGGCGTATGGATGCATCCTAGATATGTTTTGATATGATATGATATGATATGATTTATATGGTGAATGATGTCATGTGCAATACGCGTCTTCACAGTCTGGGAGCTAGCTACTCCATTGGTTACTAAGGTCTCGCCTCCTATTATATATGGTATTCCGAGGTCACCCCTCCGAATACAATGGTTACTTATGATATGATATGTTCCGGGCTCGTGGTAGATTTCTGACAACCCTTACACTTTTGATATACCTATATTGTACCTTCTGTATTCCCAAACGCACCATATTCTGTGTTAATTGTTCATTACTCAGTACCCTTATATGACTCACTCTACTACCAAGATAAATATATTCCATTGCTTGATCTGTCACACTCTCATTCCGTTACTTCAGACTATTGTTCCATTCACGTACCGGGTTATTATATGTTTATTGGATTTGTTTATCCTATTTCTGTTTTATGTGACTACTGATTTCTCTACTACGATATGATTAATATACAGTTATCTGATTTACCTGTTGTCATCTGATGATATGTGATCTCACTGTTATGTGACCCTCTGATTTGTCTGGTGACCATGCTTGTGTGTAATCAATAGTTTTGTTTGTTTGTTATGTGTACTTCGTTCAGTTAATTTCGTGGACTATGACTATCCGATAGTATCCTTATCTGCTTGTTGTTGACCTGCCATGTTTGCATTTCTGTTTATGATACGGTTTGATTGGGTAAATGGTTCATCTTGTGACGTCTGGTTTGTTAATTTGTTTAGTTGCCCTGCTATGTCTTTAATTCATTCAATTATATCGTTTATATTGTATTCCTACTTTTTATGTGTGACTACCATGTTTTGACTGCTGCTAGTACTTCCGCTGTTATGATACTGGTTGTGTTTCAACTAAGGGTTTTTGACCTGTGTGATTGCCATGCTCACTTACTAATTAATTGCTTCCTCTTGCTTTTAGATTTCTGTTTGACTTGTATGTCTTCTGAGTTCCTGAATTGATTGCATGCCATATACATGTTGTGTGGATACGACACCTGCTATGCTTGTTTATGTTTCAGTATTTGTATGCCTGGTTTGTATGTGCTTGTATTTATGTCATCGATGTTTTGCTTTGCTTCGTCCTCCTTGTTATCTGTTCATTCTGGATATATGTATAATTGTGCTCTGCAGGATCCTCTTTGACTCATTTTTCTCATTTCGTTGCGACCTTGTTATCAGTTTCCTTATTTCATTTCGGATTTCTGATTTTATTTAGCTTTCGTTTTGTTATATCTGTTCACTGGGCTTTTTAAGCTCAGCCGCATTTCTTTTCCTACGGCAGGTTTTAGGTTTGAAGATGGGCTTTGATGGGCTGAGAGTTGGATTATCTGAGTGGACCAACCCTAGTTACCTTATTATTTGGATTTGTTTTGTCGGGCTATTGTTTGGAGATTTCATTTTATTTTAGACATTTTGGATTATGTAATTTTCCTTGTAAGTCATTGTTTAAATGACTTGATACGTTATTCTTAAGACTTCCGCTTTTAATTGTATGTTCTGATATGACACCAGAATATGACACTTCTACCCTTGTCGGGTTGGGGTGTTACAATTATGGTATCAGAGCCAAGGTTTCGTCTTGTTGACCTTAGGAATGACCTGTGAGGACTGGGTAGATACTAGGCTTCCGTCTGTTCTGATTTTCTCCGATTCTTTTGTTTGTCGTTCAGATTTGAAATTGATATTCGTTTGTCTTCACTGATTTGGCCTTCTTCTTTTCGCATCGAACTATGTTATTTTGTCTTCGTACATCCGTTTGTAGATCGTTAGGTGGAGACTACTCGTGGAGTTGAAGCTGATGGTGCCGACCTTGCGTTGCTGCAACAGTCCCTGAGCTGGAGAGGTTCGTGAAGCAGAAGCCGCACCCGACTGCCGTGCTGCTGGAGACATCAGGATGCTGTTGGAGGAAGCTGGACGGATCAACCAAAGACGCAAAAGACGGAGACAAGATTCAACCGGTGTCTGAGAAGGTTCATCTACTTCATGTGATCTGGGCGCCACTTGTGTTACTCAGATTCGTTTGTCATGCGTTTTGAGGCGGTTTGATATTTTGTTAACTGATTTTGATCAGAATAGCTTTTCTTTGATTCGTTCAGAACTTGGTTTGAATCATGAAGTTTTATCGTTTAGCATTTTGGTAATATCCCAGTTTTCTTTTGGATCGTCATTAATGAGTCATGAGGAACCGTTTTGAGCTAGTTGGTGACCTTCCTTCTTTTGTGATATGGTAAATTGATGTGAGGTATTATATGCTGCATTTATGTGAATCTGGTATGCTTTGGTATGTTGCTTGCTATCTGTATGTTATCTGTTTTGATGTGATATTGGTTATGTGGTTTGTCATGACCCGAGGCAGAATATGATGACGATAAGGACTTGTTATGTGATGCAAGTATTATGACGCCTAATCAACGTGATAATACCGAGATCTTATAATTTGAACTTATTGAAATCATACGACGTTTTGGAAAATGCGTGGGGTTGGTACGTGAATGGACTAGAGCTCATATCCGTTATTTGACAATCCTCATGTTCGTTTGGAATTCTGTACCTCTGCATGAGATTCTCATCGACCTCTGTTACGTATAAGTTGGTACACTTTGGCCTGAAACCGTTATGATTTGTGGGAAACTATAAATTGCTATGTCTGCCTTAAAACTAGTACGTCTCTGTGTACCATGCGACTTCAATTTTCGAGGACGAAAATTTTCTTTTAGAGGGGAAGAGTTGTAAAACCCTAAAAATCGTAAGCGTGTAAATGACCATAATGCCCCTCAATCTAATAATTATGAAATTCGTAATAATAAATCAAACTCATGAGACCCTTAAAATATAAATGATTTACGAAATGATAATAAAAACTTAAACTTATGATAAAAAAAATAAATGTAACACATTATAAAGTTCCTTGGACCAAATAATATGTATAAGTTGCATAAAGACTTTTAAATTAAATTGATATTAAAAGAATTGTAACTAAGGAAGATATTGATTTAGTCAAAGATTTCTTTCCCCCATTTTCGGCCAACCCTTAAACGCTCCTAATTCCATTTAAACGCCTAAATCAATTTTCCCATTTATTTCCCCATTTACTTCCCTTTTTCCTCAATATATCTCCTTAATCTTCTCACTTTAGCTTGCCTACCACTTCATTCGACTAGAAAAATAACAAGGGTACACCAGGCTGTTTTGGACGTGAATTTAGGTCGTGGGCTGCTGTTTCGAATGGCTACTGATCGTGGTTGATGCTAAGGGGTTTCTGGTTGTGGTTTAATACTTCCTACTGGTTGTGGTGTCCTGGGTTCACAGATGGGGGCTGCTGTGGTCGTGGCGATTGGTGGCTGGTCGTAGCGTTTGGTTCGAAAGAGTTGTAGTCTTGGTCTTTGCGTCCTTGTTTCACTCGTCCACTCGACTCGAGAGATACCCATTTCTTTCTTGTGTTTTCTTGACTTAATCATATGATATGAATAGTTGTTAAAGCGAGAAAACCAATCTAAAATACTCGTTCTAATGATTATACGAATGGATATATACATTTACATTTGAATCTGGTTAAAACTGGATATATATGTATATGACCTCTTGTTATGGTTTGAGTGTGTTTGAATATCAAACGAGATCTAATATATATAAAGCATGTTGTTTCGGATATAAAGGAATGAAATGGGGTGTTGTACGTATCATATATAGCATGGATGGCTGATTTGTATGGTGAGTGTGTCGTATGGGGTTGTGTGTCCATGCATGTGTTATCTCGAATAAGTATATGTAACTTATAATGTCATTCATACAAGTGGGTTACTGGTTTTAAGCATATGGTAGGGGGCCTCGTTAATATTGGGTGGTCTCATTTGTGTGTGCGTTTAGTGTCCTTCCAACAGGTGCTATATCACATAAAATCATGGGGTCAAGTATAGTTTAATTAAGATGGAGAGTCGATTGAGGTGAATGTACACAATCTGTTTTGGACTCGTGATGTGTGTATGTCGTGTGTATGTTTTCGTCGTGTCTATGGTCATGTCACAGAATAAAGAAACCTGGTGTCGAGTTGGGTTGTATTGTGGAGTCGTGTTTTGGTGACCACGTTGAGTCGTGTTTAGTAGCCCATATGTTGACCCCTTTCTAATAAGTAAAACGCACCCTTTTTAAGTACCAAGTCGATTGTGTAATGAGAGCAAGTAATATAGGTTGCGAAACGATTTCGGCTATATTTTCATGTATACGAAGGGAAGATTGCATGCATGAAGTCTTAATATGAATACTTGAAATTGTGTTTAAAATGATAAAGTTAGAACTTTGATTTTTGACATTTAAACCTTAGACCTTTATAAATTACGATAAATGAACCCTAATTCATATATAAATGTCATTTTGAATACTTAAACTTAACTAAATGTCAACCTTGAATATAAATGACAAATCTTGCTTAATCGGGAAGCCACTAAGACACTAATTATGAAAAGTTACAAAAATGAAAAGCCGGCTAAAACGAGTAATCTGATTTAAAATAAGTTATTAATAATAAGCCGATCATTAATTCGTGTAGATTCGCTGAAGAAGGGGTAACTTCCGATCTTTATGATATGTTTGCACTTGCGGTTAAGGTACAGATATTCTATCCCTTTTTAGTAGGGATTTCTCATGACTTTTCGATCCTTGACTTTACTTCACTCATGATACCCTTGCTATGATTCCTTTACTGTGATCCTTTGATATGATTCTGTTCGCTATGATATTGTTTGTTATGATTATGAACCATCTGATTATGAACCTTCTGATTATGAACCGTCTGATTATGAGCCTTGGATATGAACCTCTGTTTATGAACTTGTGTTATGGAACTCTGATATGAACCTTTGACTTCAGAACCTTTGATATGAACCCTTATGATATGATTATACTTTGACCCTTCAGTTTGATACCCGAGCCAAATATGTGTTCCTAGTCATGGAGGTACCATGACCATGTCATTGATGCACCAATGGCATGACTCCAGTGTGTACGAGTGATGTTACACACCGTCCCCTTTCTATTATATGATTATGAGCTCAAGATATATGTTTGGCCACTATGTTTCTGCGGGGGCGTATGGATGCATCCTAGATATGTTTTGATATGATATGATTTATATGGTGAATGATGTCGTGTGCAATACGCGTCTTCACAGTCTGGTAGCTAGCTACTCCATTGGTTACTGAGGTCTCCCCTCCTATTATATATGGTATTCCGAGGTCACCCCTCCGAATACAATGGTTACTTATGATATGATATGATATGATATGTTCCGGGCTCGTGGTAGATTTCTGACAACCCTTACACTTTTGATATACCTATATTGTACCTTCTGTATTCCCAAACGCACCATATTCTGTGTTAATTGTTCATTACTCAGTACCCTTATATGACTCACTCTACTACCAAGATAAATATATTCCATTGCTTGATCTGTCACACTCTCATTCCGTTACTTCAGACTATCGTTTCATTCACGTACCGGGTTATTATATGTTTATTGGATTTGTTTATGCTATTTCTGTTTTATGTGACTACTGATTTCTCTACTACGATATGATTAATATACAGTTATCTGATTTACCTGTTGTCATCTGATGATATGTGATCTCACTGTTATGTGACCCTCTGATTTGTCTGGTGACCATGCTTGTGTGTAATCGATAGTTTTGTTTGTTTGTTATGTATACTTCGTGCAGTTAATTTTGTGGACTATGACTATCCGATAGTATCCTTATCTGCTTGTTGTTGACCTGCCATGTTTGCATTTCTGTTTATGATACGGTTTGATTGGGTAAATGGTTCATCTTGTGACGTCTGGTTTGTTAATTTGTTTAGTTGCCCTGCTATGTCTTTAATTCATTCAATTATATCGTTTATATTGTATTCCTACTTTTTATGTGTGACTACCATGTTTTGACTGCTGCTAGTACTTCCGCTGTTATGATACTGGTTGTGTTTCAACTAAGGGTTTTTGACCTGTGTGATTGCCATGCTCACTTACTAATTAATTGCTTCCTCTTGCTTTTAGATTTCTGTTTGACTTGTATGTCTTCTGAGTTCCTGAATTGATTGCATGCCATATATATGTTGTGTGGATACGACACCTGCTATGCTTGTTTATGTTTCAGTATTTGTATGCCTGGTTTGTATGTGCTTGTATTTATGTCATCGATGTTTTGCTTTGCTTCGTCCTCCTTGTTATCTGTTCATTCTGGATATATGTATAATTGTGCTCTGCAGGATCCTCTTTGACTCATTTTTCTCATTTCGTTGCGACCTTGTTATCATTTTCCTTATTTCATTTCGGATTTCTGATTTTATTTAGCTTTCGTTTTGTTATATCTGTTCATTGGGCTTTTTAAGCTCAGCCGCATTTCTTTTCCTGCGGCAGGTTTTAGGTTTGAAGATGGGCTTTGATGGGCTGAGAGTTGGATTATCTGAGTGGACCAACCCTAGTTACCTTATTATTTGGATTTGTTTTGTCGGGCTATTGTTTGGAGATTTCATTTTATTTTAGACATTTTGGATTATGTAATTTTCCTTGTAAGCCATTGTTTAAATGACTTGATACGTTATTCTTAAGACTTCCGCTTTTAATTGTATGTTCTGATATGACACCAGAATGTGACACTTCTACCCTTGTCGGGTTGGGGTGTTACAATTATGGTATCAGAGCCAAGGTTTCGTCTTGTTGACCTTAGGAATGACCTGTGAGGACTGGGTAGATACTAGGCTTCCGTCTGTTCTGATTTTCTCCGATTCATTTGTTTGTCGTTCAGATTTGAAATTGATATTCGTTTATCTTCACTGATTTGGCCTTCTTCTTTTCGCATCGAACTTTGTTATTTTGTATTTGTACATCCGTTTGTCGATCGTTAGGTGGAGACTACTCGTGGAGTTGAAGCTGATGGTGCCGACCTTGCGTTGCTGCAACAGTCCCTGAGCTGGAGAGGTTCGTGAAGCAGAAGCCGCACCCGACTGCCGTGCTGCTGGAGACATCAGGATGCTGTTGGAGGAAGCTGGACGGATCAACCAAAGACGCAAAAGACGGAGACAAGATTCAACCGGTGTCTGAGAAGGTTCATCTACTTCATGTGATCTGGGCGCCACTTGTGTTACTCAGATTCGTTTTTCATGCGTTTTGAGGCGGTTTGATATTTTGTTAAGTGATTTTGATCAGAATTGCTTTTCTTTGATTCGTTCAGAACTCGGTTTGAATCATGAAGTTTTATCGTTTAGCATTTTGGTAATATCCCAATTTTCTTTTGGATCGTCATTAATGAGTCATGAGGAACCGTTTTGAGCTAGTTGGTGACCTTCCTTCTTTTGTGATATGGTAAATTGGTGTGAGGTATTATATGCTGCATTTATGTGAATCTGGTATGCTTTGGTATGTTGCTTGCTATCTGTATGTTATCTGTTTTGATGTGATATTGGTTATGTGGTTTGTCATGACCCGAGGCACAATATGATGACGATAAGGACTTGTTATGTGACTCAAGTATTATGACGCCTGATCAACGTGATAATACCGAGATCTTATAATTTGAACTTATTGAAATCATACGACGTTTTGGAAAATGCGTGGGGTTGGTACGTGAATGGACTAGAGCTCATATCCGTTATTTGACAATCCTCATGTTCGTTTGGAATTCTGTACCTCTGCATGAGATTCTCATCGACCTCTGTTACGTATAAGTTGGTACACTTTGGCCTGAAACCGTTATGATTTGTGGGAAACTATAAATTGCTACGTCTGCCTTAAAACTAGTACGTCTCTGTGTACCATGCGACTTCAATTTTCGAGGACGAAAATTTTCTTTTAGAGGGGAAGAGTTGTAAAACCCTAAAAATCGTAAGCGTGTAAATGACCATAATGCCCCTCAATCTAATAATTATGAAATTCGTAATAATAAATCAAACTCATGAGACCCTTAAAATATAAATGATTTACAAAATGATAATAAAAACTTAAACTTATGATAAAAAAAAATGTAACACATTATAAAGTTCCTTGGACCAAATAATATGTATAAGTTGCATAAAGACTTTTAAATTAAATTGATAATTAAAAGAATTGTAACTAAGGAAGATATTGATTTAGTCAAAGATTTCTTTCCCCCATTTTCGGCCAACCCTTAAACGCTCCTAATTCCATTTAAACGCCTAAATCAATTTTCCCATTTATTTCCCCATTTACTTCCCTTTTTCCTCAATATATCTCCTTAATCTTCTTACTTTAGCTTGCCTACCACTTCAAAATACAGAAACCCTAATACTCCCTCCACCAAAGTGACGGCAAGAAAATTTAATCCCTCCTTCCATTCGACTAGAAAAATAACAAGGGTACACCAGGCTGTTTTGGACGTAAATTTAGGTCGTGGGCTGCTGTTTCGAATGGCTACTGATCGTAGTTGATGCTAAGGGGCTGCTGGTTGTGGTTTAATACTTCCTACTGGTTGTGGTGTCCTGGGTTCACAGATGGGGGCTGCTGTGGTCGTGGCGATTGGTGGCTGGTCGTAGCGTTTGGTTCGAAAGAGTTGTAGTCTTGGTCTTTGCGTTCTTGTTTCACTCGTCCACTCGACTCGAGAGGTACCCGTTTCGTTCTTGTGTTTTCTTGACTTAATCATATGATATGAATAGTTGTTAAAGCGAGAAAACCAATCTAAAATACTCGTTCTAATGATTATACGAATGGATATATACATTTACATTTGAATCAGGTTAAAACTGGATATATATGTATATGACCTCTTGTTATGGTTTGAGTGTGTTTGAATATCAAACGAGATCTAATATATATAAAGCATGTTGTTTCGGATATAAAGGAATGAAATGGGGTGTTGTACGTATCATATATAGCATGGATGGCTGATTTGTATGGTGAGTGTGTCGTATGGGGTTGTGTGTCCATGCATGTGTTATCTCGAATAAGTATATGTAACTTATAATGTCATTCATACAAATGGGTTACTGGTTTTAAGCATATGGTAGGGGGCCTCGTTAATATTGGGTGGTCTCATTTGTGTGTGCGTTTAGTGTCCTTCCAACAGGTGCTATATCACATAAAATCATGGCGTCAAGTATAGTTTAATTAAGATGGAGAGTCGATTGAGGTGAATGTACACAATCTGTTTTGGACTCGTGATGTGTGTATGTCGTGTGTATGTTTTCGTCGTGTCTATGGTCATGTCACGGAATAAAGAAACCTGGTGTCGAGTTGGGTTGTATTGTGGAGTCGTGTTTTGGTGACCACGTTGAGTCGTGTTTAGTAGCCCATATGTTGACCCCTTTCTAATAAGTAAAATGCACCCTTTTTGAGTACCAAGTCGATTGTGTAATGAGAGCAAGTAATATAGGTTGCGAAACGATTTCGGCTATATTTTCATGTATACGAAGGGAAGATTGCATGCATGAAGTCTTAATATGAACACTTGAAATTGTGTTTTAAATGATAAAGTTAGAACTTTGATTTTTGACATTTAAACCTTAGACCTTTATAAATTACGATAAATGAACCCTAATTCATATATAATTGTCATTTTGAATACTTAAACTTAACTAAATGTCAACCTTGAATATAAACGACAAATCTTGCTTAATCGGGAAGCCACTAAGACACTAATTATGAAAAGTTACAAAAATGAAAAGCCGACTAAAACGAGTAATCTGATTTAAAATAAGTTATTAATAATAAGCCAATCATTAATTCGTGTAGATTCGCTGAAGAAGGGGTAACTTCCGATCCTTATGATATGTTTGCACTTGCGGTTAAGGTACAGATATTCTATCCCTTTTCAGTAGGGATTTCTCATGACTTTTCGATCCTTGACTTTACTTCACTCATGATACCCTTGCTATGATTCCTTTACTGTGATCCTTTGATATGATTCTGTTCGCTATGATATTGTTTGTTATGATTATGAACCATCTGATTATGAACCTTCTGATTATGAACCGTCTGATTATGAGCCTTGGATATGAACCTCTGATTATGAACTTGTGTTATGGAACTCTGATATGAACCTTTGACTTCTGAACCTTTGATATGAACCCTTATGATATGATTATACTTTGACCCTTCAGTTTGATACCCGAGCCAAATATGTGTTCCTAGTCATAGAGGTACCATAACCATGTCATTGATGCACCAATGGCATGACTCCAGTGTGTACGAGTGATGTTACACACCATCCCCTTTCTGTTATATGATTATGAGCTCAAGATATATGTTTGGCCACTATGTTTCTGCGGGGGTGTATGGATGCATCCTATATATGTTTTGATATGATATGATATGATATGATTTATATGGTGAATGATGTCGTGTGCAATACGCGTCTTCACAGTCTGGGAGCTAGCTACTCCATTGGTTACTGAGGTCTCCCCTCTTATTATATATGGTATTCCGAGGTCACCCCTCCGAATACAATGGTTACTTATGATATGATATGATATGATATGTTCCGGGCTCGTGGTAGATTTCTGACAACCCTTACACTTTTGATATACCTATATTGTACCTTATGTATTCCCAAACGCACCATATTCTGTGTTAATTGTTCATTACTCAGTACCCTTATATGACTCACTCTACTACCAAGATAAATATATTCCATTTCTTGATCTGTCACACTCTCATTCCGTTACTTCAGACTATCGTTCCATTCACGTACCGGGTTATTATATGTTTATTGGATTTGTTTATCCTATTTCTGTTTTATGTGACTACTGATTTCTCTACTACGATATGATTAATATACAGTTATCTGATTTACCTGTTGTCATCTGATGATATGTGATCTCACTGTTATGTGACCCTCTGATTTGTCTGGTGACCATGCTTGTGTGTAATCGATAGTTTTGTTTGTTTGTTATGTGTACTTCGTTCAGTTAATTTCGTGGACTATGACTATCCGATAGTATCCTTATCTGCTTGTTGTTGACCTGCCATGTTTGCATTTCTGTTTATGATACGGTTTGATTGGGTAAATGGTTCATCTTGTGACGTCTGGTTTGTTAATTTGTTTAGTTGCCCTGCTATGTCTTTAATTCATTCAATTATATCGTTTATATTGTATTCCTACTTTTTATGTGTGACTACCATGTTTTGACTGCTGCTAGTACTTTCGCTGTTATGATACTGGTTGTGTTTCAACTAAGGGTTTTTGACCTGTGTGATTGCCATGCTCACTTACTAATTAATTGCTTCCTCTTGCTTTTAGATTTCTGTTTGACTTGTATGTCTTCTGAGTTCCTGAATTGATTGCATGCCATATATATGTTTTGTGGATACGACACCTGCTATGCTTGTTTATGTTTCAGTATTTGTATGCCTGGTTTTTATGTGCTTGTATTTATGTCATCGATGTTTTGCTTTGCTTCGTCCTCCTTGTTATCTGTTCATTCTGGATATATGTATAATTGTGCTCTGCAGGATCCTCTTTGACTCATTTTTCTCATTTCGTTGCGACCTTGTTATCAGTTTCCTTATTTCATTTCGAATTTCTGATTTTATTTAGCTTTCGTTTTTTATATCTGTTCACTGGGCTTTTTAAGCTCAGCCGCATTTCTTTTCCTGCGGCAGGTTTTAGGTTTGAAGATGGGCTTTGATGGGCTGAGAGTTGGATTATCTGAGTGGACCAACCCTAGTTACCTTATTATTTGGATTTGTTTTGTCGGGCTATTGTTTGGAGATTTCATTTTATTTTAGACATTTTGGATTATGTAATTTTCCTTGTAAGTCATTGTTTAAATGACTTGATACGTTATTCTTAAGACTTCCGCTTTTAATTGTATGTTCTGATATGACACCAGAATGTGACACTTCTACCCTTGTCGGGTTGGGGTGTTACAGCTTCCGTAGTCCAACGAAAGTGTTGGGAATTAAGGTAATCTACTGATTCTGCCGAAGCATCTGCCGAATGGATTCTGCCGAAGAAGAATGGTTTCTGCCGAAGTTATACTTCAGCAGAAGGGATAAAGCAGATATCGTGTTGCTGCTGAAAGTGCGAACCACGTAGGAGAGATAAGCTCAGTATAGATTAAAAGTCAGCGCCGTATGTATAGGTTGGCGCCGTATTATGTAGAGCTTACTCAGAATAAACAATATGATTAACAAAACAATATGATTAGTTGCATGCTTGTCTAAAATGCATGCTTAGTCTATGTTAGTATTAGGAGCGTAAATTGTCAACGCTCATTAGGGTTTCTTGCCTATATAAGAAACCAAGTTAGTTTGTAATAGAGAAGCTTTTTCTCAAGTCTTTCAAGTCTTAAAAACTATCCGAAACATAGAGTTTCTATAATCAAAAGATCCATAGAGGATCAAAAAGTTCTTAGTTAATATAACTTGTATTTACTTTCCGCTTCAAAATACGAGTTGTAGAGATCTTCCATTAGTTTGCTTGTGATTACATCGGCAACACTAACGATCTCCGAGTGCTTAAGATCTATCAAGGTCTTGGTTTTCAACAAGTGGTATCAGAGCCTCGGGAAAGTCTCTACGATACTAAGAACCATTCTCTCCCCCTCACAACCAAACATTCATTCACCATGCCTGGATCCGATAATGAAAATGAAGTCACCAACACAAACAACACCAACACCACTTCCATGCAACAGCTCAGTCTCTCAAACAGCAATGGTAAATTTCCTTATTTGAAAAGGGAAGAGTATGAACTTTGGACTATGAAGATGGAAAACTGGATTTCCAACATTGATTGGAATCTGTGGGAGGTAGTAAAGAAAGGAAATAGTCTAAAGAAAATGATTCCTGACAGGGATGGGAAGTTTATCATGGCTCCACCAAAAACTGCTGAGGAAGTGCTGGCCATGCAGAGAGAGCATAAAGTAAAAACTATTCTGCTTCAAGCCATACCTGAAGATCATCTATGTGATTTTCACCATATGGATGATGCTAAAGACATATGGATGGCTCTCAAAGCAAGGTTCGGTGGAAATGAAGAATCAAAGAGAATGAGGAAGTCCATGCTAAGACAACAGTTTCAGGACTTCAATATATCAGAAGAAGAAGGTATCCACAAGGGATACGACAGGTTCCATAGGATCTTGAGTCAGCTGAATCAGCTGAATGCTAAACCGGATAATGAAGATTGCAACTCAAAGTTCTTGCGGTCCTTGCCGCCATCATGGTTGCATGTTAGTATAGCACTCAAGGCTAAAGGAGGGTTGGACATGCTCACTTTTGATGAGCTGTACAACAGACTCAGAACTCTTGAACCAGATGTCAGGACTCCATCGTCTTCTGGCCATGCAGCTTTTGTTGGAAAATCTCACTCCAACACAATGGTACCTGCTCCAAGTTCCAACTACTTTCCATCATCTCCCAGTTCCAACTACTTCCCATCATCTTGCACTCCCACTCCACCACATAACCCTCGTCCCACTCCACCATGTTCTCAAACTAGGACTAGTAGTGTAATGGAGGATGTTCTTCACTCATTTGTTGCTGATTATGATACTCAGCAGTATCTTGCATATGAAGACTTTGATCAGTTGGACCCTCTTGAAATGGAGGAGATGAAACTGAAAATGCAGGTGGCATTGCTGTCAGTGGACATCAAAAGGTTTGAAGAGAAGTCTGGGAGGAAGTTTGCTTTCAAGGGAAAGGAACCAGCTCGCTTTGATAGGAGGAAAGTCAAGTGTTTCACTTGCCACCAGATGGGGCATTTCTCAAGGGAATGCAAAGACAGGAAAAGTGGAGATGGAGCTAACTATCTTTCCTATCAGCAGAAACAGCAGGAAGCTGGAGCTTCAGCAGCTCTCCTCACCATGGATGAACAGGTCAACTGGACTGCACATGAACCTGTTAATGAGGAAGCTCATGACACTGACAAGCTTGGATTGCTTGCAAGGTGTACTTCGGATGAAAGGCATGATCAGTTTGCCTTGATGGGACTATCTCAGGTACACAATTGTATATTTGGTTGTAGTCTAAGATACAATGAACTTAAAGAAGAATTTGATGCTATGAAACCTAAGTTTGATGCATGCTATATTGATAATGAAGCTCATAAACTTGCTTTAAAAACTGTAGAAAGACAAAAAGTATGGTTTCAAAAGAATCAAATAGCTTATGAAGAAAAGATAAAGGTGTTACAGTTTGATCTAGAAGTTGCTAATAATTACCTAAAACTGTCTGAGAAAGTTAAGGATGAAGCTGTGTCTGAGAACCTAGAGCTTAAGGCAAAACTGGCTGAGGAAATAGCTAGGCATAAGGAATGGTTAATATCAGGTGATAATCTGGCTAGAGAACTCTATAACAGTCAATCAGTAACCTCTGGCTTAGGATTAGGCTTTCAAAAATATGTAGGAGTAGAAGCTAGGTATGATGGTCGTAAATCCACACCTGCAGGATTAGCTAACTTTGTAAAAGAAGGTAATATGCATGCTGTCCCTGGTCCTATTAGAGGTGAATTTATGCCCACAGACCTATCCATCACTGTTGACTTTGATGGATCACATCATCTATATGGCAAAAAGTCAAAAGACTTGCCAGACCCTGATACCTCATCTAATGACTTTGTCTCTTGCTCTGACAGTGACAACTCATCGGATCAAGGGTCCACTTCCTATGAAAGCTGTGATTCAAATGAGAAGTCTGACCTTCCCAAGTCTGAACCTACACCCAAGCCTGCACCCCAGTCTACTTACAAGCCTTCTAAGGAAGCTGCTGAGGAATCAACTTCCAAGACAGTTTCTTCTGAAGACTTGTCTTTTACATCTTTGAATAATCAGTCTGTTAAAAACAATTCCTTAAATGTATCTGTTTTAAGTGCTTCTGCATGTAATCAAACATCTCCCTATTTGAATAAATCTTCCAAGAAAAAGACATGTTTTGTATGTGGAAGTAAATTTCATTTGATTAAGGATTGTGATTTCTATGAGCAAAGATTGGGTGCATGTGCTACTCACCAGAAACCTAGATCTAAGTGGACCAATGTTGCTAATATTCCACCTTATGTCCCACAAGCTGCTTATACTGACTCTCAGTGGAGAGGTTCAGTTACCAGACCTTATGTGCAACCAACTAGCCCATACTTTAAACATGGTTATTGGCCTACATATGTTGACTCTATGTATGCTGGGATGGGATATGGGGGCACTGCTGTGAAGCCCTCAGCAGGTTGTTCTTGGACTAACAAGGGACCCAATCATCAATGGAGGACCAAGAACAATGGTGGATCCTCTAAATCTTCATGTCCTAAACCTGTGATCCACAAGGCAGGTTCAAGTCAGTAATGACTTGAACCTCCATCGATTTCTAACCTTTTGTACATATTTTATTGTTGTTTGTAGGATCATCCCCTTAAGCATAAGAATATTGGTATTGTTGATAGTGGTTGTTCCAGAAGCATGTCTGGAAACAGAGATATGATGCACAACTTTGTTCCCATAGAAGGAGGAGGCAATGTAACTTTTGGAGGAAGTGATGGGAGTATCACGGGGAAAGGGATCATAAAGACACCTCATCTGGATTTTGAAAATGTGTACTTTGTTAAGGAACTTCAGCATTTCAACATGTTCTCCGTTTCACAAATCTGTGACACTAAGAACAAAGTTCTCTTCACTGAGAATGAATGTCTTGTGCTGTCTAAAGACTTCAAACTCCCAGAAGAAACTTCAATTCTGCTGAAAGTTCCTCGAACTCACAATTTATACACATTCAACCTAAATGAAGTGCAACCAGGTGGTGACCTCACTTGTTTGGTGGCTAAAGCATCTCTTGATGAGTCCACTAAATGGCATAGGAGGATGGCTCATGTGAATTTCAAGACAATTAACAAACTCTCCAAAATGGGTCTTGTTGAAGATCTTCCCACCAAAGTATTCACAAATGATCATAATTGTGTCGCTTGCAACAAAGGAAAACAACACAGAGCTTCTTACAAAGCTATCAATGCTATGAGCATCATTACTGAACCTCTTCAGTTGCTCCACATGGATCTGTTTGGTCCAACTCAAGTCAGAAGCATTGATCATAAGTTCTTCTGTTTGGTTATCACTGATGGCTATAGCAGATTTTGTTGGGTTTTCTTTCTCAGAACCAAAGATGAAACATCTCAAGTGTTGACTGAATTCATCACTCTCGTTGAAAATCAGTTGAACAAAAAGGTCAAGGGTATTCGGTGTGATAATGGGACAGAGTTCATAAATGCTATTCTTATAGAACTCTGTGGGTCAAAAGGTATAAAAAGGGACTATAGTAATCCAAGAACCCCACAACAAAATAGGGTGGCTGAAAGAAAGAATAGGACCTTAATAGAGGCTGCAAGATCCATGCTTGCAGATTCTAAACTCCCAACTATGTTCTGGACTGAAGCTGTTGGCACAGCGTGCTATGTGCTCAACAGGGTCTCCATTACAAGACCTCAACTCAAAACACCATATGAACTTCTCTTTGGGAAGGTTCCTGTCATTCACTACCTAAAACCTTTTGGTTGTCAAGTGACCATTCTAAACACCAGTGATCCGTTGGGAAAGTTTGATGAGAAGGCTGATGATGGCTATATTGTGGGGTATTCAGCTCATAGTAAGGCCTACAGGGTGTACAATTTGCAAGACAAGAAGATAGAGGAGACGTTGAACCTGAGATTTTTGGAAGATAAGCATAATGTTCAAGGACAGGGTCATACATGGTCTTTTGACCTTGACTACTTAACTGATTCCTTGGGTTACACTAGACACTTGGCTAACCAAAATGCAGGTCCTCAAGCTTCTCCCACTAACAATGCAGGTCCCTTAGATGATGACTCTGAAAATGAGTTTGAAGATGATGAGCAACCCATACTGGTGCCTTCTTTCTCTCCTAACAATATTGCAGGTACCACCTCCAAGGATATTGCTGATACGAGTGATGAAGATGACTCTCATTATGCTGAGGACCTTGCTAGGCTTCAAACACAAGAATTTGCTGCTAAGCTTGAAGTAGAGAAGCTGAATGGAGAGGTAGATAATGAAGGAGTCAGCAGAAACCACGTGTCTGCTGAAGTTGACTCTGTCACACCTACCATCCACAAATCTGCTGAAGGCTACGCTGTTTCTTCTCATGTTCCTTCTCAAGTGTCTTCAGCCTTTGGAGAACCTCATACACGCTTTCCAAAACCCTCCGATCTTGGAAATCATCAACCCAAAGCTGGCATTTTCACCTCACCCTCTTATGATGCTGAATTTGAACCAACAATCACCAATGTTGATTCTTCCATTGAAGTCAGCCCCACTGCTACTCAGAGGATCAACATTGCTCATCCTCAATCCAACATCATAGGTGATCTTCTGGCACCTGTTAGAACTCGAAGGGCTATCACAAGTCCTCAATTTGGGCAGATTGCTTTTCTCTCTTATGTCTCCAACCAGCAAAGAGACAATCACACAGACTTCAAACATTGTCTGTTTGCTTGTTTTCTCTCTCAAGTGGAACCAACCAGTGTATCTCAAGCTCTTAATGATTCAAGTTGGCTAGAAGCAATGCAAGAAGAGATGCAACAATTTCACAATCAGCAGGTTTGGATCTTGGTACCACTACCTGATGGCAAATATGCCATTGGGACAAAGTGGATTTTGAAGAATAAGAGAGATGCTCGGGGTGTGGTGGTCAAAAACAAAGCAAGATTAGTGGCTCAAGGTTTCAGACAAGAGGAAGGAATTGATTATGATGAAGTGTTTGCCCCTGTTGCCAGAGTAGAAGCTATTCGCATTTTCTTGGCTTATGCTTCTTACATGGGTTTCATGGTGTATCAAATGGATGTCAAAGGTGCTTTTCTGTATGGTGAGATTGAAGAGGAAGTTTATGTCACTCAACCAAAGGGATTTGAAGACCCTGATCACCCAAATCATGTTTACAAGGTTGTTAAAGCTCTTTATGGCTTACATCAGGCACCAAGAGCTTGGTATGCTAGGCTTTCATCATTCCTGCTGAAGCATGGCTATAGGAGAGGTGCTATTGACAAAACTCTGTTCCTAAAGAAGAATTACTCAAACATTATTCTTGTGCAAGTTTATGTGGACGACATTATTTTTGGCTCCACAAACGAAGCTTGGTGCAGGGAATTTGAGGAACTAATGAAGGGTGAATTTCAAATGAGTGCAATGGGAGAGCTTACTTTCTTTTTGGGTCTCCAAGTTCAGCAGAAACAAGATGGCATCTTTATCTGTCAAGATAAATATGTAAGGGACATTCTGAAGAAGTTTGGTATGGAAGGTGTTAGGACTGCCACAACACCTTATGAAGCTCCAAAGACTAAAGCAAATAATGAACCAGATCTACCTGTGAATGTTCATATGTACAGGTCAATGATTGGTTCATTGATGTATCTCACAGCTTCAAGGCCTGATATTACGTTTGCTGTGAGTGTTTGTTCTCGACATCAAGTCACTCCACTTGCTTCCCATCTCAATGCTGTCAAGAAGATCTTTAAGTACCTCAAAGGCCAACCTCTTTTAGGCCTTTGGTACCCAAAAGAGTCTCCTTTCAAGTTGGAAGCATATAGTGACAGTGATTATGCTGGAGCAAATCTGGATAGAAGATCCACCACTGGAGGCTGCCAATTTCTTGGCAAAAGGTTGATTTCTTGGCAATGCAAGAAACAAACCATTGTGGCTGCCTCAACTACTGAAGCAGAGTACGTTGCTGCTGCAAATTGCTGTGGACAAGTCCTTTGGATTCAGAACCAATTGCTGGACTATGGGTACAACTTTATGAACACTACAATTCATATAGATAACCAAAGTACCATCTGCATAGTCAAAAATCCAGTCTTTCACAGTAGAACTAAACACATTGAAATCAGGCACCACTTTATAAGAGATGCATATGAGAAACATTTGATAAAAGTGGCTAAAATCCATACTGATGATAATGTGTTGTAGACCTATTAACAAAAGTGTTTGATGGACCAAGGTTTCAACACCTAGTGGTCAATATTGGAATGTTAAACCCTTGACTGCATAGTTTAAGGGGAGGCATAGGCCTCAGGGGAGGCATATGCCTCAGGGGAGGATTTTGTACAAACTCTGCATATTTTGTTTGTGTCATATTTTGTTCAATAAACTGGTTCCTTTTTCTAAATTTGCTTCTATAATTAGGTTTGTAAAAACATCATTTTGCCAATAGTGATAGCGTTTATTTAATAAATTTTATCTTTTTTAAGTTTCTCTATTTGCATTTTTGCCTCTGTTATTCATTATTCTTTTCTAACACTAACTATCTAATAACCTTTTAGTTGTTTGTCTTTGTGTTGTTCTTGTGTATTTTTGTGTCTGTTTTGCAGTTATCTGGATTGCAGTTTGTCCATTTCATGATCAAGTTCAAATTCATCAAAGTGTGACTCAATTGTACATGGTCAAGATAGCTATAAGAGTGTTGCTTGTTTCTTCTGAAAGCAAAAGTACTGAAGCATACAATTTGATTCCACTGAAGTTATAATATTGAAGAAAAGAAATTGAAGTCAAATTGTTCATTCATTCATTCAAGAAACAGTTTACAGCTTACAGCTTACATAAAGTCAACCTACTACATATGCATCTACAAGATACGAGCTGTACAAAGCTAATCCTAATCTAGTGGATATCCTTCATTCCGAAATCTAAGTGAATGTTGGATATGCATTAGATGCTGGCTTTGCCTTTGTAGGTCTTGCATAACCACCCATTCAGTTTAACTGGCTGGTTGGATATGCATGACCAGCACGACGAAGATGCTAAGGACCAAAATGGAAGGATGGATTGATGCAAACGATCGATGATGACGATGACCCCACAGGATGATGGAGAAAAATAACGTGTCCTGTGTGCTTCATCTATTCATTTCGACCAAAATGCAATCGATCCACCCTCCTTAAGCCCTTCTTCTATACGATGTGTGTTGATGCACCAAAAGATGGCGCAGTGAGACCAAGAACCACCTCTCTATCTTTGGGAAGTGGCGGATTCCTGGCACGAGGTCTTTGTTGAGACCGAGGTGCTGGAGGTTGGGAGTAAGATGTTCCCACCTTATAGGAGTCATCAGAATCATCAGCGGATTCACTTGGATTCACTACACTGTCATCTTCTGAAGAAGAAAGAAAGGGTGATTTATTTGGTCGTGGGTAGGGTTGAGGAAAGTATCGTGACCATGGGTTTGATTCACCACTTGATGATGATGAAGAGGATGATGAAGAAGAGGAAGTGAGATCTATGATCTCAGGTTTGGTATTCATGGTGCAATTTGGTTAATTGGGGTTATTTTGCATCTAGGGTTTGTGGTAATTATTTGGGGATCTTGTTGAAGAAATGAGTTACATTGGGATCATTTTATAGACGGGTTCGAGGTTCAATGAGTTTATTGCAAGTGGGTGGCACAGTAATTCTAGAAACTTACCGAAGCTATTTCGTATCTTTGATGCATTCTGCTGAAGGTATAACTTCAGCAGATTGATCATGTGTTCCTGCTGAAGGGTTGCTTTGG
This sequence comes from Chrysanthemum seticuspe, assembly GCA_019973895.1. Taxonomy (NCBI): domain Eukaryota; kingdom Viridiplantae; phylum Streptophyta; class Magnoliopsida; order Asterales; family Asteraceae; genus Chrysanthemum; species Chrysanthemum seticuspe. The sequence goes on along the minus strand of BPTQ01000004.1, from coordinate 118,456,929 downwards.
GTTGGGTCAAAGATACAATACACGTCAGCAATAGTCAACCAAACGGTCAATTTTTCTTTGACTACAATTTGGGCAAAATCTATCAAATCCACCATCACTCTCTTCAGTACAAACATATTCCCTCTCATTCCGCTCTCACAAACACTCACCATTTCAAGAATCATAACCTAAAACACTCATATCCCTCATGGCTCTTGAATTTAAACATGATCACAACAAAGTTGCATTTCTGGGAAATGGCAAGGGATATGAATTGTATGAACCAATGGTGGAATTCCTGATAAGGTCCAAGATTTGTTATGCTCTAACTCATTCTCCTAATGAGATATATGAATCACTGATCACTCAATTTTGGGCATCTGCTGAGAAGAGGAGTGAGACAGAGATTAGGGCTGTGATTGATGAAACAGAGTACATAGTTACAGAGGACCTAATTAGGAGGAAGCTTCACTTGGAAGATGCTGATGGAGCATTTCATTCTAGTCAGGAAAATGTGCTTACTGGGCTAAGGGCAATTGGCTATCGGGGTACAAGGACTGATATGTGGCTGAAGAAGGAACTTTGCCCGAAGTGGAGGTTCTTGGTTCACACGTTGCTTCAATGCATGAGCAACAAGACTGGAGGATGGGACCAGTTCTCTACACAACTGGGTTATGGTATTGTGTGTCTTTCCCAAGGGGTAACTTTCAATTTTTCTAGGTATATTTTCGAAAACATGGTTGAAAATATTCAAAAGACAAAGGGTAAATTTTTAATGTACCCAAGGTTTTTACAAATGATTTTAGACACCACTACCCAAGCCCAATCTTTTTATCCTATAACTTCTTTAACTGCTAAATTGTTTGCAACAATGAGAACCCACTTTCAGGGGGAACATCATCCCTTGCTAGCAGCCATGTTGCCACAAGGTAATGAGGCTGCTGATGAGGAGATTGTGGCTCATAATCCTCCTTCCTCACCTGTTGCTTCTGATGGTAATCCATTAGTCAACATTGATGAGGGCCCCTCTTCAACTGTTGAAGCAACTCATGTTGCTCAAGACCAACCACCTTGTCCCAGTCCAACACCCACACTTGTTACACATGATGATTCAGATCTTAATAGACTACCCACACCAAGTCCTGTTAGGGATTCTCTCATTGAAGATCTTCCTCACTTTGAGCATGACCATATTACTGCTGAAAGGTCCAATGAAGCTCCCCTTACCACAGAGCAATCTGCTGGTGGAGCTGAGGACCCTTTTACACTCTCATCTATCTATGCTCTTGTCAACAGGTATGCTGCTGAGGTCACTAGTCTGAAAAAGGAGCTTGCAGAAACTAAGTCATCTCTTGGGAGTAAGATTGAAGAACTGCAGAATCAAGTCAAGGTATTGGAGGACAAACAAAAAGGGCCCTCCAAAAGGAAACTTGTAGTTTCTTCTGATGAAGAACTAGAAGTACCTTACTTTGAGTCTCTGGACATGTTAGCTGATGTTTCTCTCAATGATCCTGCATCAGTAGTTGCTGCCCCCTCTAAGAAGAAGAAACCTGTCCTTTACAAAAGAAGAAAGAGATCTTCTATTGATAAAGTATCTTCTGAAGTTTCAAAGGAAACTGATGTTGACAAGGCTAAATCTGCTGATGTGCAAATGAAGGATGCATCTTCGGATCATGGTCAATCTTCATCTGTTCAAAAACCTTCAGGCCCTTCACCTTCTGCAGATCTTCCTGATGTTGTTGTCTTGACCACTCCAGTTGATAATCTAGATCAACATGTTGACTTGGGTATATCTACTGAGGTTCCTGTAGTTGATTTATCTGAAGATGAGCTTGGTCCAGACCTGGTAAGTGAGGAGGAAAGACGAGGTCAAGCAAGTAGATTGGCTGAGTTTGAGAAGTCAAAGGAAAGTGAAGCATTGGCCCATCAACTTGGAACAGAGGACTTCTCATCTTTGACTCATGAAAGAAGAAGAGAACTGGATGCAATGAGGGTACAGATACCTGCTGAACACTGGGATATTCTAACTCAGCAAGTCATTTCAAGACCTTCTCTTGCTCAAACTATACTAGGTGGAGATTTTCTCAGTGACAATTATGTGGAGCGAATGATGGCTCAGGGAAGACAAAGGAAGCAAGAAGCCATAGCACAAAAGAGGGCCATCAAAGCTCAGAAGGCCAAAGACAAACCTCCTTCTAAAGCTGAAGTGAGAATGGTGGTGAAGAACCAATGCTCAATGTACAACTCTGGCTTAACAATGAAACAAGTCAAGGCTTTTCCTGATCATGTCCTGTATCGCAAATATAATCAAATCATGAAGGACAAATCATCATCTTCAGCACATTCTACTCACTTGAGAAGGGTTACAGAGAATGAAGCTGCTCCAGAAGCCAAAAGACTCAAGTCTGATGATGCTCCAGTCAAGGAATCATCTCCAGTCATTCCTACTGAAGCATCTGCTGAAGCTGCTTCTTATACTGACAAGAGTCAATCTGCTGAAGCATCTTCCAATACTCCTGAAGCATCTGGTATATCAGCTCCCACTTCATCAGTGGCAATCATTAGCACACAGGAAGCTTCTAAGGTTAAGGAAGCTGATCTTGCAGATATAAAAACAGAAAGGGCGAGAAAAATGCTTCACAGAATGAATGCACTACGTGAAGGTGTTTCAACTAACTCTCCCTATGCCTCTTCAAGTCTTACCACACAAGTTCAAGCTAAAAATGCTCCATCTGGGGACCATAATAAGACTGGTGGGAGGAAGAAGAGAATGGCCAAAAGATCTCCTGTGGATCTTGAAGCTGATGACTCCACCTTCATTATAGAAGGGTCTGCTGCTGATTTCCCTGACGGAAACTCAGATGAGGTGGTAGATTGGAAATTGAAGGATGATGAGATGAATGTCATTCATCGAAGGGACTCCACTTCAATGGAATTCACCTTTCTAAAGGAAATTCTACACTTGGTAGACAGGGCAGACTTACTTTCTCTGTTCACTCGTGTTACCACCTATTACTGCAACAAGGAACCACAAGGTTCTGGAATGTTTTTACCAGGAGATCTTCAAGCCCTGTTAAACTCTCACATTCCCAATAGCAAAGCACATTCCATTTGGGAGAACTCACATCGGTGGAAGCTTGAATCCTGGAGATTCTATCCTCTCCCTCGTGTGCATGTGCTTGAGACTAAGGGTGGAATCACTGTCTACATGTTCTCTGAAAGAAAGTATCCTTTGCCCAAAAGACTTATGGAAAAGATGTTGAGTCAGAAATTGGAAATTCCTCCAGATCCAGTGGGCAATGAAAGACAGTCTGCTTTAACATTGGTGGGACTCATCAAGACTCAACTTCAACAACTGCAATAGGCCTCATCCTCCTCCATATCAGGACACTTGGTACCCTCTGAATTACTTTGTTTGTTGCCTTTTTGTTTATGTATACCTGTCCTTGTTTTGTGTTATTTTTTTCTTAGTTAAAAAAAAAAAAAAAAAAAAAAAAAAAAAAAAAAAAAAAAACTAACTTTTATGCAGGTTTGTATGTTGTCCAATTCTGATGGTCTTTAACTCACCTGATGTACCTTGTGTATGTCAAAGAGTTAGCTAGTCCAAAGGGTACAGCTTTGGTAAAGACACAACAAATCTGTTGATAGCTGTAATGGTTTGCTCAAAATCATAGGGTCTGCAACCACCCATGCTTAACTGCTGAGGGTTGTATGGTCATCAATTCACCATGATCTATTCCTATTTGGAATCCAAGAATTGGCTAGCCCACATGTATATGGCATGTGGTAAAGGCAACTGAATCCATATTTGGTTCTCAATTCACCAATTCTAAGAATTGACTAGTCCTGAGCAAACGGCTACAGGTAAAGACAAGACAAATCCGTTTATATGGTTGCTGGTTTGCCAATAAATCAGATGGTTATCAATGTACCATAGTTTTCGAACTCAAACATGTGGCTACTCCAGTAGTAATGGCTATTGGTAAAGAGACTTCAAACCCATTAATTTCAATGATTCACCTCTCACAGGAGTTAACACACCTGGAAGTGATGAGAATAGTATTGAACTTATATGTCTTGATGTACATGATGTCATATGTTGCTGCAAAGATCTGGTGTTTCACAGTTCTGTCATCATAGAGATGTTCTTCTTCTGAATCTTTGTTGCTGATCCTCAAGATTCTGGCCATCAATAGCTCAGAAGTGTTTAAGATATGGGAAGGATCTTGCTTGGAAATTTTTCGTAAACTGGTACAATCCTCAACAGCATTATCGATCTATCAAGGAAACTGGAACTTAACCTAGTCAAATTCCAGTTTAGGGGAGGATTGTTGGGAATTAAGGTAATCTACTGATTCTGCCGAAGCATCTGCCGAATGGATTCTGCCGAAGAAGAATGGTTTCTGCCGAAGTTATACTTCAGCAGAAGGGATAAAGCAGATATCGTGTTGCTGCTGAAAGTGCGAACCACGTAGGAGAGATAAGCTCAGTATAGATTAAAAGTCAGCGCCGTATGTATAGGTTGGCGCCGTATTATGTAGAGCTTACTCAGAATAAACAATATGATTAACAAAACAATATGATTAGTTGCATGCTTGTCTAAAATGCATGCTTAGTCTATGTTAGTATTAGGAGCGTAAATTGTCAACGCTCATTAGGGTTTCTTGCCTATATAAGAAACCAAGTTAGTTTGTAATAGAGAAGCTTTTTCTCAAGTCTTTCAAGTCTTAAAAACTATCCGAAACATAGAGTTTCTATAATCAAAAGATCCATAGAGGATCAAAGAGTTCTTAGTTAATATAACTTGTATTTACTTTCCGCTTCAAAATACGAGTTGTAGAGATCTTCCATTAGTTTGCTTGTGATTACATCGGCAACACTAACGATCTCCGAGTGCTTAAGATCTATCAAGGTCTTGGTTTTCAACAGAAAGTCTCCCTTTTTTGTACACTTCTTGAGTGTTTTGAAGAGAGGGAGTGACTTGTCTGCTGATTTGGACAAGAATCTATTCAAACCGTCCAGTTTCCCATTTAGAGATTGGACTTCTTTCAACGTGCATGGTGAAGGAAGTTGGATGACATCCTTCATTTTTTTTGGACACGGTTTGATGCCATCGGGCTCTATCAAATATATGAGGAACATGCCTTCTGTAGCGCCAAAAGTGCATTTCTTGGGATTTAGCTTCATATTGATCTTTTTTAGTGTCTTAAATGTTTCCTCAATGTCGCGCACCAATTCATCCTCCGTATGGCTTTTTATGACAAGGTCATCAACATAAACCTCTAGGTTGCGACCCACCTGTTTTTCAAATGCGTTGTCCACCAATCGCTGGTAGGTGGCGCCTGCGTTCTTCAAGCCAAAGGGCATCTTAGTATAACAATAGATGCCTTGGCTTGTATGGAAGGCCGTTTTTTCTTCATCTTCTTTAGCCATCTGGATTTGGTGGTATCCTTTGTATGCGTCCAAGAAGCATTTAAGTGGGTATCCACATAAAGATTCTATCTTCTAGTCTATCTCTGGTAGTGGGTAGCAGTCTTGTGGACATGCTTTGTTGAGATCCGTGAAGTCCACGCACATCCGCCAAATACCGTTGCTCTTCTTGACCATCACTGGGTTGGAAAGTCAGTCATGGTAATAGACTTCTCGCATGATACCTGCATCCACAAGTTTATGTACTTCTGCCAGAATTGCTTGTGCGCGCTCTGGAGCCTGGCCGAGCTTCTTCTGTCGTACTGGGGGGTATCCTTGTCGGATTCTCAACTTGTGTTCTGTAAGCGAGCGTGGTACACCGATCATGTGCTTTGGTTCCCATGCAAAGATATCCAGGTTCTTTTGCAAGAGTGCGCACACAGTTGCCCTGCCGTTATCGGATAGCGATCCCCCGATCGATACTTCTTACTCTGGGTAATCAGGATGAATTGCAACCCTCAGGTTTGGCACTTTAGTTGCGCGTTGTTCTGGAATGTGTGCCATCTCACATGTAAATGTGTTACATTCTCCAGGTGGTACGGTGGTATTGTAGAGAGTAACAATGCCTCCCTCCACCGGGAATTTGAGCATCCCATGTGCTGTAGACGGTACTGCGCGTATGGCTGAAATCCCAGGTATTCCAATAATGCCATTGTATGGCAAAGGGGATTTGATCACCATAAAATTCATCCAGGCTGTCGTGGAGTGTTCCTTATTGCCAACATTGACTAGTAGGCGTATTTGCCCCATGGGCCATATCTTTTCTCCTGTAAAACCAGTCAACGACGTCATGGCCGGGCTTAACTGACTTCGTATCTCAGGTCGCAGTCGTTTGAAACAGTGTTCATACATTATATCTGTGGATGCTCCTCCATCAACATACATGCGGTGGATATCGTGACCCCCTGCATTGATTTCAATGGTGAGCGGTTCTACCACTGCGTTGTCCGCAGCCAAGGTGGGGAAGGAGATTTCGCTTCCGCGGGAAAATTTTTGGCTGATCTTCTGCCTAGTCATTCGCTGCCATGATTGTATCATGTAGATGGTATCAGCCTTATCTTTGGGTACTTCTTTCTTATTCCCAGTCTTTTGCTTATCTTTCCCCTCCTTGATGTTTTTAACCAAATGGTCCAATCTGCCTTCTTTTACTAGCTTATCAATTAGCTGGTGCAATTGGACACACTCATTGGTGGTGTGGCCCTTCTGTCCATGATAGTCGCAGTATCCGTTCCCCACACGCCGATCTTCTAGGGTGCGCATTGGTGGGGGTCTCGTGAAGTTTGTGCCTTCCGTCACGAATATCTCCTTTGGAGTTTTTGTTAGCGGGATATATTTGTCATTATCTCGTCCGCTCCCCTGGCCGCAGTAGTTCTTGTTGCGGTTGCTACTCTGGTCGATGGATTGTCTCCTAGGCTGTTCTTGTGACCTATAGATTGAGTAGCCTTTCTTGCTGTCTGCTGCGGCGGCTTCTCCTTGGAAAAGGACCTCGTGCGTTTCATAAGTTCATCAAAGGTTTGGGGGACCTTGTTGTTCAACCTTTTGATGAGTTCTGGGTTATTGATCCCGTTCATGAACCCTGAGATCTTTAGTATTTCGGGGCATGCCTTGACATGTATGCACTCATCTTTGTAGCGCTCCACATAAGCGCTTGTAGATTCCCTCTGGCGCTGTTTTACCCTGGCAAGTTCGACAGGGTTTTTGGCGCACTTCTTCCTTTGAGTGAAGTTCAGGCGAAACGCCTTCCGCAACTCTTCAAAGCCATCAATGCTTCTGCGTGGAAGCTTACTGAACCAGTTTCGCGCATTCCCCACTAATGTGGAATTGAACATGTGGCACCACACAGGTTGTGGCCAATTTTCGATGGTAGCAGCGGATTTGAAAATTTTTAAGTGATCGTCCGGATCACCTGTTCCATCATAGGTTTTCACATTGGCGGGCATGCGCCTTCTCTTATCTTCTGAGAAATCGCTGATGCTCCGAGTGAACGCATCCACCTTTTGGCGGCGCCACGGGAGAGACATATCTTCCTCCTCCTGGTCGTGATATCTTCTCCTGGACTTCCAGTGTCCTGTTTCGCTGTCCTCGTTGTCCGAGGAGTCACCAGAGGACGAGCTTCCCCTCTTTCGGCGTTTGCGCCGACTGTCCTCAGAATCCGTGCTTGAGGGGCTTTCACTTGGGGAGTACCGTTGTCCAAGTCTGTCATGGACCTTGCGGCTACCAAGCCTAGTGTGGACATTGGTACGCCGTTGGTCCTCCTAGTGTTCTTCCAGATATTGCATGTCAGCTGTCTCATCATTCTCAACTCTCCTCCAAATCCTGGTAAACACTGGGGGTCGGCGGCTATCCCTTCCGCGCTTCTCCCTCTGATGACGCGGTGGAGATGTCTCATACTCTGGGTCGAAATTGAGTCAGGCTTGCAGGCTCCGACCCGACCTCTTTTTTGCTTCCTCTTGCATGAGGGCAGCCAAGGTTTCGTAATTCTGGGACACGAAATCACTTGGCGCTAATTCAGGTGTGACTCCCTCTAGGGCGAGGGTGTCTGTTTCCACCACTGGACCCTTGTTTCGGTCAGGTGCGTCTGGCGGGTTTGTGAGGCCCGTTTCTGGAACCGATTGGAGGGGAGTGGTAAAAAGGGAGCGCAGTGGATCTTCTGTGCTGGTGGTTGTTGTGGTGGCATGGGTTGTCCCCGTGCGTGGTTCCACTGTCGGGAAGACCAGATCTGGGCGTGACCCTTGGTTTCTGGTAGCACTGGTTGTTCCAAAGGCCTGTTTAGAGGCTGATCCACTTTGCTGCTTCTTCCCATGTAGGTCACTATGCGATCGCTGGCTTAGATTTCCTTGCTTCGTCATTCTAGTCCTTATTGATTGGTCCCACGGATGACTTTAGCCGCGCAACCAATGCAGCCTGATGCGCAGCAGCCAAACTAAGCTCCTCAACTAGCTGGTCCATTGGCATATCCCCATATGCCAATGGATCGGCGCCTTGGTTCTCTGGCGCAAGAGGGTTAGCACGAATGGGACTCGCCTTGGGAGGCGAATCCCCAGAATGCCCAGCACGTGGCGCCATCCGTGGGACCAATCACATAGGTAATCCTAAGCACTCTAAAACCGTATCAGATAACTTGGCGCCAAATGAGCCACAATAAACTTATGTTCATGAGTGAATTTATGTGAGAATGCAATAGTTTATAATGAACCACGAATCAAAAACTAATAAAGGCAATGGCGAAGGAAACATCGACTGGGAGGAGTGTAGAGAGGCAGCGAATGGATTATGGAAGTGAAGTATATATTCAATTTCAAATTATTGTATTGGACTTAGTAGCTTATTCTTACTAAAAAAAAAGATAATAAGCCCTTTGCAATAAGTTGTTCCAAAGGATCACACATTTACATAGAATTACAACTGAATAGAACATATATATACGAACATACCTTCAAATCAAGTACACTCTGAAACAGAAACGATCAATTATACACAAAAAATACTAAACAAATATATATAACAATAAAATAAATAATAAGTCTCAACTGATTCTTTCAGATTCTCAGTTTAAGATTACTCTCTTAAGCACATTATTGTGTAAAGTTAATATACAAAATGCCAAATAAAACAATAGCATTTGGCATAGTAATAGTACATGAGAATTTTTTTTTTTTTTTTTTTTTTTTTTTTTTTTTTTTTTTGTTGGAGATTGCTTGTGTTCGGGTAGGTGTGAAAAATCACACACCAAAATACCAAAAAAATAAGCATCTTTTTCAATTGTGGAATAAAGACAAATGCTTGGTGCGCACACATGCTAAACAACATAATAAACACTTCAATTCATCAATTAAACTGACAAAATCAAAAACCCACATCGCAAGTCACAAGTATTTCACTCATTATCTCCCCTCATTTAAACCGTCAGTATTTTCACTTAACAGGATCCTGTAAGTAGAATGATTATTAAGAAAATGAAATATGAATAAATATCCTTTCTCATAGCATAAGCACATCCAAAACAACAATCCCAAACACCCCTTATTAATCTAAAAATATTTTATAGCAACACAAAAAAACATGGGCTTTCTCTAACTTTTTGCCCAAAGAAAAACGAAAAAGTAGATAAACTTTCAGACAAGGAAACGCGCCCAAATCTATATCTATACTACTATATAATGCATTTAGACATTCTAATTATAGAAGTCTTAAAAAAATTAAGACAAAAATCATTTCTTATAATGGAAGGATTTCAAAACTTGATCAATACTTGTAACTTCAAAAGTTGTAATCGTCGTATTAATGATCAAATAAATAATTTAATGAGAAATAAATATGTAACCACCATATTAACACTTCTAACATATAAAACTGAAAAAAAATTACTAATATACATTAAAATTCAATTACAAAATCTTAATATAAAGAAAAAGTCATAGTTTACGAAAAAATACAAAAAAGCTACAACATTATCACAATATAAAGCATTTGGGTCTTAGTATAAAAGGAAAAGAAGTCTTAAAATTTTAAGACAAAAAAATTATTAAAAAAAGATAGAAAATTAATGTAAAATTTAAAAATACAAGTCTTATTTAAACAATGTAGTAATCTCTTTAATAATGATATATTTTAGTAGAATTGTTTATAAAAAAAGCTCATTAAACTTATAAGCAACAATTTAATGCTAAAATTTGAAAACACTATTAATAATTTAGACGTTATACTTTTGAAAAACATATATCTACTACGCTATAAAGTATTACGCGTACCCTATCATTGAGTGAAACTTTTTCTAAATTGTGCAGACACATAAAACGTGAGCAAAAAGAAATCACGAAACCTATAAAACGACAACGTTTCACTCATTACTGTCACTAATGAATAAATAATTCTTCAAATGCGAGGGTTCAGTTGTCGCCCAAATTCTTTTAAGGTAAAACTATTTTATTATTATTATTGCTGTGCTTAATAACGACATTAATTATGATATAATTGATTTTTTTTTTTTTTTTTTTTTTTTTTTTTTTTTTTTTTTTTTTTCAGAATCTTAAGTATTTGCTGTCAATTGAACCAATATGTGGTCATGTAGCTTCAAAGGCTTTTCGTCCCATAGTTCATAGTCGAGGTATGATTTTACGTTGGGTTTAAACTAAATAGCAACGTACTTTTTCAAATGTCTTAGACTACCTGAACTTGAAAGTGTAACTTTGCTTCCAAAGGGCCTCTCGTCTAGCGGTACGGAGGTTTTACCCTCCTATACAAGGTCTCAAGTTCGAGTTTTGTCTAGCACGATAGGGTTTCCTCCCGCGTGCGTAAAGGGAACGGTGCCATTGCCTTCTAGACCGGACCCAACCTCGTTGTGTGGGCTCGCTACGCCTTCTGGGCTAGGAGCCATGTAGCCACAATTGCCGTTCAAAAAAAAAAGTGTAACTTTGCTTTCTAAAACAGTTAAGTAAATTACATATGCATGATCCACGTCATTTTTGGTTAATGAGAGACTCTTAAGTTGAATTATAGTTGGCGTCCACTTAGTATAATTTTCATCCCCAATTGGTTCTTAGTTATGTATTTACTAGAGGTGGCAAAATGAGGGGACGGGTCATGGGTCTTAGTGGTTTCGGGTCTAAATGGGTACAGGGTTAGATGGGTCATTTGGGAGCACCTGGGTTTGTAATTGGAAAACCAACTGGAGATGAAAACATTATCTAGAAGCATTATACGACGTCTATGATACAATGTGGAAGAAAAGTAAGATAAAAATTGCATGGATTAAACATGTGTAAATTACTAAATTGTTTTTGGGAAAAAATGTTGTGTATGCATATGGGAATAAAATTTAAATTACCAAAAGCGAAATACATTCTAGTTCACGTACTCAGGCGAGACATTTGTGGAACATTGGTATTTTGTGGCCTGGACCGTGTATGTTTATAAGATGATTGGATGTTACATTATGTATGTCACTTATATTTAAGAGGGGAACGTGTTTGTTATTGTTCTCGAGCATGCAAATGTAATGCCTAGGGGGTGTTTGGGATTGCTTATACTTATTTTGCGGTAAAACAAGCAGTTTCTTATAAGCAGGTACTTATTTCAAGCTGTTTATTATTTTTCTTTCGAGTATTATTATTGCATTGGTTACAAAATAAGCAAATCCAAACATTTTCATGTGAAGTACTTATTTTTATGTAGCTTATAGCTAATCTTGAGCATAAGTTGAAAAAAATAAGAATACCAGACACCACCTTAATCATTGTTATGCAAAACTTTATGACTAACAACGCTGAACTGAGTAGCCCCCGAGGACCAACGCATATACACTTTTCATCTGAAAAATATAAATTTCAGGGCAAAAACAATTAACTGCTGCTAAAATAGTCAATGACCGTCATCCCTATTAACTGCTGCGCTTTGCTGAGTGTCCTAATAAGGGGGTGTTTGGGATTGCTTATTTTTTGAGCATATTTCAGGTAAAATAAGATTGGGATATTCTTATTTATGTGTTTATTTTTGCTGACATTAAAATTACTTTTTTACAAACATGCTGAACTTATAAAGCCTTTTACCAAAGAATTTGATAGATTTTTTTCAACAAATAATTCTTGTTAGAGTATTCTTGTATCTTTTGCAAAATAAGAAAATGAAACACCGTTTTCACAAGTACTTATTTTAAGCTGATTATGAGTTCTTAAGTTTTTGCTGAAGCATAAGCAGAAAATATAAGCATTCCCAGACACCCTCTAACTAGGAGGTTGAGACAGTATGCTGTATTACGTGTATAATGGCTTTGTTACTCATTGCTTTTGAAAAGAAATGTATTGAACCAAATGCTCAGATGCTGATCACGAAATAACAGATGAAACATATTGAAACCATTTTGAGAATTTATTTTAGTATCCAGTAAAAGAAACAATCCATTTCACTCAATTCCAAACGGCCAAAAACAATTTTACGTTCTTGAAAGTCTCCGCTGTATTAGAATCACATAGCTAAAACGGGAAAATAGAAAGTAAAGATATATGTTGGAATCAGTGAGGAGTATGTTGAGCTATTCTGATAAATCGCAAAACTGGTGGATCATGGCATTTGTATTTCTCAAAGCAGAGATGAACATCTTTCGAATACGATTCAAGCCCACTCCAGCACTTCTGATGGTATTGGATACATGAAATAACTTTGAATATTCCTGTGATGTATTTGTCAGGTTTCTACAATATTGGATCTGCTGGAAAGCATGGAGATTATACAAATATGAGGATGCTAACGTTGAAGCGCTCTATCCATGCGACAGGTGATGTCTCAAGATATTTTTTCACTCTTTTCCAATACTCATGCATACACTTTCATAATATGTATAGTGTTTATACTCTACAGGAATTTATAACTCGAGTGCAGGAGATCACTATAAAATCCTAGGTGTTCCCCAACATGCTAGTAAAGAGGAGATCAAGAAGGCTTTTTATGTTGTGAGTAGCATGAATTTTGTTTAAACACTGCTAGACCAGATTCTCCTGTATCTTTTCTGAAGTTCATTTATTTATTTATTTATTTAAACATGCATATGATTCCAATTAATTTCCTAGAAACATCGAATATTATCCAAACAAGCATACTTAGGCAGTGTTATTGGGGACAAAATGACACTTGTACATGATATTTTGGGTGAGGGACACGAAAATGACACTTGTACATGATACATTGGGTGAGGGACACGAAAGTGATAGATATAGCCATATAGGCATATAGCGGATCTGTCATGTATGATGTAGAATGTAACTTCAGGTTATGAGGAAAGTCCAATATATGGTGCAATGAAATGCCTTTAATTAGGAAGCTAAAACATTCACAGTCTGAGTGTGTTTGGCCTTAAAATTTTAGTCAGTTAAAATTAACCTGCCTGCTTTTATTGCATTGGTTAGGTGTAATAACCTCATTCTGTAATTTGATTATCTTTACCTGTAGCTGATTGCGTAGATAGACCCAATAAGTATTTTTTTTTTATCGCTGTGTCAGTATGAAATTGAAGTTCCTTCCAAATTGGCTTTTGTGGGACGCCTACAACACATCATTGCAAACTGATACTAATTCCCTTTTTAGTTATGCGTCATGATCCTACTATTCATGACAATAACTTCGAATGTACCTTTGACATTAAATTACATATAATTTGTTCACAATGTTTTACAAAAGAAGTGCATCATTGTTATCACTTGTGTGATATGAAGTGCTTGCTTGCGGTACCTTGTTTCACTAATTTCTTTGCTGCAGCTGGCAAAGAAGTATCACCCAGACGCAAACGAAAACAAAACGTTCGCAAAGACAAAATTTCAGGAGATAAGAGAGTCATACGAGGTGTAGTTTCTGTTGCTCTTTTATTTCATTGCTTATTTTTCATATGGTGATGCTCAATTAGGTATCTGAAATTACTACAGCTCTGACCTTTTTCTATTGATTCCCTGTTGTGGCCCGTGTATTACAGATTCTGCAAGATTCTAAAAAGAGAGCTAAATATGACGAGGTAAATAAATTTGGGTTTATTCTTAACTACAAACCATCTCAACAATGAATTTTTCCACTAAGATCACATACATAAAGGTGCAACTTATTCTGTAGTTAAAGGTGAAGCAGCGAGACAGGCATAGGGAGAACACGAATTATAACTCTTCCAGATCTGCTGACGGACCAGAGCATGCTCATACAACTTCTGAGTTTACTACTTGGGAAGATTTATATCATCAGGTGCAACTCAGGTTATGCATTTGTATCTGAATTTTTGACCATTAAATCTAATATATATTTTGAACTTAGTCATGCAATTACTTTTGACAAGCTCATCCAAAATTTTATTGTTTGAGTTTTTTAGTGTCAGCTTTCAGTTTCCTTTATGGAGGCTGCTCGAGGCTGTTCAAAAGACGTATCACTGAGAGCAAAATTCCATTGTGCTGCTTGCCGTGAGTCGTTTATACTTGATATTTACCAGTTTAACATTCGCATTAGAAAATATACGTAGTTCAACTTTTTTCCTAAAGTAATTAAGTATGTATCTTATATTTTAGAAGTTAGTTTGAACTATGATCAAGACAAGCTTATCTGATAAACCTCATAATTTGAGTTGTTCGTTGTTAAATCTATTGTATGTATCTTGTTGAAAAAGTTATAGTTACAGTTTTAGAGTCGTTATCCCACTTTTACAGGCTAGCCTATCTTTATATCCTAGTTGTAGTTATATTGGTCTCTCATAGCAGAAGTGGATTTGGATGATTCAACCTAATATGGCTCACTTAATCGTGTTATCGTTTCCATGTTTATGCAATTGAGGTTTTTACCTTGTTTCTGACATTAGTTTTGTAATAAATTTGACCTGCTGTTAAAATAGATTATGAAGCATGTGACTATGGAAACTATGCATTATCCTTACTTGTTGCTTTAGTAGGATTTACATTTACAATCTCGTTTATCCTATATCGCTAGCCAAAAGTGACTTTGGTTTAAGCCAACATTTACTACAGTGAAATTCTTAATGTAATCATTTATTATACACGAGGATGTTGTATATATATAGGTTTAGCTGGTATTAAATGAGGATGCAGTTTTGTTTCATGGTGTTCAATAGTTTATGTGACTACTGTTCATTGTATTTTTTAAAGTAAATAAAACACATTTCAATTAGTTAAACCTCTATTATAATACAATATTGTTTCTGTTTGAATGTGGATGGTATTATTGTCTTTTAAGACTTTGGGTTCTTCTTAAATACAGATGGGAAGGGTTACACAGAGGGAGTTTGTCCAACTTGTAAGGGCTTTGGGATAGTATCCGAAGACGTCTATGGGAAAGTAGGTGTTTTCTATTAATCAACAATATATTCCAAACTTCATATCTCTAACCAAGTGGATGATTATTTGGGGCTCGTATCTGACTTTGTCAGAATAAATCTAACTTCGAGCGTAGGTGCAGCATTTGTAAAGGGTCAGGTCGTGTGAAAAAGGTTTGACTTTTAAAATTGTTGGATGGTTTAGCATATATTTTCTAACTGAGGGAATCTAGATCAATGTCTTTTTTTATATAATTTGGTACAGGAAGACTGCAGCTCATGCAAAGGGTCAGGAATTATGGAGGGACTCAAGAAAGTTAAAGTTACAGTACCGGCAGGTTTGTGTTAACGTTAATAAATCATTACCGGTTGATTTTTTAAAAAAATAATCTTCATATTTTTATAAAATTTGGTGGTATTATGAGCTTCGTAAATCAAATTCTAAAAGGGGCAGATCCTTGTGGAAACTAAAAGGGATATACTTTTTTGGGATGAATCTTTTATAAACATATGATGTGTTGACTATTTTAATTATTATTCTCCATGAATTAGGCGTAGACTCTGGTCATATCATATCAATACCGAGAGCCGGCAGTATTAATAAAAAGGGGGTACCTCGCACCTTAAACATAAAACTGAAGGTAAATACTAGTTACTTTACGTATTTTCTTGTTTTTGTTTGATTTCTTTATTTATCATGATGCTTGCAGTGTTCATATTTCTTTTTATTGTTCTTTCATATAGGTTGCTGAACATCCTATTTTCAAGAGAATGCATTCGGATCTGTATGTAGATTCAGATATTACCTTCATTCAGGTGAGAACTGAATGATTCTGAAAGTTCTTGCTTTATCCTCTGAAGACACACCACATGTGACGAATGAACATTTTGATGTATTTTTGTGTAAAATGAAGCTTCCGTTTCAAAAACAATTAGTGTTCTAGTGTTTAGAAGCATATATTATGAATTTTGTCATCTGAAGCATGTGTAAACACTGTGTTGTTGTTTTCCTTCTGTGTGATACATGTCGCAAAACTGTTTTGCATAGCAAATCGTGTAAAATCAGGCAATATATAGTTTTTGCTATGTATCTAATTGATAAAAAATTCGGAAATTGACAGGCGATTATTGGAGGTAAGGTTGAGGTACCAACTCTAAATGGAATGATACAAGTAGAAGTGAGTTTTCTCTTTCCCTACTAATTATTAAATTGCGCTGCATATCTGATATTCTGTCTGTGCTATTTTTATGGGCTTCTTTTTTATAAAATTAGTATATGAATGGGGGAGCACATATGTTCTAACCCAAGGGGACAGTCTAGTGGTTAGAGCTTGGGAGTCCCAGTTAGAAGTCTCAAGTTTAAATTGCGTTAGCTGCGAACTCCTTGGGGTCACCCACCCTAGCCATATAATCCACAATTGTGGAGGACTAGTGATTTGCTAGGCTCCATGGGTCTTGCTGGGTGGTATGTGGAGTCTGCAATTTTACCTGCTAGGTCACCAAAGGTGGCTGTGATGGGATTTCCCTAGTACCAAAATAAAAAGAGAACTTATGTTCTATCTACAATAGAACTTTTTTTAGGGTCTCTTCAGAAATACAAATTTCCTAATGTGAAAAACCTATACAGTAGGTCTCTTGTATATTTCATATTTGTGGAGTAACCTTAAACTGATACTAGGTTGATGGTCATATGTGTAATAGAGTAGTATATTGCTCATAATAAGAGTTTTGGAAAGTAAGTTGCCCGTTCATGTCTTAAGCCATTCATATAAAAACAAAAACGGGGCTTATTAATACTGATATAATTTGGATTTTTAAGATTAAAGATATTTATGGATCCCAAAAGATTCATTAAGATATCACTGTTTTTATTCTTGGATTTATTTGTTTAAAGTTATACTAAATATTGATTGATTATACTTTTGCAGATTCCTAAAGGGGTTTTTGAATATGGATATATAACAAACCTTTTTAAGAACAGCAAAAGAGGATACGTAACAATACTAAGAGGCAAAGGTAAATAGTTTATGGAAGAAGTTTACCTTTAATGGACTCTTGTTCCTCTTTAGACATACACACACTATTTTCATAATTCCTATGTCAATATGACAGGCTTGCCAAAGATAGGTTCTATGATGTCCCATGGAGACCAGTATGTACGTTTCTGCTTTGATTTTCCTACGTAAGTATCCAGTTTATTCGAACCTGTAAGTTATGTTATTATACTATCTAACTGTACTATTGTGAACATATGCTAGTTTTTGCATGTACCAATTTTCAAGTATTTGCTGCAAATTCATCCCTGCTACTTATTAAGAGAGCAGAATTTGTCACCTGTTCTAGGACAGTAATTTAAGAAACTATAAACAAATATGTGGCTTATTTATACTGACTTGAAATTCTAGGACTGTTTGTGCAACATGTGACATGAATATATGACTATTTCTCGCATTAACAATACTCAGGGCACTGAGTGATCGTGATCGTGCCATACTGACAGAATTTCTGAAGGAGGAAAAGTCAGCTAAAGGAGACTGGTAAGTGCATTGGTCACTTGCAGACTTGTGTGATTTTATTATTATTTTATGGTAGTAGTTTTCTATTTTAGTGTGCAACTTTTGATGGAGTGGTAAGTTATGTGTGTTTGCTTTTGAATGGGTCGATTTGGTTGCTTATTATCGTAGATGGATAAAATAAGAAAAAAGAAATAAATCTAAGAGGTTAAAATTTGGGTGAAATGAATTTCTATTTAGTAAATGTCAGCATGTAACCAAAGACGAGAAAAAGCTACTTTAAGAGGAAAACAAAAAATTGTATGTGCCTCATATATGAGTATGATTACTCCAAGTAGTCTAAACCAAAATAATTCTGTATTTTAATTCCATAATTTCAACTAAAAATTATTACAGTAAATTTTATGACTGTTTATGCAACATTTGACATGAGTGTATGACTCTTTCTTGCCTTAACAATACTCAGGGTACTGAGTGACAGTGATCGTATCATACTTAAAAAATTACTGAAGGAAGAGAGTGATACGACAAAAAGCTCAGCTCATAAAAAGTGGTGAGTTCCTTAGCTCCTTGCAGACATGTCTTAGGTTTTTTTTATTGTAGGTAGTTTTCAGTTTTAGCGTGTACACTTAAATAGAAGCAGAAAGGTTTGTGCGTTTGCTTTTCAATGGGTCAATTTTGGTTGCTCATTATTTTCGATGGGTAAAATTTGTTAAAAGAAACGGATCAAAGGGGTTAAAATTCAGGTGAAAGTTTCTTACAACCTTCTAAATTGTTTAACCCCGAAAATTCACATTATTGTATTTGTATGCTTCATAAATAGGTTGATACATTGTATATTAAAATTCGAAGATACACTTTATTCAAATATGAGGGTTTATTTTGCTTTATGTCATAAATATTCTGAAGTCGATCTACTTGTTGACTTGCAGGCGGCTTCATTTTACCATAAATCCAATCATCAAAAGTACGCTTAAACTATCGATGTTAATTTTAGTTCTTTTGTTCCTGTCAATGTTTTGAGCTAAAATGGAGGCCTGTCGATTTCATTTTGGAGCATTTGTGACACAAATTGCTTCTGCAATACTTGTGTCATGACTTGTGCATATACGACCCTCGAAGAAAGAATGATCTCCCTGAATATCAGTTGAGGAGGTAAACCTGAACTAAATAGTTGTTAACAACACGGTCGTTTTCAGGGGTTTCTACTGTTTGTAAGACTTAGTGGTGTTGATTTCTTGTTTGTTCAATCAGTTTGGATGATAACCTAGTTAAAAATTTTGGTTTCTGTTTCCTTATTATGGTTACTGTAACAAGAGCTAAATAGTCCGAACAAAGATAAGAATTCTAAAGTGACACCTCGATATTATTGACATCAAAGTTAGTTAAGTACTCAAAATCTCAACTATACTTGTAGAACACTACACTTCCGAACACAACTCAATTCTGTTAACAGGTTCTTAATGTGGTTTCCAGGATCGACAATGATCAAACAACATCAATCAAGAATCAAATAAGGAGAACAAGGAAGATTGTTGGGGAATGGTTGAACCCATTATGTAAACACAGAATATGTATATATTGTATAACGTAGGTTAACTTTACAACTGATATAGATACATGTATATATACTAGACGAATGGGTATGTTTGAAGGGATGTGATGGTTCAAGGACCGGTTCACATAGCAGTTATTTTTCCTCCAAGTAACTTCCATTCTAACTAACTTAATCTAACTGTCTAATGTTATTGTTTTATGGGTCTATTGGTTGGTTGTATTCGACCCAACATAGAATCATTTGCAGCTTTTATAACATAACAAAAGATTTGTGGATTAAAACTTCCAAGACCTTCCCCCTTAATCTATAAATATTTTGTTTTCTTCAATCTTCTTGTTCCTGAATGCCTTCTTGTTATCATCAATCTTTTAACCTTGATGTCTTCAAATATTTGGTGCTTCACTTGATCTTCATGGCGGTTTCTTTTCCCTTTTGAAACAAGTCCATCTATTTCAATTTGTGACTTCAAGGCAAGTAAATTTCTTAGCCTTTTCCTACACCGTTTCTTTGCTGTAATAGCAATTTGAGTACATCTTTATGGCTTTTGGGTTGAAGCAAAGGAACAAACCAAGAAGCCTTTTTCTTTTTCTCTTCAAAACGGCATCCATTATTGCATGGTATGCATTTTTTCTGTGATATGAAAATGCAGATTTTTCTTCTTGATTGGTGATTGAACATGAATTGGGTGTTGTTTGATCCCTTCGGCTCTGATACCAATGTTAACAGGTTCTTAATGTGGTTTCCAGGATCGACAATGATCAAACAACATCATGACAACATCAATCAAGAATCAAATAAGGAGAACAAGGAAGATTGTTGGGGAATGGTTGAACCCATTCTGTAAACACAAAATATGTATATATTGAATAACATGGGTTAACTTTACAACTAATATAGATACATGTATATATACTAGACGAATGGGTATGTTTGAAGGGATGTGATGGTTCAAGGAACCGGTTCACATAGCCGTTATTTTCCCTCCAAGTAACTTCCATTCTAACTAATAAAAACTAACTTAATATAACTGTCTAATGTAACTGTTTTATGGGTCTGTTGGTTGGTTGTATTCGACCCAACATAGAACCATTTGCAGCTTTTATAACATAACAAAAGATTTGTGGATTAAAACTTCCAACAAATTCTAACAGGATCTTTGAGCCTATTAAAATGGGTTGTTTAAATATAGTTGTGCTATTTTTAATTCTATTTACCTAAGGCAAAACCCTTCCTACCTTTAGTTATTTCTTGTTATCCTCTAACAACAAATCTTCCATTTTCATCTTTATACCTATCGTGCAAAAAGAAATTTCGATATTGTTTCTCTCAAAAGTTCAAACCGTAAGAATATAAAACTTTTAATAGCTTTATAGAAAATGTCATACAACAAGGCTACTTATGCATGTTACTTTAGTTAGATTTTATAGAGTACATATAATTTTACAGGACCACTGAACATAAAAACTGTATAGATTATATCATTTTAGTTATATTATAAAACACATAGATTATAATTTTCTCATAAAATGTTACTTAAAGTTTATAATCTTAACTTAAAAACGGTTTAGAATATCTCAAAGATTGCCGGATATATCTATAATCATTTAGAAGAATATTTTAGAGTATTTATTCTTGAAAATACTTGAATATTATGGATTTTTTATTGCAACATCTTTGATGAATTTACATCGTTGATCACGACAATCAATAAACACATAAGTCACGTGTGATTTTATCTATTTTCTACCTAACTCTCTCTCTTACAAATATACCTAATACACACAAAAATGGAGATAGAACAAAGAATAACATCGATATCCAAAAAACTATGGTCCATAATCAGGGGCGTAGCCAAAAAAAATCTTAATGTAGCAAAAAAAAAATGCTTTTTATGTCAATACAAAAATAGAAGGAAAAAACAATGTTGTCGACGAACTTTAAGGTACATAGTTCACCTAGTTAGTTTGTTAAAAGTAAAAAATTTCTAGCAATGAAGACAAATATAAAAAAGTAAATACTCAATTATACAACATTGTAAATAAATAAAAAAAAAAAAAAAAAAAAAAAAGAAAAAAAAAAGGTACTTTTGCAATGGCGGGGCTAAGATTTTATTTGGGTTCATCAAGAATTCATTAATTTTACTTGAAGAACCTTGTTTACAAAGAAAGAAATAGAGAAAATAACTTTAAAAAATAAAATAAATAAATAAATAAATAAAAGAAGGCTTAAATAAGGAGGCCTTCTTTTTTGTGTTTATCACCCCAAGTGATTGCACTATCCAACAAAACAAAAGCTACTATCACATCTTCTACATATGTTATTTTTGTACTATATTGTTCTTTAAAGGCGTGTTTTGTCATCTTCATCATTCCAACAAATAAAACTCTAATAGCCAGATCTCCTAATCAGTGATATAACCTAACTAAACATGTATAAAGGGCGTTTATAAAAAACTTACTTGTTTCCTGCAGTTATGTAAGCTTCTTGACCATTCTGCGCGCGCGAAATCACCTTCTTCTTTCTTCTCTTGCTTGGATCGATCTCCTTGGCTTTTCTGGGAGAGTTAGGTATCCACCTATACTTCACATATAGAACTAGGGCTCAAACCGATTCAAGATTGACGATTACGATACCGGGTAAACTAGTCGACTAGTATAAGTCGACTAGATCGACTTTGGAATCCGTCCAAAGGGATTTATCCCTTTGGTCGACTGATCGTAAAAGAGAGGATGAGAGGGGAGAGATTTACGGATAGTTATTGTGTTATGAGGTTCCCTTAGAAAGCCTTTGTATTTATAGGCTACCAAGGAGTATTCTAGAATAACTAGAATAACCTTAACCTTGTCCAAGTAATAAGAATTTGACAATGTGTCAAACTCCCCCCCTTAGAGGGTCGGCCGAAAACCCTACACCCTAATGGTTTGGGTTTTTCACCCCCAAATCTCGGTACAGCGGAAGACTTAATCAAGTTTTCGGGGCGTTACTATTGGATTGGTATCGCACAGAAGTATAATAAAAGATAACCATTTAAAACCAATCCCAAATCAAATATTCAAACATTTAATCCGAAAGTATAAATATTAGGCCCAAAACATAGTTTAATAAAATATGTCCCCATAGTTTATCAGGGTCAGATATGATCCTTGAACCCCGCCTTCTTGCCAAGCTTCCACAATCCACATATTCCAAACATCTTTCAAATACCTGAGAAATCATGCTAAAAGGTCAGCTTACGCTGATAAGTTCATAGGTTTAAGTTCAACAAAATCATAGTGGACCAGTAAGAGTTGATTTGCTATGCAAGACCCAAGATAGATAAATACCGTTTGCACACCGATCCTACCCGGATCACCAATCATAACACACGTCCCGCATCCAGGGACTACTCGAGCCCGCGACTCTAGTCCAGCACCGTCGTGGCAAAATCTAGAACAATTGCCAACCCCGGACTAGGTCGATGTAGAAGTCTATTCTTAGTTAGGCATGGTTAAACCTAAACAAAGGCAACAACTACCGCACATCTATCTAAACAGTCAAGCATATAAGCAAATCCAAATAGTTTTAACGGTCCAAAAACAGCAGCATGATTCTCACTCCAAAGTAGTTCAAAACGTAGTTAAAACGTAGATAAAAGTGGGGCTATGAAACTCACCTCGAGCAATCAGCACACAAATAAACACAAGTAGAAGATAACAATATCACAGCACAACAACTATCGACTCGGCACAACCTATTAATGTAAACCAACTTTAATACACATACTCCTCAAAATCAACGTTATCTACCCCAATATATTCCATTCTTTTATTTCCAAAAACGTCTCGTTTCACCATTTAATCCTAGTGTTTGGTATCCTCATGTGGGTGTATCGACTCAATATGATGCCATGAATGCACTCAAACAACCAATATATAACTCAATGCGACACAATGAGACCTCTAAAGGATAAGCTCCATAGTTTAATAAGTTTCGGAATAAATAGTAGACCTTATCGAATTCGTCAACTCAATAAACTCATTCATTTATTCGTGTCGCTTATTATCCCATAAATCAATCGTATCCTAAAGAGTCATAAGGATAATTCATCCATTAATAAGGTTACCCAACGTACCTAGCGGGCTCTTATTAGATTCGTCAACCTAATAAGTCCGCTACCTACGTGGATCAACACTATTAACGTTAGGTTATCCGTAACACATGCACACATAACGCAAATAAATAATTACTTATCCAATATTAAATGTCCACAATTGACATTTATTGATAAACGTGTACTCGAAACCTTAATTACTTATTTATTACAAAACCTTTCCAATTTAGTCGTTAGTTTCCGTTTAAAAATAGTAAATAACAAGATAAATCTTGTTATTGATATTTTTGGTACAAAAGCCCATTATTATTTACATTTCATAGTTTTATTAGCATTTTCATATATATATATATATATATATATATATATATATATATATATATATATATATATATATATATATATATATATATATATATATATATCGTAAAATTCCATTATTAATCTCATATCGTTATTCGTTTCGAGTCCACAAACACGAGTCATAACTTCTCGGCTTTTAATCAATCAATTGTCCAAATTATACTAAAGTCCATGTTACGGCTTTCTCGGAGTCAACTATTGACTAAAAAGTCAAAGTGACCCCGACGTAGCTCAAAGTCAACAATATATATCAAGTCCAAATTAAATGTCACAATATCGCAATTCAATCCCAAACCAACTCAAAACAATCTCGCCAACCAATCAATCAACCAAATATACTCGAAACCAATGTTATGACCCTAATGGTTGATGCGTGCCAAACAGTCAAGCTAAATCACTCAAGCCTGCCACTTGTGAATGGCAGACCGTAATCAGCTTAAAACTGCTTAAGCACGAATGCAATGAAGATCAGGAGAGTATAGTGTTTCCCCAGGTCGTTAAGTCCCAACGAGCTGTGCGAGAATAGCCAAACGTGTAGTGATCGAGAGATTTGAACGGGAGAGGGATTTGATTATGATTATAACTACAGAAAAAGCCAACAAATTACAACGGCTTAAATGCAAATTAAAGAAAGTTAAAAAGATAAAAAATATTAAATAAACGCTATCACTATTTGCAAAATGATGTTTTTGTTTTTATGTTTTTATAAAACTGAATTAAAAACTACGTAACGTACAAATGAAAACGTGAAACTTACACAATATAAATCCTAAAAATATGAAAATGACATTTTTACAAACCTAATGATATAAGAAAATTTTAAGAAAAAGAAAATTATTTTTATAACTATTTATCTAATTATTATTAATTAAAAACTATTTTTAACTAATTAATAATAACCTAAATTACAAGAAAATAGGAAATAAACCTAGAAAAATAAAATTATAACTTGTAAAAATCTAAAATATCAAAAGAGAATTTTTAAAACTATTTTTGTATTTTTCTGATTATTTTTCTATTTTTTATGAATTTTAAACTATTAAAAAATAATTAAATTGTTTAAAAATACAAATTTAACTAAGAAAAATCTAGAAAAATATTTTTTTTGTCTTTTTATATTTATATAAACTTAAGAAAAATGAAAAATTATTTTTTTGAGACTTTTCTTAATTTTTTGTATTAATTGCTATTTAAAAAGTGCTAAAAACTAATTTAAATTAAGAAAAATAGCAAACTAACTTGGAAAAATCTGAAAATTTCAGGAAAACTCTAAAATTATATAAGGAGGCTAGGAAAAATGGAAAAACAAGTGCTTATGTGCAAGATATTGAAACTGATGTACAAGTGCTTATTGAAATAAGCACTTGAATAAGCAAATGGGCACCAAAAGCTACCAAACTGATACACAAGCTACAATAAGCTAAAACAACTCAAAATCAACTAAAAACAACAAGCTTACACTTCTGATTAGCCAACTGCAAAGATTTGAGTATATGAGCTTAAGTGATAAAAACAGATTTTGGCTCCTACTTTAAGCTATAAAATAAGCACTTCAATAAGCTAAAAGCTAGAAAACAAAAGAAGGGTTCTAGAGAAGACCTGGCCAAGTATGTCTAAACCAAGGATCAGACCTTGGTGAGCCAAGATAAGCCCTGTGCAAGCCTTGCACACACCCTGTGCAGACTCAGTGTTAACTGAGTCAGTTGCACAGGGCACATAAGCTCCACTTGACAAGCCATTTAAGAGCTTAAAGAAAATTCACAAAATTATGCTAAAATGGACATAAGAAAATAGACCAGTAGGGCTTTTAAAAACAACAAGTTTCATCTGATTTGGCTTAAAGATGAGCCCATGAAAAATTCTTTCAGTTGAGCAAAAACTAAGAATTTCAACATTTTGACTTTTGATGAAGAAATGAAAGTTGACTTTCATGAACTTTGGGATCAATTTAAGGACTGATAATGAAGTAATATGATGTAATGACACTAATGCAAGCTATGTTTATTGAATTTGAACACAAAACAAGGGTCTGCTCATTATAAATCTCAACAGTGAAGGATTATGACAGATTCTCATACAATTTTGACTTATGGAGTTTTGCAAGCACAAACTAAGATAGAAATGAGTTAACTAGAACTACACAAACATGAGACTACAATTTCCTACCACTTAGCAGACCTCAAAGTCAGGTAGTGCAGCAATTCCAAACACCCTTACTACCAACTGATTTGTAATTAAAATGATCTAAACACCAAACCAACTTGTATTAATGATCAAACTGAGTCCAACTGACCTAAGTACAACTATTTAAACAGGTTTACATTAAAGATGACCACAGATACACTATAAGCATAAAATGCAATATTTGAAAAGAAAATGGAAGTGAGAATAGAACTCACAAATGCCCAGCTGGTATGCAGACTGAAACCAAACCAAATTCCACACTAACCTAACCTATTTTAACCCAATATCACACTGCATCTTCCATTATCCATTACCAAACCCAATTTGCTTCAACAGTTGACTTTTGTTGACTATTATTCAAAATTGTTTGAAAATGAAAGGTAAGCTTACAGTAAGCTTTAATAAGCTTGCATAAGCTTGATTTAGCTTAAAAATAAAATTCTAAGAACTTGCTCATAAAAGTTTGAAACTGAAAACTGCAACAGTAAGCATTAAACTTGGAACTTAGATGAGAGACTTGGATTGATGTTCAAAACACATTACAAAGATGTTATAACTTAAATTTGATACAGAAAAACTGAAATTACAACATTTTAATTTAAACTAATACATTTATAAAAGAAACGACATTAAAGAAAATTGTAAAAACTAACTACTCCCTGTCTTCTCCTTCTTCTTCCTCTTTTATAGCTCCAAACTGTCCCTCTCTCACCTCTGACCACTTCCCACCACTTTTGTCAACCAATGGGAGAGTTTTAAGCATATTGGCCACTTTTCCAATTTTGGCGGGAAAAGCAATTTTGAGTGTAGGGGTCTGAAACTGCAACTAGGGGGGGTGGAGTAGGTATGATGATGAGGGTGAGGGGATAAGGTGATAAGGTGAGGTTTTGAGTGTTGGGAGAAGCAATTGCAGAGGTTTGCAGGGCAAGTGGTGGGGAAGCAGGAGGTGGGAGGGAAACCAGTATTTGACTGGTTTTGACTAGGGGGTCAAAAACAGGCAAATGACAGGGGGTTCAAAAGGGTGTAAAGGCAGGGGTCAATTGTTATTTTGACAAGGCTTGGGCATTATTAATGACAAGGGCTTATTTTGTAATTCTGAAATCTTGAGGGACCAATCCTGTAATTTTCCAAAGTTGTCACAAGGATCACTTTTGCCAAGTTCCAATAGTACAAGGACCAGTTTTGACAATTTCAAATTTTCCAGGGACCAAACTTGACATTTTATGAAAGTTCAGGGACCTTTTCTGCCATTTAACAAAAGATTTATTCAAGGACCATTTTTGACAATTTAGAATAATTCAGGGACCTTGAATAACATTTTTCTTTATTTTGTTTTACCAGGGACTGTTTTTGACAACTTTTGAAACTTGGGGGACTAAAACTGCCAATTATGCAAACTTTATACGTTTTTCACCAGATTTTGATATTTTTTGCATTTAAAACACATAAAACACTTATTTGTGATATTTTTATTATTTTGATGCATTTCTGAGTGTTTTCAGATGTTTTTGCAGTTTAAATGGTACAAAAATGATGAGTATTTACACACTCATCAATGGTCATGACACGGTCGTGGTCAAGACCACGTGAACCAAACAAGCTCTAGAAGCTTTTCGGCTCCACGCGTCTCATCCAAACCTCAACTACATCAACCAACGAGCTACCAAATTGACCCGACTCGGACCCATGACCCAAGTGGGTCACGTACGTAAGCCAAAGGGCTCGTACGTGCCCTTGATGGCTCGTACACCTCACCAAACCACTCAAACATTACCCAAATCCATTCCTCAACACTCAAATCCAATCATTCAAGCTCCAAACACTAACCAAACACAAAACCCATCAACTATTCTTAATCAAGAACATGCAACTAAACCCTAAATGCACAAACCATCAAATTAATACACCACACATGTACCAAACACTAATTACTTGTTTACTTAATCACTAATTAGCTTTAATTTCATGTTCCACCCAAAAGCCCCAAATTATATAATTAGGTCGAAACCCTAATTACCAATTTGTGGGTTTTTATTGCCCAATCAAGCTCAAAACATGTTCCATTTACCTTATCTAATCACCAATTGCAAAAGCCCTTTGAAACCCTAAAAGTACGAATCTTAATTCTTGAATTTGAAGGTGTTAATGAAGTCCAAATGGAGTGTATGATATATGGTTGGAAAGAGGAGAAAGAGATCTATCTTTTGGTGTTGGAGGTGTATGTTCACTCACCGGAATACGGCCGTGGTGGCCGAAATAGTGGCCGGATTTAATGAGTGGGGCGGCTAGGGTTTTTAGAGAGAGAATCAAGAGAGAGAAAGGTGTAGTGTGTGTGTTTTAGAGAGAGAAATGAAAGGTGGAAGTGAGGTAATGGGTGGGTATTTATACATAGGAGCTAGGGACCTCAAAAATAATTAAATAGGAAGGGGGGGGGGGGGGGGGGGGGGGGGGGCGCCGGCGTATAAAGAAAAAGGGGAGGGTTCGGGTTGAAACTTTTCGTATTTATCTCGTTTACCCATTCCCAAGCTCACATATCGTCCCCCGAGTGTCCCATGACATTTATTTAACTTTCCAACATCGTTACTTACGTTTTTCCACGAGTTTTGACTATTTATTTGTCAATTTTCGAGTTACGGTCTAAAAGTTACAATAACTCTTGTTTTAGGCTTTTCTAGTGCCGAATCGAATAGTGCCTACCAAATAGAGTTACAACGCATACGATAACTCACTTAATAATGAAATAAACCGTAAAAACCAATCGACGATATAAAATCAAGTCACGGTTTATAAAAATAGTGATAAAGGCAAACCTCTGTTTAATTTAACGTAATGCGGTTACCTAAAATAGACTCCCTAAATTGCTAGTTGTCACAGCCTCCCAGCCTCAGAAGAAACCCGTCCCAGGTTTCACTCCGAGTTGCTTGATGTCATGAAAAGTTTAAGATACTTCCTACGAAAAACGTCCTCACGTTCCCAAGTGAACTCTTGTCCATGCCGGGAGTTCCAACGAACCTTAATAATCGGAATACGGCTATTCTTCAGCCTCTTGATCTCACGATCCATAATCTCAATCGGTTCCTCAACAAAATTCAATTTCTCATCAACACGAATATCTCTTAAAGGCACCACTATGTTTTCTTCCGAAAGACATTTCTTAAGATTACTAACATGAAAGACATTGTGTACACTACTCAGTTCCAATGGTAGCTCCAGGCGGTATGCTACCGGTCCGATTGTTTCCAGGATTGGAAAGGGACCAATATATCGGGGATTGAGTTTTCCACGTTTCCCAAAACGAATCACTCCTTTCCAAGGAGAAACTTTCAACATAACACGATCTCCAACCTGAAATTCTAAAGGTTTACGTCTCTTATCGGCATAACTCTTTTGTCTATCACGAGCGGTTTGCAACCGGTTACGAATCTGAACTATCTTCTCAGTAGTTTCTAGGACAAGTTCGGGACCTGTAAGTTGACTTTCGCCAACTTCTGCCCAACAAAAAGGAGAACGACATTTTCGGCCATACAGGGCCTCAAATGGAGCGGCCTTAATGCTAGAGTGATAACTATTATTGTAAGAGAATTCGGCCAAAGGGAGGTGTCTCTCCCAGCCTTTGCCGAAATCAATAACGCATGCTCTAAGCATGTCCTCTAAAGTCTGAATGGTTCTCTCGCTTTGACCATCGGTCTGTGGATGGTAAGCAATACTCATATCCAAATTCGTTCCTAATGCTGTCTGTAACGACTTCCAAAAGTGGGATGTAAAACGACTATCCCTATCAGAAATGATAGATATCGGTACTCCATGATGCGATACTATCTCCTTAAGATACAATCGAGCAAGCTTATCAAGACTATCGGTTTCACTAATAGCTAAGAAGTGAGCAGACTTAGTTAAACGATCAACTATTACCCAGATAGCGTCATTGCCGCTAACTGTTCTCGGTAATTTAGTGATAAATTCAATGGTTATTCGCTCCCATTTCCATTCCGGGAGTTCAGGTTGAACTAAAAGTCCTGATGGTTTCTGATGTTCGGCCTTAACTTTAGAACAAGTCAGGTACCAACTAACATACTGAGCTATATCGGCTTTCATATTGGGCCACCAATAAAGTTTCTTAAGATCCTGATACATCTTATCGGCTCCGGGATGAATAGAGTATTTTGATTTATGTGACTCGTGCATAATCAACTCACGGATTCCACCATGAAATGGTATCCAGCTTCTGTCTCTGAAGCATAATGTTCCATCGGAACGCTTTAAGAAGCCGTTTTCACTTTCTACCATTCCATGAAGATTCTCATAAGGACGGTTCTCTTCCGTCAATGCCTCTGCTTGGGCGGCTAAAATTTGAGATGGTAAGGGCGAAACAATGGTCATTCCTAAGGATCTAACAAGTAGGGGTGGAATGCCCTCTTTACGACTAAGTGCATCAGCCACAACATTAGCCTTACCAGGATGATAACGAATCTCACAGTCATAATCACTAAGCAATTCCAACCAACGACGTTGTCTCATGTTCAGTTCCTTCTGATCTAAGATATGCTTCAAGCTCTTATGATCGGTAAATACTACACACTTGGTTCCATACATGTAATGTCTCCAAATCCTAAGAGCAAACACTAAAGCACCTAACTCAAGGTCATGGGTGGTGTAGTTTTTCTCATGCTTCTTAAGTTGTCGGGATGCATAAGCAATCTCCTTCTCACGTTGCATCAAAACAGCACCTAAGCCTTTATGCGAAGCGTCGCAGTACACGACAAAATCTTCACTTCCTTCAGGCAAAGCTAGGATGGGCGCACTACACAACTTCTCCTTCAGAAGTCGGAATGCTTCTTCTTCCTTTTCTCCCCATTCATACTTAACATCCTTATGTGTTAGTTTGGTCAGCGGTTTAGCTATTGATAAGGTTTTAAAATGTACCTTTTTGAGGGGTCGTTTAGGCCCTTATTTGATCACTTTTGTATCCGTTATTACTTAATATCGTTCCTTTTTCATTTTTTAGGTCTCTTGAAGGCAAATTGCTGGAATGGCACTTATTTGGACGAAAAGGCGCGGATATATGAAGAAAATGGCCAAAGTCAAGAATCGAGCCACTCAGACTGCTGAAATACAAGGGGACGGCGTCAGGTGTTACCTGTGACGCCGTCGCATCAATTTTGTGACGGCTCAGTAGCCAAATTGCTTATTTTCAAGTGACGGTGTCAGGCTTTAAAAGAGTAGGTCGTCGCAACTCAGGCGACCTAGATTTGATCCAGACGGCGTCAGAGACTGAAGGGGACGGCGTCACAAGCATAAGGTGACGCCGTCGCAAGACTAACGTGGCCAAGACGAAACCCTAATGACAGCGACCCGACGGCGTCACAAATCATAAGGTGACGCCGTCGCGATTGTAATCTTATATATAGAATCCGAATTTTTCAGTTTTAGTGTGTAGTCTTTTGGAGTAAAAAACTAAACCGAACCAAGGCTGTCTTGTACAGTATTTTAGGGTTCCAAACCCTATCTTACATCAAGATAAGTGTTTTACTTCATTAATTCAATTATGTCTTTAATTACTTGTGTGTATGCTTGCATGTTCTCCATGTCCGGCTAATTTATTTTGTGTTTGCTTAGGGAATATGAAACTTAATTATTGAATATTGATTGGTTGTCTCTTATCTTAATTGTTAATGATCTAGTAATGCGATAGGTTATTCGTTGTGTAGTTAATGCTTGATTAATCTTTGTGAACCTTAGACTATAACACCTAGAGTAGTTGTAGGCTAAACCATCCAAAGAGTACCTTAGAGTTAGAGTTTATAATTCCTAGAGATCTTGTAGACGAGACCCTTTGGTAGTTTCAAAGAGTTAGGGACAAACGCATACCCTACGACTTTAGACAGACAACGCGATTAAGAATAAGGACGTGACAATTCAACCATCAATAGGAGATAATTAAGGAGTAATAAAACCTAAGTAAACACATCTTTAAACCATCATATGAGCACACAATAATTAGACATAGACTACATACACCTTAGATTAGATAATTAGATAAGTAGAGTAATCGGTAGAAATACCAACCCCCAAATCCAAACCCCGAGATTCGTACCTTTTCAATTTATAAAAAACATAAAAAGATAAAAAATAATCTTCCTCAACCCCAACCTTAGCGTAGTAACTTCTCACTAGCATTCCTATTCCCCTAGAGAACGATATCAATACCCGTGGCTTACCCTAATACTACACTACAACGATTAGGTTCACTGCCTAGGGTGTTATAAAACTTGCTCGAAGAAAAGGAAGTTCCTTTGACCCCGAACGACGGGTGTAGCGTTATCAAGTTTTTGGCGCCGCTGCCGGGGAATAGAATAGCTAGTTAGGAGTCCACCTCGTTTAGGTTTCCTTGCTTGATTCCTATCAAGTAAGCTTTTTTCCCATTTTTTGCTTCCTTGTAGTCTATCCCCATTCTTTGTTTTTGTGTTCGTAAAACCCTTTTCATTTGTCGCTATGGCAAGTGAAGTTGCATTTGAATCATTAACAAATGAGGAATAATTGAATTTCGCAAATTGGATTGGTTTTTATTGTTCTAATGAATTTGTGAGTGAACTTAGAGATATCCAAAAGGAGAAGGGTGTAAGGTTGGATGGATTTGAAAATTTTTGTGCTTGTGTGACTTCTATTCAACGATCATTGTCAGGATCAACTCCTTTTAGTAAGACCATCTGGAAAATATTTGAGAAAAGCCTCCTAAGTATAAACCGTCAGTTGTTACAACTTGAGAAAATGGATAAGGAGGATTTATCTAACCTTAGGCATCATGATCAAAAAGACCTAGTTTTTAAGAACATGGAACCTAAACCAGAACAAGATTGTGAGATGGTTGAAGCTAAAATACTTAGTTGCATGTGTGGGATAGATTTCAAAACATATGACACACGTGAGGAATCCTTTAGGCAAATAGAACATAGTAGTCAAGTTTTTGAGAACAATTCTTATGAATCGGACCAAGAATTTGAAATGGCCAAAGAAGGATTTGAGATGCTTAGGAGTGTATTTGGGTCAGATCATACTAAACATTTAGGAGATCTAGATATAATGGAGAATGAGGTGGAAACTCCAAGCCCACAAGCCCGACCATCACTTGAGGAACACACATCGCCTATAACTTACCCGGGAGAAGTAGAAGAGACTATAGGAACCCCGATTGATATAGAACCTTTGGACCAAACGCCACTAGAGAATGTAGGTTTAGATGCTTGTTGTCATGACCTCTCTCTTAGTCCTAGGGAAGTTTCTAATTTTGATAAAATGGAGCCTCAACCAAAAACCTTACCCAATTTTCCGTCTTTAGATGTGAATCTTAGAATTGAATTAGGCCCCAATCCACCCATCAAAATAAATAGTCTAGGTAGTTGCTTGATAAAGGTGGTAGACTCTAGGCCATGTAGAGTGGAAGCTAATATAGGAGTAACCCATGACCTTACACACTTATATCACCCATTCATGGTTGATAACAAGAAACATTATGGGTTTAAACCGGGTTTATTAGGTCATGATGGATCCTTAACTAAGAATCTTTTGAAGTTGATAGAAGATGATCCATTTTTAGGAGAGAAATTTGATTCACCCACTACACCAATAGACTTAGGTAAGGTTATAATGAATGAAGCACACTCCTTTGAGCATATAAATCACCCATCACCCTCTCCTCACGTAGCAAATTTCCACCCTAAAGGTGTGTATCGCTACTATCACCCGCACTTAAACTTAAGTGTAGGTAAAACCTCCCTTTTATCCGTTAAATAAGGGTAGAGTCAGGCTCGTGACTCAAACAAAAACAAGCGCTTCTTAGGAGGCAACCCATGTGTATTTGTTTTTTATTTTCATTTGTGTGTCGTATATCTTTTATTAATTGTTTATTCTCATGTTTGAATTTGTAAAAGTGCTTTATTTTGTCTTTAACCTCGTCTTAATTACATATAAAGGTAATTTACATAAGGGATAAGTGTACGGAGGATTACACACGTTTTCAAAAGAAACGTGAACATGAGAATTTCAATTAATTAAAAGATATATATGTGTGTTTGTTCGAGTCAAATGCTTGTATCGAGTCATAATGGATGTTTTGCAGAAATTTTTCCAGATTCTAAAGATGTAAATTTTCCAGAATTTTTTTCAGAAAATCGCAGACCAGTTTTTGTCAGGATAACCTGACGGCTTCAGGATCGCAACCTGACGGCGTCAGGAAGGAGTAAAAACAACAAATTACTTTTTTCTCGTTTTCTGAGCTACTTATAAATTTTTGGAATTTTCCAAGTCTTAATTTTCCAGAAATTCTGTAAACATCCATTCCACAAGCATTATATCCTAGTTTAATAGAGTCTTATATATATTATTACCGCCGATTTTACGCGAAGGTTTCATTTGTTTTCTTCAAGTGTGCATGTTTAATTTACTAAGAAGAAGATACATAAGATTGGAAGGAGCTTTTCACGCATACATTCTTCTTGAAAAGGATTTAACCACCACTTTACACGGATCCTACCGAGCTAATCAGGGGAGTATTACTTTCTTTCGTTTTCATTACCTTCTATTATCATAACTTTGATACTTTCGGGGAACATTGGGGACAATGTTCAGTTTAAGTGTAGGGAGGAAAAATAAAACGGGAACTTTGAAACTATGTTTATCCTTGATTATTTGCTTTGTCCAATTGTATTTGTGTAATAAACCATGAGAAAATGTCGGTTAGGGTAATTTTGGCACCAAATTTAAAATTTTTTATGACATGTAGGAGTGGGCCATTAGTCTTAACAAAAGCGTCTAACGGATAGGAAGTTATATGACTAGCACAAAAAACCTTTACCACCTAAATTCCACCCAAAATGTGAGGAACGCCCTTAGATTAGTAGGAATTGAAGCATTCATCTTTAATGCTTAGTGTGTGAACCGGTAGTATATTAGATTCTAGAACTTGTTTTGTGATGCATCCCGAGATCGCTAGTAAGACTACACTTGTGTAGTTAGGAATAACTAAATGATAAGAGGCATTAGGATAACCCTTGTTTGATACCCGCAATATAATTACTTCTTCCACATCGGTTGAGTAATTCCCCCACACCCTTTGCATTGTACTCATTTTTAGTACACAATACCCCTAGTTAACCCCTCAGAGCCTATCCTTTTCGCGGTTCTCGTGATGTTTTGGTTTTTCCGGAATATCAATGAAGAGCATTGTTTACACCCCACCCCCAAATGTACACCCAAATCGCCTTAGCCTACCTTGTATGCACTCACTTTTAGTGCATTATTGTTATCACATTAAACCCTTAGTTCAATTATCTAGTTGCTTGCATGAGTTGCTAAGTCGAGTAATATCCTTTGTACACAGTTTTGGGACGATTGGGACTCATGGGAAAAGTTAAAGTTTATGAAATGACGGGAAGGGAACGTTAAATTCAAATTCCCTTTATTTGCGTAATAATGTACTCCAAGTGTTTTGATCTTTTCAATTCAGGTCAAATTAGTGTTAGAGTAATAAAAACTCAAGTGTAGGGATGTGCCTATAAATCCCTATCATTTTGATGTTATCGTAGAGGATGGTAGAGTAAAAGTGTATGAAAAAAAAATAGAAAAAAATAGAAAAAAAAAAAAAAAAAAAACATACGGGCTACCATCGTACATCTATCTTTAAATTTATGGTTGTTTGTTTCAGTTATCTAGAGTTTAGAGTGTCGAGTCTTGGCTTAGCAACGACATTCTTCGTATGCTTGTAACATAGAGATTTTTGACTTGCCACCACTAAATAACCTATCCCACCAAACCCTTTGTTTCCCTACCGTAAGCCTAACATTACAACCCTTTAAAGACCTCTTTGATAGTCTTTCCTAGGTGCTTACGCCAAAGCGATGGAGGTTTGATCTATTCTCAAGCCTATGGTAATCTATGTACTAGGACCTGTTAATGAGTGTTTATCTTCCATTTCCAACTTGTTATATTTCATATACACCCGAGAGATGTGAGTATCCAAACACCCCATGTGAGGTGCTAGTATGTAATTTCCGTGCTTGTTATGACTTTTGCGGGGCTTATATGTGTTGTGGATTGTTTTAAACCAATGCTTCATGACCCCTAACTTATAAATTAATTGGCTAAAAGCACATTTGCTTGAGGACAAGCAAATACCAAGTGTAGAGATATTTGATAAGGTTTTAAAATATACCTTTTTGAGGGGTCGTTTAAGCCCTTATTTGATCACTTTTGTATCCATTATTACTTAATATCGTTCCTTTTCATTTTTTGGGTCTCTTGAAGGCAAATTGCTGGAATGACACTTATTTGGATGAAAAGGCGCGGATATACGAAGAACATGGCCAAAGTCAATAATCGAGCCACTTAGACTGCTGAAATACAAGGGGACGGCGTCAGGTGTTACCTGTGACGCCGTCGCATCAATTTTGTGACGGCTCAGTAGCCAAATTGCTTATTTTCAAGTGACGGTGTCAGGCTTTAAAAGAGTAGGTCGTCGCAACTCAGACGGCCTGGATTTGATCCAGACGGCGTCAGAGACTGAAGGGGACGGCGTCACAAGCATAAGGTGACGTCGTCGCAAGACTAACGAGGCCAAGACGAAACCCTAATGACTGCGACCCGACGGCATCACAAATCATAAGGTGACGCCGTCGCGATTGTAATCTTATATATAGAATCCGAATTTTTCAGTTTTAGTGTGTAGTCTTTTGGAGTAAAAACCTAAACCGAACCAAGGCTGTCTTGTACAGTAGTTTAGGGTTCCAAACCCTATCTTACATCAAGATAAGTGTTTTACTTCATTAATTCAATTATGTCTTTAATTACTTGTGTGTATGCTTGCATGTTCTCCATGTCCGGCTAATTTATTTTTGTGTTTGCTTAGGGAATATGAAACTTAATTATTGAATATTGATTGGTTATCTCTTATCTTAATAATGCGATAGGTCATTCGTTGTGTAGTTAATGCTTGATTAATCTTTGTGAACCTTAGACTATAACACCTAGAGTAGTTGTAGACTAAACCATCCAAAGAGTACCTTAGAGTTAGAGTTTATAATTCCTAGAGATCTTGTAGACGAGACCCTTTGGTAGTTTCAAAGAGTTAGGGACAAACGCATACCCTACGACTTTAGACACACAACGCGATTAAGAATAAGGACGTGACAATTCAACCATCAATAGGAGATAATTAAGGAGTAATAAAACCTAAGTAAACACATCTTTAAACCATCATACGAGCACACAATAATTAGACATAGACTACATACACCTTAGATTAGATAATTAGATAAGTAGAGTAATCGGTAGAAATACCAACCCCCAAATCCAAACCCTGAGATTCGTACCTTTTCAATTTCTAAAAAAACATAAAAAGATAAAAAATAATCTTCCTCAACCCCAACCTTAGCGTAGTAACTTCTCACTAGCTATCCTATTCCCCTAGAGAACGATATCAATACCCGTGGCTTACCCTAATACTACACTACAACGATTAGGTTCACTGCCTAGGGTGTTATAAAACTTGCTCGAAGAAAAGGAAGCTCCTTTGACCCCGAACGACGCGTGTAGCATTATCAGCTATCTTGGAAAATCCCTCAATGAATCTCCTATAATAGCCTGCTAACCCTAGAAACTGTCGGATTTCTGATGGGTTCTTAGGAGCTGCCCATTCCTTAATGGCCTTAATCTTAGCTGGGTCAAGATGAACACATCGACTATCTATCACATGACCTAAGAATTGCACGGACGGAATCCAAAATTCACACTTAGAGAATTTGGCATACAGCTTCTTGATGAGTGCTTATTCACTCATCATTTTAGGTCAAATCTGAACTGCAAAACATCTAAAAACACTCCGAAATGCATCAAAATACTGAAAATATCTCAAAATTGTGTTTTATATGTTTCAGATGCAAAATTATCGAAAACAAATGAAAAACGAACAAAGTTTGCATAATTGGCAGTTTCAGTCCCCCGACTTTCAAAAATTGACAGAAATAGTCCCTGAGCACGTATTTTAAAAAGAAAAGTCACCAAAGGTCCTTTTGAATTCATAAGTTTTCATAATTAATCCTTTGGTGAAAAATTTCAAAAGTTTGAGAAATTACAGTTTTGATCCCTGGATTTTTGAAATGATCAAGTTTAGTCCTTGGAATTTCACCATTGGCAAAAAATGACCCTTGGTTTATTTGAGATTCACAAGATTGGTCCTTGGATTACATTTTCAGAATTACAGGAATGGCCCCTGGATTTTCAGTTTTGGCACTTTTGGTCCTTAAAGTCTAAATGGATCCTAAGTCTATACCATTAGTCCAAATCCACTAACTTGGCCCAACCAACCCAATCTGTGACCCGGTCAAACCCCTATCCAGACCCGGTCATAGCAATAACAAACCCATCCCTGTCTTCCCCATTGTTTTCCCGCCCAAGCAAACCCAACACCCAGAACCCTAGATACTCTCTTTCTCTCTTCTCAAAGCATCCCACCATCCCAGACACTCAACCCCTCCAAACCTTCTATTACCCAATCTCACCACACCCCAAAACCACCTTCATCTCTTTAACCAGGTTTACCCATATCCCAAACCCACTTATCTATATGCCACCATGGCAATCCATGTTCAAAAGCACCAACCAATGGCTCAGATTGCTCTTCATTTGGTACCTACTAAATCAAAGGCTTGGATTGAGTTAAAGAAGCACAAAGGATTGGTTTTTGCTTGACTGCTCTCACAAAAGAAACACATCAGAAGACTCAAGTGAAGATTTGAAGACCTAGTAGCTTAGTATAAATAGGATCACATTGTAGCCAAGAAAGGCACCCTTAGTTTTTAGAAGTCTTTTTTCAGTTTTAATTTTCTTTTGTAATCTCCATTTTAAGTTCAATGAAAAGTCTCTTTTAGTTAATTTCAGTTTTCTTTTTGTTTATAACTTTATTGTTATTAATTGTTTGTATCCAATCTCAAAAGAAAAAGAAAGGAAAAATAAACAGGGGTCACAAACTCTTTTAAAAGGGCTGTTTGGTTTATGCTTTCAAACTGGTCAAGGGTCAGTTTTAACCCGTTTGACTTTTAAGGTCAAACTCAGTTTAGCTTATTAGTATGTTTTTACAAGTCTGAGTTTGGTTTGAAAAAGTTTTGTGGGAATCAAGTGAAAAAAAAATGTTCTGTCTTTCTTAACCAAACAGGACAGTAGGAAGCTACTGTTCTTGTTCTAATTCAACAGCTTATTTGGTTCTAAAATTTGCAAATTTGGTTTTTACTTAGTCCATGTATTCCCAACTCACTCTGGTTTCAGTTTTAATCACCAAAGATTTCTCTAGCTTAGTTTAACTTGTCATCCAAATCTGTCCCTCACCCTTTTTTTGGAACTACATCAGTAAAAACATGTCAAAAGCTAGCTGATCTCAGCTTATTTTTAAGCTCTAAACAGCTTAACCTTGGGTATCACTTTGTTTTTCTTGAATCTATGCTAGCTTAACATTGCTTGTGCAGCTTTATCTCTCTATTTGGATCTCCTTTTTAGCTTGGAAATAAGCTGCAAACAGACACCTTCAGGCTGCTTTTCAGCTTGCAGCCTGCACAACAGATCAGTTCTTTCTTTTGCTTATGTAGGTTTAAGTTTGCTTATTCAATCTTTCTAGGACCCAGTAGGTGCCTTAGCTTAGGTTTATTACTATCTAGTTTGATTAGCTTATCTAGTGCTTATTGTAGTTTGTTTTTGTTATTTCCATTTGATAAGCAGTTTAGGACTTCCCCTAGTTAGAACCAATAGCCAACTGTTCTCCCTTGTGCTTATAGCTTATCTCACTTAGGAAGCTTATTTTCATTCTATTTCACTCATTCATCTTTTGTCTAATTGCTTATTGCTTAATCTGCCCAAACAGTTTCTAAATAAGTGAAAAAGGAGTGTTTGTTTGTTTGCTTTTAAAGGGGTGCTTGTTTGATTATGTCCACTGTGGGAAATAAGCAGTTGTAAAACTGCTTATTCCAAGGTTTTGCATAAAGTGTTTTTACAAAAAGGTCTTGTTTTTGTCTCATAAACAAAGTGCAAAAAGAAAAAAGTTGAAAAAAAAAATAGTTTTCAAAAAGAGAGCCAAGGGATTCGAACCCTGGTCTCTCAGCTCAAAGCACACGACCACAACACACAACATCACAACCAACTGTGCCCTTGGGACTTGTCTCACAAATTCTACACAATCTATTCTTTTATAGACTTGTTAACAGTTTAGCTCATAAGCTCTTTCTAGCTTATTTCCTGCTTATTTTACAAAGCACCACCATGTTTTTTTATTTTTCTTAGAACCTGTAATACTTGAAGTACTTTTAGTGAATTTTTCAGATTTTTCATAAGTAGTTTAGTATTTTTAATCATGTAATTAGTGTAAAATCATTTTTAATTCATAGAAATTAATTTAAAAGTCAAAAAAATATTCCGCTTTTTCCTAAAATCATTTTTAGTCAAATAGAACGTAGGAAAATTGATTTCACACCCGTAGCCCTTAAATTGCAAAATTTTTACGTTTATGGCTCGGGTTGTTTCCCGGTTTTTACGTTTTTACGTTTTTGCACCCTAGGACTTAGTGTAGCTTCGTTTTATCATTCCTTAGGCTTAGTAATAGTTTATTTTTAGTTTATTAGGGTTCCCTTGCCTTAATTACCTTCCCGTTAATTAAATTGTAGAATTCGTAATCAAATCCAAAATCATTAAAAACCAATTCAAGTTCAAATCACGAAACTCAACGAATCCTTCCATTCACACCTCGTTGGGACACGACCCGGGGAAATCACTTCCCGGTATCACTTTTATCACACCCGTGAGATTTGATACGTTAACCCTTTTCCTAAAAGGTTGATTTGTCAAGTTTAACGGTTAATTTGATATATTGATATTGTGTTTGTTTTTCACCACTCACTTCACAACGAATCACTTCTCCTCTCTTAGCAATCCTAAAATGAGCCTCAAATGCTCTTCATGCTCCTCACTACTCTTTAAGTATATCAAGATGTCGTCTATGAATACTATCACAAACTTATCCAGATATGGCTTGCATACTCGGTTCATGAGATCCATGAAAACCGCTGGTGCGTTGGTCAAACCAAACGACATCACTTGGAATTCATAGTGCCCATAACGAGTCCTAAACGCAGTCTTAGGGATATCCTCTTCTCAAACTCTAAGCTGGTGGTAACCAGATCGTAAATCGATCTTAGAAAAGACACTAGCTCCTTGGAGTTGGTCGAATAGATCATCTATTCTAGGTAACGGATATCGGTTCTTCACTGTTAACTTATTCAACTCTCTATAATCGATACACATCCGAAACGATCCATCCTTCTTCTTCACAAACAACACTGGTGCTCCCCACGGTGACGAACTTGGTCGAATGAATCCCTTCTCTGAACAATTCTGCCAACGGTTTAGACAGTTCCTCCAATTCTCTTGGAGCAAGTCGATAAGGTGCCCAGGCTACGGGTGCCGCACCGGGTATCAACTCTATTTGGAATTCCACTTGTCGAATAGGTGGAATCCCTGGCAGATCGTCGGGAAACATATCCAGAAATTCTCTAACGAAGGGTACATCGTTGAGGTTTCTTTCACTCTTCTCCTCACTTTTCCTTTCAGAAATTCGAGCCAAGAAAAGACAACCTCCTCTATCGATGTACTTTTGGGCCTGAATACAAGAGATGATGCTCAACCGGGAAGCACTTACACAGTCGCTCCGATCTCCTTGTATGCTCAGAACCTTCTCGCCATACTGTAAACGCACAATCTTCTCATCACAAATGATGTGTGCACCGTTCTTCGACAACCAATCCATTCCGATAATGACGTCAAAACTTCCTAAGGTAACTGGAAACAGGTCTATACTAAACGGGCGGTCTAGGAAACTTAAGGTGCAGCCTCGGACTACGGTGTCTATCTTCTCCCTATTCCCATTCGCTAATTCCACATCGTAACTAAACCCTAGAGGTGTTTGGGAGATTCCTAGTAATGACATAAAATTGGTGGATACGAAACTCATATCGGCACCAGTATCAAACAGTATGGAAGCATAGCGATTATTGAGAAGGAAAGTACCCGTAACTACGTTAGGGTCCTCACCAACTTCCTTCCCAATAGCGTAAACACGCGTTGTTCCCATGTCTCTCTGCTGATTCCTAGCACCATGGTTTCCCACAACCTCACGCTTCACAGGGTTTAAGCCATTACCTCCTACACCTCGGTTAGCAAATCCTCCTACATTACCGGGATTTCCTCTCATCCACGGCTCTCGGCACTCATTCTTTAAGTGTCCCTTCTTTCCACATCCAAAACAGGTGACAGTGGCCTTTCAATCCGATCCCTGTGCAGTTTGAGCTGCAGCAAGTGGTCGGGACCTACAGTCTTTGGCCATATGTCCTACCTTAGAGCACTTCCAACACGCATTCGGGCACGGTCCATGGTAGTGTCGGTTACAACGACCACACACAGGCTTACTACACACACAGGTGAACACTCTGGCTGTCTCTTGCCATTTGTTGCCATTTCCTTTAGCAACTTCATTCCTCTTCCTCTTATCACTCCTATCACTCTTACTCTTGCTTCCTACTTCTAGCACATATGAGTCCATCAAACTCTGAGCCACAGCAATTGCCTCTTGCAAATTGACTGGTTTGGCAGCGATGACATCATTTCGAGTAGCCAAAGGTAATCCATCAGTATACCTTTCGATCTTAAGTTCTTCGGTACGAACCATTTCAGGGCAAAGCAAGGATAACTCTTGGAAACGACGAGTATAAGTCGCCATGTCAGTACCCTTAACTTTGTGGTTCCAGAACTCAATCTCTAACTTCTTAACTTCATTCCTAGGACAGTAGGTCTTAATCAGGAGAGCCTTAAATTGAGTCCAAGTCATACCATAAGCTACATCAATCCCTAATGATCTGTGGTAATTGTTCCACCAGGTCAACGCCTCATCCTTCAAGGTGAAGGTTGCATACTTGACCTTGCAATCCTCATCACAGTTACTCACAGCAAACACAGATTTGGTTTTCTTCAACCACCTAGTTAGGTAAACTACTCCCTCAGTTCCTCCAAAATCAATGGGACCATATAATCAGAACTCCTTATAGGTACAACCTCGAGTTCGATTCAGCACTGGGGTTCCACTAGAAGTGTTAGAAAGATTAGCCTCAACTAGCAGTTTAGCGACACGCTGCGACACTAGCTGGTCAATGTGGGCTGGGTTCACGACTGGAGGGTTTTGTGGAACAGGACCATTCTCAGTACGGCCGTTCACATTCGGGTTCTCTACAGCTGGGTTATCAACGTTCGGGTTCTCAACATGTGGTACAGTCGGGGCCGGACGACGACTACCACGACCAGGGGCAACAACAGCAGCAGGAGCTGCTCGGTTGTTCCTAAGCGAGTTTCGTCTTGTTGCCACCATTCTGGAGGCAAGAAGAACAGTTTCATAAGTTCACAATTTACGCTCTAAAATAGAGTTGGGTTCCAAGGGTCAGTCAATAACGTCTGAATACATAATCAAGGCCAATAGGGATAACACTATACCAAAGCGAAACAATCAAACACCGCATCATAACTAAGGATGCACGTTCCCATAACCATAACTCATAAGTTTTCAAAAGTGGAAATACATGGAAGGGTACGAAGAAATCAAAAACGATCCTAACAACGATAATAGTAAATAACTAGGATAATCCTACATCTCGAACCAAGTACTACTTAGTTTTAAGATGGTACAAAACCAGGAATCTAATACTAACTAGCCACGTCTATGAATATCACTCACTGACTTCCTAATGTCATCGACCTCTCTCCATAATGATGCTTACTCAACACGTCGAGCGTCACGATCACTCTTAAGCTCTGCAACCTCTCTCTCTCTAACTCACCAATCCTACGCCAAATCGCTCTATCAGCATCACGAGCTGTCGCGAACCCTCTAAGTAGGTCCCCAACCTGCTCCTGGAGCTCCGACATACCATCATGCAAAACCCTAGTCCTCCTGACTACAATACCCATATCAGCTCTAAGATCCTCTATACTAGCTCTAGACACTCCAACCAAACGATCTATCAATCTACTCAGCCTAGTACCCTGTGAGGTAATCCTCTCCCACATCAGACCTGTCTCACCATACTCCTCTGGCTCAGAATCAATCTCCGATGGTATCTCAGATCCTAACGGGCTAACTATATAAGGTGAGTAAGGTGGTGAGTTGATGTCTAAAGGCTGTCCAGGGGACTCAGGCTCAGGCAAAGGAGAACCTGGTCTAGGAGAATGTGCAGGACTCTGCAATGGAGGAGTACCCCCTTCTGGGATATCCTCATCATCCTCCTCCTGAGGATCCTCGTCCTCATCAATATACTGCTCCTCAATCTCATCCTCCTCCTCGACCTCATGC
Organism: Chrysanthemum seticuspe; assembly: GCA_019973895.1. Lineage (NCBI taxonomy): Eukaryota > Viridiplantae > Streptophyta > Magnoliopsida > Asterales > Asteraceae > Chrysanthemum > Chrysanthemum seticuspe. The sequence continues at coordinate 118,412,550 of BPTQ01000004.1, read as the reverse complement.
TCCTCCTCACCCTCATCCATAGGGGGAGAGTCCATGAGTCGGTCTCTGTGCAGGTAAATCCTGAGGTGGTACACTAGGAGATCTAGGCCTCCTAAGACATGGTGATGATGGTGGTGATGACAGAAGAGAGTGGGCTGCTAAACGGATAGGTGATGATGGTGGTCGCACGGACATGTGGGCAGTGCTATAAGCAAGCCTAGGAGTCTGTGCTCGCGCTAAAACCTGATGTAAAGTGAGCTGCCTAGACGAGCTAGGGCGATCTGATGATGATGAACTAGAGTGACGGGCAATCTCATAAGGATCACCCTGCGCAACCGTCATGAGAGTTAATGCTGGCGAACTAGCAACAGCAAGGACCTCCTTAGACACATCAAAAGCTAGTGATGGCATAGTCTGTGACAACGGCATAGGGTAGGTATAAGTGTTCGAAACAACTAGTTTTAATAAACGCATCAACTTAACTAAAACACATATCACATAATGAAAGCTTTAAAAGTAGAGGTACCGCATTACTCAAAACATGCCTTTAATAAAACACATAAGTTTTGTTCCATCACATAATCCCATATCAAATCAATCGAGTTCAACATTTCCAAAATCATAATATATCGTTTACTCAAATCAAATTCCGCAATATCTCGACAATCACATCTCATTTTCCAAAACCAATAATCATATCTCATAATAATAACGTTTCCAAAATCAGTTCACAATATCCCTTAACAATCATCTCATAATTCAAATCGCAGTTCATACCATAATCAAATAAGAAGTTTCAACTTGGCAAGGGGCGTGCGTCGGTCGAGGATCAATTTTTCTTAAAAGCGGTTATAGTTTAGGGTTATAAAATACCTAGTTCTCTATAACTTTGAGCTCTGATACCAATCTGTAACACTGATATGTGCAAAAACACATATAATTTCTTTATCAAAATAGACCCAAAATAACCAAGGAAAGAGCCGTTTATTGCTAATATATGTTGTTTTCTTGAGTTTATGCATGTGCAGGTACGGATATGACGAAACAGACAAAAGAAAGCCAAAACCGAAGAAAATCGAGCACGGGAGAGAGAAGAGTGCAAAAGCCGATGCCGGAATGCTATTTCAGGGATTTTGGTGCTTTAAAGATCAAATTACGGAGTTCGGGACATGATTTGGGAGTTTATCACAATTTACCCTTCACTTTATCAATTTACACTTTAAACCCTCAACTTTCTCAAAATCAAACACCTCCAAATCTTGGTACAGCGGAAGACTTAATCAAGTTTTCGGGGCGTTACTATTGGATTGGTATCGCATACAAGTATAATAAAAGATAACCATTTAACCATTTAAAACCAATCCCAAATCAAATATTCAAACATTTAATCCGAAAGTATAAATATTAGGCCCAAAACATAGTTTAATAAAATAGGTCCCCATAGTTTATCAGAGTCAGAAATGATCCTTGAACCCCGCCTTCTTGCCAAGCTTCCACAATCCACATATTCCAAACATCTTTTAAATACCTGAGAAATCATGCTAAAAGGTCAGCTTACACTGGTGAGTTCATAGGTTTAAGTTCAACAAAATCATAGTGGACCAGTAAGAGTTGATTTGCTATGCAAGACCCAAAATAGATAAATACCGTTTGCACACCGATCCTACCCGGATCACCAATCATAACACACGTCCCGCATCCAGGGACTACTCGGGCCCGCGACTCTAGTCCAGCACTGTCGTGGCAAAATCTAGAACAATTGCCAACCCCGGACTAGGTCGATGTAGAAGTCTATTCTTAGTTAGGCACGGTTAAACCTAAACTAAGGCAACAACTATCGCACATCTATCTAAACAGTCAAGCATATAAGCAAATCCAAATAGTTTTAACGGTCCAAAAACAGCAGCATGATTCTCACCCCAAAGTAGTTCAAAACGTAGATAAAAGTAGGGCTATGAAACTCACCTCGAGCAATCAGCACACAAATAAACACTAGTAGAAGATAATGTTAGCCTCGCTTTTTATAAAGATAACGTCACTTAAGTGAATTGGACTAGACGCGTAGTATACTTTGCCCTTAGGGACTAGTATCGTTTAAGTGGCAAAGTTAGGGCCTATATATACCCCTCATGACTCTCCATGAGGGGTGAGGTGAATCATTTGGTGTATTGTATTGTGTGTGTTTCTTAATAAACCTTGTGTTTTCTCCTCCCTCTCTCTAACTTTCTCTCACTAAAAAGGATGAAGATCTTCATCTTCTTCCACTAACCAAGACCTCCAAACCACATAAATCTATATAGTATTCGGTCCTAACAATTGGTATAACGAGCCAAGGTTGTTGTTTGTTGATTTATGTTGGTTTTACACATGTTTTTTTAACTGTTTTGTGCTTATTCTGTGAGTCGGAATTTTTTTTTTCATATATTGTGGAAAACAGTTTATTCATGTTTGGTATCCCTGTTTTGGTCAAAAAGTCCTGGTCTTTCATTGCTAACACAACTGTCTTGTGTCAATCCTTTGGTACAAACAGTTTTTCTTATTTTTATGACTTTTGGTACAATATATCCGTGAAACATCAAATGGTCAACCGTCAGTTTCGTGGTCAAACAGAGAAAAAGAAGCATTTTTATGCCTCTTATGGGTTTATTATGAAGACTGGACGGAATTTTTGGTCGGAAAAACTCGCCGGAAAAATGGTCAAAGGGTCAAAACCCTAAACTTACGCATAAGGAGCATCTACAGAGGTATTTACGCATAACTGTGAAGTTATGCGTAAGAAAATTTACGCGTAAGGTTTTTACGCATAAGCTTTATGCGTAAGACCCTGTTTACGCATAAGACCATCCTTTACGCGTAAGCCTGACCCTACGCTTAAGGTTTTAAAAAAAAATTACGCATAAGGTCGGAGCAAAGAAATACTTATGCGTAGACTTGACTGGAAAAAAAAAGGAAAAGACCAAGACGACTTATACCAATTACCAACACACCAATATCAACTCCAACTTCATTATCTATCCTTAAACCCACCTCCAACTCCAATAAACAGCTCAGCCTCATCTCTTAACTAAGATCGAAAAAAAAAAAAAAAAAAACAATCACAAGATCTCAGAAAAGTCCAACTTTGTAATCTTTTACAGATTTTTTTTAGTTGAACTTATGTCCTCATAGATCATTTCGAAGACTTGACTTCAAGATAATATTCGAAAGTTAAAGAAGGACCAAAACCAAACGGTTTTACTCCTTTCTTTGGTTCGATTGACAGAAAAACTAACATCACAATACTTACCCGAGACCCCATTCAAAGGATCTTGAAGCAAATTGGTTTCTTGATTCGGATTAAGCTACTCATGAAGACAAAGGTTGGGTAATTATTATGATGAGGTGAGATTCGTTTATGATTGTGATTCAGATGTGATGAGATTTGGATTTGTGCTTTATACCGGATCTATTGTTGTGAGATAATACGTTTGGTGTGAGAAAAAATTGGCTGGTAGGCGTTTTTTATCCAAAGTGTTTTTTAGGTTTAGGTTAAATGGAATTAAAAAGAATATGAAACATTCTTATACCGAACATGTATATGGATTTGGATCGTTTTTTTGAGTGGGTTTGGTTCGAATTTCTTCACACATTGGGCTGACGTAATTGTAAACTAAGGAGTGGTATTTTTTGCATATAAAGAATTTTTGTCATCCAAATTTTTTTTGCATATAAAAATTTTGGATACAAATTTTTGATGAAAATTAAAGAGTGGTATTTTGGTATATAAAATTTTCACGGAAGGGATACATAATTCACGGCTCGAGGAAAATTTGAAAAAATGACTACGGGTTTTTGTACGGTATTATTGATGCAAAATTGAAGTGACATTTCACGGGTGAGCTTCTTTATCTTTGAGACGATGGTTGGTTGGATGCATGTCTCAAGATAACTTGTTGGGGTATTACTGTCACTTTAAGTGATTGAATGGACAATCTGGTTATAACTGATGTAAGAAGTTACGTTGTAGTGCTCACAGTGTGTAACCATCACTTTAAGGAGTTACGTTGTTGTGCTCAGTGTCACACGCCGTTGTGGATTGTTCAAGAATTTAGAACAAGCAGTAAGTCACAAAGTTGGGATGCTTACTTCCTTTTTAAGTTAGTCGTATCGGGTTATCTCCATATGTGGTCATTACTATTAGCCGGTGAATTCAAAGGAGGTTCGATAAAAGGTTGGTTGGAGAAAATTATTGAGAGTATTTTTGCGACATATTCTCACATAATTTTGATCAAGCTATGATGTTAATATTGCATCAAAAAGGTAATACGGCATGTACGCAACATTATGATGATTCCGATAGCTCGCAACCATCAGGAGGGAGAAATTGGTGTTTCAACTTATGTAATTGGATTACGAAGGGATTTGTGCTTAAGATTGAAGAAGGAGAAGTAGTGTGTGTACATCGGGGCTTTTTACCAACTTGGATGCAACACTAAGTGAGTTATGTTGTTACAATGTTCCCAGAACGACAACCATTGTACGATCAAGAGTTTACTTTCTCCGTTGCGTGTCTGAAGATTAAAGACGTGTTGGAAGAGTGTTGTCGGTTCAGGAGGGAGCATAGAAAGAAAAAAGGCTCACTAGTTAGGAGGGAGTAATAACCTAACTAGACCGTTACAGTTGAAGTTCAGAGCTACAAGAAGATCATTTGCCGAGGTCATCGGAAGGGAGAACTTCAAGTTTGCCTCAGTATCTAGACTACAGAGACTCTGCACTTCAAGAAAGTCAACATTGTTCATTACTATTGTAATTTACTTTGTTTTGTATTTATAGGTCTCATTGTAACCATTCACGTGTGACGCTATCTTGGAGGGAGATTGTTAGCCTCGCTTTTTATAAAGATAACGTCACTTAAGTGAATTGGACTAGACGCGTAGTATACTTTGCCCTTAGGGACTAGTATCGTTTAAGTGGCAAAGTTAGGGCCTATATATACCCCTCATGACTCTCCATGAGGGGTGAGGTGAATCATTTGGTGTATTGTATTGTGTGTGTTTCTTAATAAACCTTGTGTTTTCTCCTCCCTCTCTCTAACTTTCTCTCACTAAAAAGGATGAAGATCTTCATCTTCTTCCACCAACCAAGACCTCCAAACCACATAAATCTATATAGTATTCGGTCCTAACAAATAACAATATCACAGCACAGCAACTATCGACTCGGCACAACCTATTAATGTAAACCAACTTTAATACACATACTCCTCAAAATCAACGTTATCTACCCCAATATATTCCATTCTTTTATTTCCAAAAACGTCTCATTTCACCATTTAATCCTAGTGTTTGGTATCCTCATGTGGGTGTATCGACTCAATATGATGCCATGAATGCACTCAAACAACCAGTATATAACTCAATGCGACACAATGAGACCTCTAAACGATAAGCTCCATAGTTCAATAAGTTTCGGAATAAATAGTAGACCTTATCGAATTCGTCAACTCGATAAACTCATTCATTTATTCGTGTCGCTTATTATCCCATAAATCAATCGTATCCTAAAGAGTCATAAGGATAATTCACCCATTAATAAGGTTACCCAACGTACCTAGCGGGCTCTTATTAGATTCGTCAACCTAATAAGTCCGCTACCTTGGATCAACACTATTAACGTTAGGTTATCCGTAACCCATGCACACATAACGCAAATAAATAATTACTTATCCAATATTAAATGTCCACAATTGACATTTATTGATAAACGTGTACTCGAAACCTTAATTACTTATTTATTACAAAACCTTTCCAATTTAGTTGTTAATTTCCGTTTAAAAATAGTAAATAACAAGATAAATCTTGTTATTGATATTTTTGGTACAAAAGCCCATTATTATTTACATTTCATAGTTTTATTAGCATTTTCATATATATATATATATATATAAATATATATATATATATATATATATATATATATATATATATATATATATATATATATATATATATATATATATATTGTCAAATTCCATTATTAATCTCATATCGTTATTCGTTTCGAATCCACAAGCACGAGTCATAACTTCTCGGCTTTTAATCAATCAATTGTCCAAATTATACTAAAGTCCATGTTACGGCTTTGTCGGAGTCAACTATTGACTAAAAAGTCAAAGTGACGCCGACGTAGCTCAAAGTCAACAACATATATCAAGTCCAAATTAAATGTCACAATATCACAATTCAATCCCAAACCAACTCAAAACAATCTCGCCAACCAATCAATCAACCAAATATACTCGAAACCAATGTTATGACCCTAATGGTCATGACACGGTCGCGGTCAAGACCACGTGAACCAAACAAGCTCTAGAATCTTTTCGGCTCCACGCGTCTCATCCAACCTCAACTACATCAACCAACAAGCTACCAAATTGACCCGACTCGGACCCATGACCCAAGTGGGTCACGTACGCAAGCCAAAGGGCTCGTACGTGCCCTTGATGGCTCGTACACCTAACCAAACCACTCAAACATTACCCAAATACTAACCAAACACAAATCTCTGATACCAATCTGTAACACCCCCAAATCTTGGTACAACGGAAGACTTAATCAAGTTTTCGGGGCGTTACTATTAGATTGGTATAAGATCTCAAGGTTATAGAGAACTAGGTATTTTATAAACCCTAAACTATAACCGCTTTTAAGAAAAATTGATCCTCGACCGACGCACGCCCGCTTGCCAAGCCGAAGCTTCTTATTTGATTATGGTATGAACTGCGATTTGAATTATGAGATGATTGTTAAGGGATATTGTGAACTGATTTTGGAAACGTTCTTATTATGAGATATGACTATTGGTTTTGGAAAATGAGATGTGATTGTCGAGATATTGCGGAATTTGATTTGAGTAAACGATATATTATGATTTTGGAAATGTTGAACTCGATTGATTTGATATGGGATTATGTGATTGAACGGAACTTATGTGTTTTATTAAAGGCATGTTTTGAGTAATGCGGTACCTCTACTTTTAAAGCTTTCATTATGTGATATGTGTTTTGGTTAAGGTGATGCGCTTATTAAAACTAGTTGTTTCGAACACTTATACCTACCCTATGCCGTTGTCACAGACTATGCCTTCATTAGCTTTTGATGTGTCTGATATATATATATATATATATATATATATATATATATATTGATAAATATTATCTCAGGACAATTACCATTTTACCCCTCAATGAAAATACTTCAGGATTTTCATTTGCTCACTATTCTTATCTCATTTCATAACTCGTTTCTCATTTCTACTTGCCTGTTCTATTTAGTGTGCACCGGTGTGACCCTTCGGCATTTCTATGAAACCAACAGTAAAAGTTGTTGTTTTTATGCAAACAATCCTTCCAGACTCCCACTTGTATAGAGGAACAACGTATTAACCACTTTCACGATACCCGACGGTCGTGAGCAAGACAATGAAGTACCTAGCTCACAGAAACCTATTCAATACCCAATTAGTGATTTCCTCAAGAGTCTAGGTATATGACTGTATCCCTTCGTACTTTGTCGATATTTTTAGAAAGTAGTAGACATGGATATGTTAACCTCGGTACTATCATCCTTTCTTGTTCTCGTGAATGATTTGTCTCCCATAGTGTTGGGAATTAGAAGATCTACACTTAGTGATGTCAGCCTTGAGTTAATAGTGTTAGTACCAATACTAATTACTTAGTAATGTTAGTGATAATATGTAACACCCCCAAAATAGGGTCCAACGGAAGCATTCGGGTCGTGGGATGCTACTAATTTTGGTATCACAACATAAGGTACAAAGAATGGTTTTTAGTTCATTCATTTAGAATGAAATTCATTATTTAAAAACATTAAGTTTTCATTATATGAAAATAGTGTGGAAATAGCCCCATAAAGAAGTTTAAAGCGGTCTCACTTGTTTATCAGAGTCTCCTATGACCATGCCCCTTGTCAAGCGTCTTCTAATAGTGAGCTATCGCCTTAACCTGAGAACACATGCTAAAAAGGTCAGCTTACGCTTGTGAGTTCATAGAGTTTAATCACAAAATTTAGGAGTGGAATTGATAGAGTTTAATTGCTATGTGCGACTAAGAAAGATATATACAATAAACATTCCAACAACAATCATTCCAACAATATTCCAATAACATTCCATCAATAATCCAATAACATTTCCAATAACGCAATGGGATCTCAGTAGGACCCCGGGCGAATCTAGCCAGGTACCACGGTCATAGCAAAGCCTAGAACAATGCTACCCTGGTCTAGGTCGGATACATATGTATATTCTTAGCTGGGTATCGCGCTATACCAAAGGATTGCTACCCTAGTCTAAGATAACATCTTTCACATATCTAATCTTACCTAGTCAACACGTTAGCAATTCAAAAGAGTAGTGGCAGGTTCAAGAAATAGTTTGCAGTCACATGTACTTCCAATAAACACGTAAAACATTCATTCACCAAATCAAATATTCCAATCAACAGTCATTCTCAAATAACATCTCACATATCCAATTATGTTCAGTTAAAACCAGCATGTATTCTCTCCCAAAATAGTTATAAAAACCTTTGAAAATAGGAGCTATGAACTCACCTTAGCCACGGCAATGCACTATTCACAACTAACACGACTGACATCTAGAGCTAATCTCTACGGCATCCAGAAGACAGGTACGACGAGTACGATAGAATAGAAACGGCGCAACCTAATGCGTATACGATTATCTTAAAATACGGCTCATATGATGACAAAGTCGATAAAAGATAATGTGTCGTAGTTTTCATAGATTATTCGTATTATTACTTTCAATTTTCTATTATCAATTCTCCAAAAAGTTTAGTTTTAACATTTCGTTTGGTGGTAAGAAATATAGACTCGACATACAAATCACGCGAAAGAGGAGGAGACGTCGACATAGTCGAGACATACTGACTAGAACTCACGCCGAAGAGGAAAAGACATTGACAAAGTCAAGAAATACTGACAATACTCAAGCCAACCAAAGAAGAATAGGAAAATGATGACAACTATCTATGAAATGTAAATAGGTCAATTGGCAAGTCTCGGCAATTTCCTCATAATTCCAAACGTACATGTTTATAATAAAAGATAGTTTGTATTTACAGCTTGATTAATAAAGGTTTCATAATTGTTACTCGTACTTAGAGGAGTTTATAATAAAATACTTTATATAAGGTATAACTATGTAGTTTTATAAATGACATATTTGCATAACAATGCATCATACTTGTCACTTTTTGTCATTGTATGTTGCGTACTATTTTTTTTCTCAACTTGACAGTTGACACCAACCTTTTCAGATCGTGCTATTGTATGGTCTGTGTGACCGGATGAAACTGATTGTCTGACGTGGCGACGGTAAATGCTTAATAATTCATTTTTTCACACTTTTCTTACTTTTTTCTTTATTTTATACTCCCTCCGTCCCTAAATAAATGTCCACTTTTCACTTTTGAAGTCTTTCTTGTTCAACTTTGACTTTAAATATTTTTGTTTGTGTTATATAATACTTGATAAAAATTATACCAACTTAAAATACATTTAAAACACAATTCATTCATACATTTTGTATAAAGTATTATATAAGATAAACAAAAATATTAAAGGTCAAAGTTGAATAAGTAAGACTTTAAAAATAAAACATGGACATTTATTTAGGGACGGAGGGAGTACATTTCCTTTATTTTTAAATACAATATTTTTCCTTCTTTTTATTTTTACATCCCAACAAATTTTCTCCTTTTATCCCCACCATACAAACCTTTTATCCACACCACACAAACCCTAGCCATGAGATGTTCCTCCTCTTCAACTTCAAGATCTAGATCCACCACATTCAAACGTTACACCAAGGAAGAAGTTATTGCTCGCAATGCGATTGTCATTTGCCTATGGAAGAGCAAGTCTCAACCCCAGTGGAAGATTCAAGGGTTGTCCAAAACATGTACGCTAATATTTTGTTTGTTAATTAACCTCTTTATTTAAGAAGATTGAAGTGTCTTTTCATCTTTTTGTGTTGCTATGACAGGATAGGGAAGATGAATGTAAGTTTTATGGGTTTATAGATGATGAGAAACCTAGTGACTACTACAAAGAGTTGTTCTTCAAAGAGCATGAAGAACTGAAAATGTTGAAGAAGAAAATGACTAAGCACATGGATAAGATTGGCTCAAAGTCTGATGAAGGCCAAAGCTCCACATTTGATGAAGCCACATATTTGCAAATGGTTCAATTGAAGGCAGAAATGACTTTGATAAAGTCAAAAGTCAAATTTCATGACAAACTGGTTGTTTTTTTTTTTGGTTTGTTGGTCATTTTCGTAGCTTTTGTTGCTACAAGTAATGTGTTTGTCTAGTGAACCTGTTAGGACTTATGTAATATGACCATGTTTTGTGTTGGTTTCTGTTTAATGCAATGGTTTCTTTTGGCTAACTTGGTATCTAAACATGCTGTTATGATAGCAAATACACATACACAATAGTTATTCAACATTTGCTAATAAGATATTCAATACAGGCTCATAATACAAAAGGTTTATGTCATTACTTTTGAAAAGGTTCATGCCCATTCAGTTACAAATCTGGGCATTACATGAAAGTTTAAAGTTACAAGACATAAGAACCAAATAGCATATGTTTCTAAGTGCACAACATATATGAACAAAAGAAGTGCACAGAAATTAAGTTAAAGTTATACAACATTAAAGTTAAATGACATAAGAAGTTTAGTTATACTAGACAGTTTGTTTTCACTCCAAACTGAGAGCATTGGAACTTGAGCTTCCAATTCCTTGGTGTTGCTTTGCTAGTTTTGTCATCAAGATTCTTCACTCTTTCCTCTTTGCGTTGGCATGACAAATTTTCTCATTGCTCTTGGTATTGCTTCATTTACTGGTTCACTTGCTGCAGTCTGTGAGTTCTGAGTAGGTGCATTCTGTGAGTTCTAAGGTTGTGCATTTTGGTTATCAAATGGAATATGTTCACCTTCTGTATTTTCAATTGGATCAGACACACTTTCATTTTCACCAATGCCAAACCATCTTCCCAACCTTCCTAATCTGCCCAGACCTGTAATCCCTCTACCTCTACCTCTTCCCCTGAGATTGAATGCCCTAGAACCACCCACTTCAGTAAATCTTACCCTTTTTTTGCTTTGACTAGGTGCAACTGCACTAGAACCACCCAATTCATAGGCACTTGAACCTAAGGTCTCATTTTCATCAACTGGAATAGAAGGTGCTTCTGGTGTAACTAAGGTCTCATTTTCATCAACATTCACTGACTTCCCAACTTTTTTTCCCTTGGTCTACTTTTTTTAGCATTCATAGTTGCACTATCACTACCCACATCATATTCACTTGACATAGGGATACAATCAGGTGTTGCTCTAAATGGTTGAACTAAGGGTTCATCTTCATCAACTAAACCTGTGGTTGTGGTTTTCCTTGGTCTACCATTTTTAACTGGTAGTTTAGGTGGTTTCACAACAGTTTGGTTCTTGCAACCCTTCTTATTATGACCTTTTTGAAAACAATTTGAACAAGTCATTTCAATCCCAATCCTAGGAATCTTATCGGGGTTTTTATTTTCATGAGGAGCTCTAATCCTTTGAACAAGTCACTTTCATCAACATGTATGTTCATTAGTAAGTGATACTACCTGAAAAGACTTTTCATTACCCAAGTGCCTCGCATAACACCTCCATGGGCATTTAGAGCCTATATCCCTATCTGTTGGATATCCGTTGTACTTACTTTGTTTCCCCTTCTTTGGATCCTTGATCCTCTCAGGATGTAAACCACAACGAGCAATTAATTTTGTTTTTGAGCTCCTCTCAAACCATAGAGAAAATCCATTTGCAAACCATAGTAAGCAAGACATTGTCTCAATTGACCAGCATCTACAAACTTTTCTCCAACCTGAAAAAAAAACATAAAGATGTTACTGAAAAGAATAAATGTAACCTTAACACTATGCACAATATTTAGGATGGACTAAAGCATTACCTTTGGTTTCTGCATCTTCCAGTGTGTATCTGCAACATGGACATGATACCTCTCCACATTAGTCTCCACCGTTTTGAAAGGATCTATAAGTACAACATCATCATAACAACCTTTGATCTTCCTCATTAAGTCATCCAGGAACTCCTCATGTTCTAAGACAGTTTCATTTTCACTTAGACCATTACCTTTCTTTTGACTTGAACTTCCCTCTCCACCTTGCTGTTCAGTACCTTGGTTTGTTACCTTGGGTGCCCTCTTTGACTCATAATTTCTTTTCCTAAGTTCAATCAACTCATCCTCACCCTCCGATAAGTAGTCTATAGATCTGTCAGACAATTCACTATCACTATCACTATATAACATTGAGTAGTTAGGAATTTCAGCATCACTATCACTAGAAGAATCATCCGTAACCCTTGGATTCACATTTTCTCCAATAATAATACCCTTGCTACTAACCATTGGCTTTCTAGCATGAACTGGCATATCTTCCTCAATCATTGGATCCTTACCCTTATCCACCAGCTTCTTAAGTATGTCATTATCAACATGTTATGATGGACCAGTGTCATCATCAACATGTTCTGATGGACCAGTGTCATCATCAACATGTTCTGATGGACCGTTGTCATCATCAGATGGTGCAACAGCCTCAATCTCTAGATTAATAGGTGGTGCTTCAGTGTGATACACATCAAGCTTAATTGATACACTATCCCAATGTTTTCTACTAACAGTTCTGGGCTTAGGTGGTGTTTTTAGCTTTTGTGCTTCTTCCTCAGCCCATGAAACTAATTCATCATAGGACATGTTCCCAACATCCTTCTTCCTAACCCCTTGTATTCTAAGTTTAGAAGTTGCCTCATTAACAGAATAATCACATATCAAATTTTTATGATAATAATCATACAAATTTTGGGGAATGTGGGCTAAATACATATATAATTTTCCATAAGATTCACCAAATGCATACATTGACTCCAAATCTGCATTAGACTCAACTATTTTTAACCCAACATCTAACTCACATTGTGGTAACTTATAAAACATGGCATAAAAACTTAGCTCGTACTGCTCTTTCAGATACTCACACAGACCCTCATAGTCAAACTTCTTATCCTTAGAAACCCTTAACTCGTGAACTAAACCATTTTCATACTTTAGTGGTAAGAAATAGAAGACACCATCAAAATGTAAATAAAAAAACAACGCATCTGAACTAGAAGGCGCCATACTATAAACAATAAAAAAATATTATTAGTAATCAATAGAAACCCTAAATCACCATGCATATTATGGGAGACATAAATAAAAAATAATTCTAGTAGAATACAAACACACTAAAGTGAAATATACCTTTTGCACACATCAATTGCATAAAATCACTAGAGAATCAAAGTCAATTTGTAATTTAATAATTAAGGTTTGGGGACCAGATGGTATAAAGAAGTGTGTGGTGGGACTGTGTGTTTTTTTGGATAGGGTTTGGAGACCATACGTATTTAAGTGTGACTTTTGTATAATTATTTAAGTGGCATATGACTTTCAGACGTGGAATTGTAATATGTTAATAAAATGTAATAAAAAGCAAGATATAATCGGCTAAGGTTGCATCCGGTCACATGCACGATCTGAAAAGGTTGGTGTCAAGTTAAGAAAAAAAATAGTACGTAACATACAATGACAAAAAGTGGCAAGTATGATGCATTTTTATGCAAATAACCCTATTCAATTTATAAAGTTAGGTAAACCATGTGTTATTAATTTTTTGAGTTTTTATTCAAATAATAAAAAGTTTCCATTCAAAGTTTGGTAAACCGTATGATAAAAAGTTTACATTCAAATAATTAACCGTGTAACTGATTTGTTTTAATTTTACATTGTTTGTTTAAGTTGCCATTTTCTAAATTGCTATTTAAGATTAAAGTTTAAGAAGCATTAAGGGGTATTTAGGAAAATCACTTTACTCCATTTTAAACATTTTTTTAGTTTCAAGATTAAGTATAAATGCTTTATAAGTAGTAGAGATGATAAATATCAAAATGAAAGCACAAGTTAATGTGATATGTAAATGAATACACGAGATTATATATATACGAACGATTCATGTTATTCCTTTTTATGAGATTAAGTAAGGATTTTTTTTTTTATTATTATTATTTTTTTTTACTATTTGCGTTCAATAACAACGACTCATGTTATTCCTCTTTATAAGTTTGACTTGTGCTAACACGGGTTTAAAAATTAAACACAGCTAAAACTATTATTAACATGAATATAAATATCAAAATGAAGGCGTGACCTCACGAGTTACTGTTCGATGAAAATAAATAGACGAGATTGTACATATAGCAGCAAAACATTTTTTTTTCAAAGGTCATTATATGCTACTAAACACGCATAATGTCTTGAACATGATATAAATAGTTAAATTTAAATAAAATCTACTTAAACAACATGTGAGTTTCACAAAGTCAAATCCTTCACGCAACAAAAATCTTTACAAATATTAATCAGTTAATACATAATGAAAAAATTATGTAAAACTCACGCGTGCACATGTATTATAACTTTATTAGTATAGAAGATTTATTGTAACTTTATAGAAAAATCTTAGGTATTTAAAACCATGGATTTATGAATTGTCACAATATTTAACTTAAAAAACAAAGTTGTTAAACCCCGTGCGTGCACGAGTTTTAAAACTAGTATGAGAAAAAAGGATGAACGGGGATGAGTGTTGATAAACCAAAATGAAAATTGGAAGTAAAAGTTGAACAGTTGTTGGCAAGGGTGTTTTAGTCATTTAACTGTGATCAGAGACGAAAAATGTGCTCGTAAGTTTCTCACGATGAGTGCATGTTCAAAAAGGCATTTTGGTCAAACCCTAAGGAGGATTTTTGCAATTTAATCAAAAATAAAAGACAAAAACAAAAGAAGTTAAGTAAACGTGGTGAGTGAAATTCTTAGGGTTCGTTTGGTTTGCTCTTATGAACCACAATCGGTATAAATTTCGGTATAAGGTGAAATGTGAATAGATATGAGTTAAGTAATCAAATCAAATATTGTTGTTTGGTTTGTTTATTATATTTGACTATCTTGTTAATAATGTGAGGAAGAATGCTAGGAAATAAAAGTATCATATCCTGTCAATCGTTGTTTGGTTTGTTTATTATATTTGATTATCTTGTTAATAATGTGAGGAAGAATGCTAGGAAATAAAAGTATCATATCCTGTCAATTGGTGACTATGAAGTATAGAACATATTTGTATATCCTTTCTTGTTTAAAAGTTTGGTTTGTCGTTATGAATCACAATTGGTATGGGTGTTGGTATAGAGTGGAATGATAATGGAGGGTATGAAAAAACCACCCACACACATAGGCTATGTTTGGCGCGAAGCTTTTGGAGTTTTTTGGAGAGATGAGCGGTGAGCAATGAACTTTTTGAATTTTATTGTTCGTTTGGCAAAGGAGCGATGAGCTTTGCTATTTTCTAGGAATGCTCATTTTTTCAATTTGCTCATAACTCACCGCTACTGCTCACTGCTACTTTTACCAAACACACTCATAATATATGAGGAAACCTTCACATTTGGGTATCCTCATTCCATTGTGGTAGGCCCCATAACAAATCAAACAACATTAGTGACTTTCAAAATCATAAATCCATACCCATACACAACAAACATCAATAATGAAATAAAAATTCATTCCTTCATTCCCACTTGGGTTCATTCCCATTTCGGTTACCAAACGCACCTCTACATATACATGTTGGGTTACCGGAGACAAGAAAATAAAGAAAAGAACGTGAGCGAAAAGAAATCACTAAACCCATAAACGACATCGTCTCGCTATTCCATCTTCTCATACTGTGAGTAAATCACTTTTTATGACTTAAAATGAGAGGAATCAGTTATCGCCCAAAATCATTTTATCATAATATTCAGGTACTAGTTATTGGACCTTCTTTTTACATTTTTATCAACTTTACTATTTTAAGTGTTTATTATGTTTCCAGCATTTGCTGTCAGTAGAAAAACAAGTACGTGGGAATGTTGCTACGAGGGCGTTTCGCCCTATAGTTCATAATCCAGGTAAGGTTATATGCTTATGTATTTTGGAGCATGCAACTGTAATCTTTAATCACTGTTACGCAAAATGTTGATAACTGACAACGCTGAACGAAAAAAGCGAAAAGCATCTACACCTTTTGTCTCAAAATTACAAAACTTCTCGCAAAGTGGACTTGAAACATAGCCTTTTAGTGATTAATATTACTCAATAGTGGTAGCCAAGTTAATGTTGAGCAAATAAGTTATGGGGGTGTTTGGGATTGCTTCTTTTTTTTATTAATTTTTTTGGTAAACATGATTTCCGACCTTATAGCCGAGGTTTGAACCCACCGCCACACGACTCAAATCAGGTAAAGCCCTCCCTTTTCACGAGGCTGGCGTGGCCACTTAAGGTTGTTTGTACCTAGTTGGAATTGGATTGCTTATTTGTTGTGCTTATGTACTTGTTTTTAGGGCTAATGATTTTGAAATGCATTCAACTTGCCAATTTTTGTGCCGTGTAGTCATTTTTTTTGCTATTAAAACACAACTCTTAAATTTCGATCTTTGTGTGACCATTCTGCCCTTACTTTTTTCAATTTTTGAAAGGTAAAATGGTAATTTTACATGCACAAAATACATACAAAAGTTAAAATTTGAGAGCTTTGTCTTATAAATAGCAGAATAAAAGATGACTACACAGAACCACAAAAGTTGACAAGTTAGATGCATTTTTAAATCATTAGCCCTTGTTTTTAAGTAGAATTAGTTATGGGGTATCCATCCAAACTGCTTTCACTTATTCTGAGTAAAAATAAGGAAAGGGCTTGTGCGAGAAACTCACAATTAAATGGTAGTGGGTTCAAGTCCGCATTGGCCTGTTAGATAGATTTGTGATGTATATATTGTGAAATAGTTAGTTGTCGTTCAAAATAATAGTAGTAGTATTTGAAAAGTAGGTATGAAACTGCTTATTTTAATGTGCTTCTTTGATATGAAATTAATATCATTCTTTTACCAGTATATACTACCTAAAACATTTTATAAATGGATTTCATGCAAAAAAAATTTGTTGAGTATTGTTGCATTTTTTTTTTCAAAATAAGCGAATCAAAACATTGTTTACCGCGGTGCTTATTTTTAAGAAAATCGGCAATCCCAAACACCCCTTAAATCTGATTGAACCACCAAAGGGCCTTTGCTCTTGGGTTATGTGAGTGGCCTATTGGCCACGAGGTTGTGGGATCAAGTATCAGCTGAGACATAGCGTGGTATTAGGTATATAATAGGTGTCTGGATAGCCTTTGAAAAGAAATGCGATTGAACCAAATGTCCTTAGGTGTTGATCACAAAATAACAAATGAAACATATTGGAACCATCTTTTAGAATTTCGTATAGAGTAAAAGAAACTATCCGCTTAGCTCAGTTCCAAACAGAATAAAACCAATTAATTTGCCCAAAAAAATTCCCCTCAGTCCAATAACATAGCTAAAATGGGAAAATCTAAAGTAACGATATGTGATTGAATCAGTGAGGAGGATGTTGGGCTATTCTGAGGAGTATTTCTAAATGCAGAGATTAATATCTATCAAAATCCATTTGGGTTTGCAACAAAGAGATCAGAATCATGTGTGCCTGCTCTTAATGGTAATGGATACATGAAACAATTTTGAATATTTGTGTGATCTATTTGTCAGGTTTCTACGGTATTGCTTCTGCTGGAAAGCATATAGATTTTGTGAATACAAGGATGCTAATGTTGAAGCGCTGTATCCATGCGACAGGTGTTGGCTCAAGATATTTTTGCACTCTGTTATAATAGTCAATACACTTCTTGGGAAGTGCATAGTTTGTTTTCAAGTTACAGTTTTTTTATTTTTTTTTATTTTTATTTTTTTTATGCTGTCCAGGATTGTATAACTCGAGTGCAGGAGATCATTACCAAGTTCTAGGTATAAAAAGGTTTTTGAGAACTCCGCGCCTAAAGTAGCCGATGTGGTGGCTTCGGTTAAATCTCTTTCTTTCTTATGGCTTAAGAGTCGGTCTAGATTTAACTCGATTATGTGGAAGGATTGGGTCATGTATCCCTTGTATATGTTGTAATTGTTCCTTGGAGGTCCTCGTTTTGAGGACTTGCCGTTTTTAATGAAGTTCACCGTTCAAAAAAAAAAATTACCAAGTTCTAGGTGTTTCTCACAATGCTAGTAAAGAGGAGATCAAGAAGGCATTTTATGTTGTAAGTTGCTCGAATTATGTTTGTTTAAACGCTGCCTGAGCAGCTTTACCTGTATCTTTTCTCAACTTTATTGTTTAAGAGGCATTTGGTTCCAATTAACTTTCTAGAAACATTGGAATTATATCCAAACAAGCATACTTGTGAGAGGTAAAGTGTTATTGGGGACATAATGACTTTTACATGATACATTGACGAGTGAGTGACGCGAAAGTGACAGATACAGTGGATGTAGGATGCTAAATATAAATTTTGGCATATGGTGCATTGAAAAGTATTTTATTATGGTGGCAAAAGTATTCAGTCTGAGCGTCTTTGGCCTTAGAATCCTAGTCTGTTAAAAGCAATCAACCTGCTTATCTTCTAACTTTGCTTTATCCACATTGTGTAAGTTAATAAAAAACCGCAATGACTCAAGTGTCCTATTTGTTGCTGATTGTCCAAGGTAACTAGACCCGAACCATTATTCTAGCATCTTTGTATTTATATATAGTTGCTTCAGTGGAAACCTATTACACATCTTTGCAAAATGATATCAACTCCCATTTAGTTATGTGTAACTGTAGATGCTCGTGGTCCTACTTCTCATGGCAATAACT
The DNA here is from genome assembly GCA_019973895.1 of Chrysanthemum seticuspe. Taxonomy (NCBI): domain Eukaryota; kingdom Viridiplantae; phylum Streptophyta; class Magnoliopsida; order Asterales; family Asteraceae; genus Chrysanthemum; species Chrysanthemum seticuspe. The sequence continues at coordinate 118,393,635 of BPTQ01000004.1, read as the reverse complement.
TCGAGTGTAACACCTTTGACATTAAATTGCATATCTGTTTTTCACAAAGTTTTACAAGAGAAGTGCATTATTATTACGACTTGTGTAATATGAAATGCTTGTTTTTCTGGTAAAGTGCATTATAATTGGGCATCTGATTTTTTACCTTATTCATTAAATGTTCGGCTGCAGCTTGCGAAGAAGTATCACCCGGATGCAAATGAAAACAAAACTTTAGCAAAGAGAAAATTTCAAGAGATAAGCGAGTCTTACGAGGTGTAGTTTGTGTTGCTCTATTAGTTTATTGCTTATATTCTTACGAAGATCATGCACAAATAGGTATGTAACTATACTATAGGTCTGAAATTTTTATATTGATTCCCCTGTTGTGGCCTGTGAATTATAGGTTCTGCAAGATACAAAAAGGAGAGCTGAATATGACAAGGTAAAGAAAAAAAAAAGTGGACTATATATAACTGCAAACAAGTCCAACTAAGAATTTTTCCACTCAAATATTAGATAACTAAAAGTAGAACATTATCTGTAATGCTAGGTGAAGCAGCGAGCCAGGCATGGTGAAAATACGAATTACAATTCTACCAGATCTACTGACAGACCCAACCGTGCTCATACAAGGGTTGAGTTTCATTCTTGGAAAGATTTATTTAATGAGGTGGCCCTGATAATATATATTATGTATAAGCATTTATTGGAGTATTTAGATTTCTGAACTTTATTAAATCTTACTATTACTTTGGAATTTGGACATCTTACAGATTTTAGAAGAGACAGCTCCAACTCAGGTCCAGTTTTTATTTGTAGCTTATACATGCAATTACTTCTGTCAAGCTCGTTCATAGTTTTATTGTTTTGAATATTTTAGTGCCAGCTGTCAATTTCCTTTATGGAGGCTGCTCGAGGCTGTTCGAAGGACGTATCATTTAAATCACAAATCTGTTGTGCTTCTTGCTGTGAGTTGTTTATACTTGATATTTTACCTTTTCAACATTCCCATATGAAAATTTACAGTTATTTTGGAGTTGTTATTACTCTTTACATGCTATCTTTATCTCCTAATTGTAGTAATATTGGTTTCCTGCATTCTGATATGAGATACTATTAATATATCTGGTTTAGATCTTATAGCAGAAATATACGCTGTTAATTTAGTTAATTTAGGTTTTCGACTAGGGTGACCTTATCTAATATAGTTCACTTAACTATGTTATCAATAGCATGTTTAGGACTAAATGACTAATATTGTTTATGCATTGAGGTGATAACCTGAATGTGACATTAGTTTTGTAATCAATTTGACCTGCAGTTAAAATAGGTGAAGCATGTGACTGTGGAAACTATGCATTAACTTACTTACCTATTGCTTCAATGAGATTCTTAACCTTTTATTATACATGAGGATGTTATTCAATTTCAGCTTGTTTCAGTTGTATATAGAATCAAATCTTTTAAGCTCGCTGTTTAATGATATACAATAGATTTTTCGCTGATGATGTAGTTCTATTGATGGTATTCAGTAGTTTTTGTAATTGATGTTCATTGTATTTCTAGTGTAAATATAACACATTTTAGCTAGTTAAACATCTTTTATGATGCAATATTTGTTCTATATGAAAGTGTAAGGTAATTATTATCGATTAAAACTTCGGTTTATTTTTAAACGCAGATGGATGGGGTTACACGAAAGTAGTTTGTCCAGCTTGTAAGGGCCGTGGGACAGTATTGAAAGACAACCCCTCTGAAATGGAAGTCGGCTCCCTGAAAGTAGGGGGTTTCATTAATCAAGAAATTGTAGAAACCTGTTATATCCCTAAACAAGTGGATGACATTTTTTTGAGTTATGATCTGCTTTTGTCTAGATTAAATTTGAAACCAACTGCAGCGCTTGTAAAGGGTCAGGGCGCCTGAAAAAGGTTTGAATTCTAAGATTATTAGATGCTTTAGCGTATATTTTCTAATCAAGAGAATCTAGATCACTATCTTTTCTATTATTTCGTACAGCAAAAATGTAGCTCATGCAAAGGATCAGGGAACGTGGAGGGACTCAAGAAAGTTAGAGTTACAATACCGGCGGGTTAGTGTTGACCTAAAAAAATCATTTTGGGTCTTATAAAACAAAAAAAAATATTTATATATTTATAAAACCGTCAGTGGCATTTTGAGCTTTGTACTTAAATCCTTTGAAGGTGACAGATTTTAAGGAAACAATGGACTTTTTTGGATTAAACTTTTATGAGCATAGTGTGCTTTGAATCATCTACCTATATTCGATGTAACATATAGTGTGCTGACTATGTTTTTTTATTTATTTTTATTTTCCATGAATTAGGCATAGACTCTGGTCATATCATAAGAATTCCGAGAGCTGGCAATATCAATAAACAAGGGGATCCTCGCACCCTAAGAATTAAAGTGATGGTAAATACTAGTTACTTTACCTAGATTCTTATTGTTATTTACTATTTGCTGGTTATAAATTATGATGCTTGCAGCTTGCACTTTCATAGTATTGTTCTTTCATTTAGGTTGCTGAACATCCTGTTTTCAAGAGAAAGGGTTCAGATTTGTATGTAGATTCAAATATTACCTTCATCCAGGTGACAACTTAAATGATTCTGAAATTTCTTGCTGTATCCTGGGCACACAACAAATGAACATTTCAATATAACTTGGTATAAAATCAAGTTAAATGATGCACCAAGGAAAGTTAAATGAAGCCACTTATTTTCATAATTTACCAGAACTTTTGGTTTATGTTTTTATCTTTATTTCACTTAGAATGTAATAACGCGAAATGGTTCATAAATCACGTCTCTATCTTAGGAGATAAATTTTTGTCATATATCTGTCATTTAAGAATCAAATTATTGTTTTGGTGTTTAGAAGCCTATAAATAGCGTTTATTATAGATTTCAAATTACTTACTGATATATTATAAATTTTATTGTCAATCGTGTGTAAGTACTTTGTTGGTGTTTCCCTTCTTGCCTAGCAGATCGTCCTATAAAGGGAATACATAGTTTTTGCTAGGTTTCTAATTGATAAAAGAAATTTTACTTTGGCAGGCAATTATAGGAGGTAAGGTTGAGGTACCAACTTTAAATGGAAGGACACAAGTAAAAGTGAGTTTGTTTCTACCTGCTAATCTTTAAATTTTCCTGCATATATATTTTTCTGGCTTTTCCATTTTGTTGTAGGTGTTTTCTAAGTAAATTCCCAAACACATGTAGACGTACTAGATAACATACATATGTCCTCTCCTAGATAACTTTTTTAACGTCTCTTTAGAGTTACAGATTTCTCAATGTGAAAGATGGTAACACCTATACAGCATAGCTTAAGCCCTTTATATGAAGAGAAAATGTATGGGGCTTATTATTAGTACTGATGTATGTTTAGAATCTATACAATTAAATATGTTATCTGATCCCAAAAGATTCATTTAAACATCACTGTTTCTATTCTTGTAATTCATTTGTTTAAATCAATACCAAATACTGATTTTCCATACTTTGCAGATTCCCAAAGGGGTTTTTAAATATGGATACCTAACAAAACTAAGAGGCAAAGGTAAAAAAAATTATGTTGCAAAACTTAACTACTTATCAGTGATTCCTTTTTTTTTTTTTTTTTTTTTTTTTGCGCGCACGCACACACAGTTATTCACATACTTCCTGCGTTAATGTTCAGGCTTGCCAAAGAAAAGTTTTTTTGTGTCCCATGGAGACCAGTATGTACGTTTCTGCTATGATTTCCCCGAGTAAGTATTCGGTTTCTTTGCATCTGTAATTTATGTCATATATCTTACTGTATTCTTGCAAACAAATGCTAGTTTTTGCAAGTACTAGTTTTCAAGTGGATGCTGTGAATTTATCCCTATTACTTACTGGTACTCCAAAGAAAGAAACCGGAACTTGTCTTCTGTTCTAGACGAGTAACAATAATAAGTTAAACAAAAAGAGTATTTATCAAGAATGAACCGTAACTAAAATATTAAAGTTTTAGAGTAAGGGCCTGATATTAGTCCAAGGATCTAAAATAAACAAGTTTACTTCTTGAATGACCTGCTTTGGATCTGTTTTATGTTTTGAGCACGTACTCAAAGACATGCGATTTTATCTTCCGGAACAACCAAAGAAACACGATAATTATAGTACTAACTACTAATAGGAGCGTTTGTGCATTCTCTTTTACATCCATCAAATACTCCTCATTTTTACTAAAAAGTTTATTTTTAAAGTGTATGCCACAATACTCAAGAACTCAAAAAGGCTTTTTCCTAATTAGTATATATAAACATATATAAGGACAGGAAAAACCAGATACATCTAGAGGAAAAGATAAAATTGTAAGTACCTCATACATGAGACGGACGGTATGGTTACTCCAAGTAATATAAATCAAGATAATTCAGTATTTTAAAGGACTTCAACTATTTGATTTTGTTAGAACTCTGATTTTAGAAGTTTTTATATAAAGTTTAGAGTACTAGTCATGAGCTTAAAAAGTGGGCATGACATATGATCTGAAACTGAAGTAAGCATATTATTATTACTTTAAACCAACAAAATGTTTTACTTAAATTTTGGGACTTCCTTGTTTATGCAATATGTGTCATGAATGTATGATCCTTTCTCACATTAACAATACTCAGGGTACCGAATGATCAAGAAATTGCCGAATGGATAAAATTTTATAATGAGGAAAGGTCATCTAACAAAAACTGGTGAGTGTGTTTGGCTCCTTGTAGTCATTCTGATTTTATTTAATTTTATTGACGTTGTTTTCTATTTCAGTATGCACACTTTAATAGAGGTGGAAAGTTATGCGTATTTGCTTTTATATGGGTCAATTTGGGTTGCTTATTATTTTGGATGGGTAAAAATAAGGAAATAGCTAAAAAGAAACGGGTCAAAGGAGTTAATTTTCGGGTGAATTGAGTTGCTAAATTCTTACAACCTCCTAAAGCGTTTTACCCTGAAGGGTTCAAATTATTGCATCAATATATTCATAATTATAGTGACACATTAACTATATTAACTATTACAGTAAGATTTAAGGACACCTCTTTTAAAATACAAAGGTTTTCTTTGCTTTACCTTTTTTTGGGACGGAGTGTGTTCTTTAGCCATATAATCCTGAATGTGATGAATATTCTAAAGTTCTACTTATTGACTTGTAGGTGGCTTCGTTTAAGCATAAATGGACTCTTCAAACTTTCACTTGAGTTATCGAAGCTTCAGTTATCGACGTTAATGATAATTCTTTGGTTTCTGATCAAATACTTTAGCTAGAATGGAGGTCCGTCAAGTTCATTTAGTAGCGTCTGTGACACATAATGCTTTCACAATACTTTTGTAAATCTGAGCTAAGTAGTTACTAGTAGCATGGTCGTTTTCAGGAGTGTCTACTTTTTAGTATCAGTCCAATTTAGAAATCATTGAGAAAATTTGAAATTTGATTGATACACTTTTTCTGGAAACCTGGAAAAAAGTGTTCGGAAACGGTAATAAGAATATTTCGATTAAACTACGACATTTGAATCAAAAACTACGCTTTCCAAGATAACTTGAACATGGATAATCTTATTCATATACCCATTTAATGTATAATCATATAATCTTTATATAATTGTGTACCCTAATCTTTACATAACTCTAACTTTTCTTTAAAATTAAAGTTTCTCTAAAATAAACGTGTTTAATCCATGCTAATAATCTTAGAAGTTGTATTTTTGTGGAAAAAAAATTTTCTTCAAAATATTAAAAGGGAAATGATTTAGCCTCTTAAAAATGTTTTTAAACTTCTTTCTAATGTCACATGTTTGTTCTTGATTGGACTGTAAGAAAATAAAGAGGTGTTGGTTGGGGGTGTCACACTATTTGGATTGGATTTGGGGTAATAATCAATATTTGGTTGCTGATTTAGCTATGAAATAGTTATCATGGCCCACAAAAAATGAAACCATATGAGTTTGCGTGGTTTTGATTAAAACCTCTGACATACACGCTTCTGACATACACGCTACACATGTCTTTCTATCTCACATATATATACTATTCTTTTTTATTTTATTTTTTTATAGTAGGACCGCATCATTATTATATCTTTACTTTATTTTAAAATAATATTAATAATAGACAAAAGTTCAATACAGAACAAGAATTATCTAAAGATCAAGGCACTCCATCTCAGCCATTAATCTATCCTTCATCCTACGGTCCACATTAAAATAACTGCATTCATTTTGATTTGAAACAAGGGCAGATTTGTAATTTTAAACACTCAGATTTGTAAGGGGTCGGTTAAATCTCTTTCAAAACATACATTCATTTCATAAATTTCTTTGTCTCTCCCACATTTTTTCCCATTCCCCCAAATAAAACCCTAACCTTTTCTATCAAATTGAATACAAAATCAACCAAATCGGTTGTAAATCATGAACATACGACATGAAGTAATACTATCTAAAGTTGAACCGTTGCCTGAATCGTCTTTGTTTCAACTCACTCATCAAAGTGAGCATCAAATGTTGATATTGGTAAATTCTTTTTGAATATAATTCGATTTATTATTCATATTATTCGATTGATTGCTATTATGATTCTTATAGTGTTAGTTGTTGAATTTATTAGAAATATTTTGAATTGATTAATTGATTTTTTGTTTACTCATACTCTAATTGTGCTTCAATTAGTTATTTTTTGTCACTGCTAGTTGTTGACTTGTATTATTGTCTTATATGGTCTATGCCGTTTAAACACCAACATCACCATCCATACTTAACATGAATCACAAGTCAACCATTCCATACATTAGCCTTATGGGGCACAAATTTTAAATTATTTCCTTATTTTGATATGATGGTGCATCACTGCTGTATAGAATAAGTCAAATATAGAACACTAAACATTTTTTTTAATGATTCTAATTATAGCTGGAAAACTACCATTACGCAATCAATGAGTTAGAAAACAAAAAGGAAACTAAAATATTCACTCATTCATATATAAAGCTTGGTTTGCTTCTAGTTTGTCCCATTTGTATTAATTGACTCTATTTTTTCCTAAAGAATGAACACGACAAAGACAGAAAAGATAAAGAAAATGTTGCAAGATATGATCAAAATGAGTAAGAACTGTATAGTAAATCTGCCATGTACGTACATTGTCGGAGACTTTGTATGTGCTTTACGAGTAGACACTAAAGAATATACTTGTGAAAGAGTTGATAAAATGGTTGGTCAGGTGATACTAGTGAGTATTGAAGCTGGTAGAGAGGTCACAGATTATGCAATTGAATGGGCGGTTCAAAACGTGATCAAGCCTATGGATTCACTAATCGTACCTGCGATTATCCCTTCTATTGATTATTGCCTGCTTCCTGTCAAGAATAGCCCATAACACTTTCAAAGTATTATTTTCTCGTTCGAGAAGCGGCAGCCATGAAGAGGAGGGGTTTTGATGATTTAGATATCGTGATGGTAGATCCATGGTAAGTTCTTTTATAATTCTTTAGCTTATTCAATTTGCTGGTATTATTGGATGCTGAAGTGTACGATGATCTTTTTATTATTCAATTTGCTCATATTCTGTCGAACAGAAAGTGATTGTCCCATGGAGAATGGTTATGCTCGTCCGGTTGAAGGAATCGATGTGTTAGTTGACATGCAAAGTATGGTGGTTATCGAGTTCAAGGACCACAAACTTGTTCCCTTACCACCAACGGACCCGATGAGAAATTATACACTTGGTGAAACAAGGGGAGGCGTTGATCGAAGCGATGTGAAACCGCTAAACATCGTTGAACCTGATGGTCCTTTTGTTCAGTGGCAGAAGGTCTGTGGTATTAATACTGTCCTCTTTTATATTCCGTTGGGTTTACACTTTACACGACTAGTAGGATTAAAATTTTCTTTTGTTAATTTATTTCAGTGGAATTTTTGTATTGGCTTCACTCCTAGGGAGGGTTTGGTCATAAATTTTGTTGCATATGTTGATGGCAACCGAGGTCACAGGCATGTAGCCCATTAGAGCCCATTAGATTAAGCTTCATGGATATGGTTGTTCCTGGTGACCCCAATGACCCTCATTACACGAAGAATGCATTTGATGCAGGGGAAGATGGACTTGGTAAAAATTATCATTCTCTTAAAAAAGTAAGCCTTTGAGTCACATGATATATCTAATGTAACCGTAAGTCAAATAGATACTTTCTTCACAACATGATTATATTCATGTTCAGGGGTGTGACTGTTTGGGTTCCATGAAATATTATGACGCACACTTAACAATGGAAGATTGTATTTGCTTGCATGAAGAGGATCATAGACTTTTGTTGAAATAGACGGTTAGTCTTAACTTATCTCTAACCTGCTCTCGCCATTTCTGAACTTCTCATTTTCGTTATAGTACTCCTTATTACTAATCGCAGGCCCAAAAAAATCCACTTTCACCTTTTTTATTTTACGCTTATCAGCAGGTTTTCGTTGTAAACGATTAAAAATATCTGGTCAATATTTTCTTTTTCATGTATCTCGTGTGATGCATGTTTTCGACCCAATTCATGTGATCTATTTTGAATCACATGTGATTATACATGGATCACATGTGATTCACATGGATCACATGAGATTCACATATGAATCACATGTGATTTCACGTATGAATCACATGTGATTTCACGTATGAATCACATGTGATTTCACGTATGAAACACATGTGATTTCACATATGAATCACATGTGATTCACATGGATCACATGTGATTCACATGGATCACATGTGATTCACATATGAATCACATGTGATTTAGGTAAAAAGAATCTCACAGCAAATTAATAGTTCATACTTTCAAAGAACATACCTTAAAATCTACCACTGTTTTGTCATTGAATCTATTTTTCGCAGTGTTTCACGTGGAAAGATATTTGGGTGAAGCGTATGAAGTTCAAGTACGCCACAGAGATATCGTAGACAAGTTGAATGTGCATGCATAGAAGATGTTTGAATTGGCTAAGCATCTTAAAAATTTGGTTGATGATGATGTAACGCAATTAGGTAGAGTCTGACGTAATTGTTAAAAACATGTATATGGTAGTTTGGATTTCCTTCTGTGAAGTATGAGTTGTTTTCAGACAAGTGTCAACAGTTGTATGTTATAATTTGTCTATGGAAATATTTGAAATAGTCTAATACATGGCCATGTTATTTTCTAACTGTGTTTTTGAGTATGTATGTGTTTAAAAACAAGTATCAAAAGATGTATCTTATGAATTAGTGTAATTAACAAGTTTTCTGATAACTTCTTTAGTATCATATTTACTCGGTAAAATGCATGCTTTTTGAGGTAAATCACATGTGGTTCACACATGGATCACATGTGATTCAGACTTGACTTGATAACACAAATCACATGTTTTATTTTATGTCTACGTTATAAAACTGTTGAGTACTTACTTGTATCTCACATTCAAACATAATACAAATACCATAGTTAAAGCATTTTGTAAAATATTTTGTATTAGAGAAATAAACATTCCATAAATTCAATAAATAATTCGTATAAAACATTACAAAGATTATAAAGAAAATGAAAAATAAATTGAAATCAAAAGTTTTCAAGCGTCTATAACTGTTATAATTTTCTCCACAATGTCCACATTTCTTCTATTGCTTCACCCTTACTTGAAATGCTCTGTCTCTTCCATTCATTTTATGTTTGTCCTTTCTTTCATTCATTCTATGTAATCCTGTACATGGAACACATGTGATTATACATGGATCACATGTGATTCACGTATGAATCACATGTGATTCACATGATTCACATATGAATCACGTGTGATTCAGATAAAATAATCACGTGTGATTTACTTCTTTCTAGCTAAAAAGAGAATCGCATGTGATTCAGAAAAAGAGTAAGGCACATGTTACTTACATTTTTTCATAACAAAACGCAAAAAAATTACAGAATCACACATAATTTTACCGGTAATTACTTGTACATCATCTTCTAGATGCAATTACTATTTCATCATCTTATGACTTCATACATAAAAACTTTTTTGAAATATTGCAATTTTGTTGTATTAAGAAAACTCAAACAGCAATCCAAACAACCATATTAAACTAAACATCTAATTGTATTTCTAAATTAACAAACATGTTTCAATACATATAGTAGTTAAAACCCACCAAAAAAAGTCCCATATTAACAATCTCAAACATCCCCTTTTGATTAATATAATTTATTTTAGAAAAAAAAAAAAAAAAAAAAGAAAAGAAATGATAGAAACAACAAAACCAAATTTGGATTCAATAGAAGAAATAACTTACAATGTTTGAGCTTAAAGTTAAACTTGAACCCATGAAAAAAAAACTAACTACTTCTAGTTGTATTTTAACTTGAAGTGGAGAAACCTGCTTCTTCAGTGAAGAAAATTCATTAAGTTTTGCTCAAATTCAAACATGACAATTTTATGCAAGTCTTTATCAACACATCAAATTCAGCCATTTTTAGATCAATAGAGGACGACGGATCGACGTCAGACGGCGGAACAACGTATTAATGGCGGCTCGACGACGCTTTAACGGCGGATCGGCGGCTGATCGACCGTGATATGGAGGATCGACGAATACGACGGTTTACAGTGGTTTATGTGTATTTTTGTGTGTTTTGATGATTTTCGTGTGTGTTATTTGGTTTGTTTGTGTTATCGATGAGAGAGAATTGCTTAATTTTTTACAAGAAAATGAGCAGGAATGAGATAATTTATGTTTTTATATGTTTACATTTTTGCCCTTGTTTTGTGATTGTAAAGATGATGAGAGCCATCGGATGAAAGTAGAATGAAAGGCCAGGATTCGTTGGTTTGTTCTTTAGAAAATTCAGGTTTGTAGTGGATCTCACCTCATTAATAATATCATATTCATTTTTAAAATAATAATATTTAATTTAATTATATTTTTTTCTCATTCCTCATTTCTTTCAAACATTTCCCAAATTCAAATCCAATTCCAATCCCACCTACAAACCAAACGCACCATAAGTCTATCTTTTTCAACAAACACAAAAAACACATACTTTTAAAGGGTTAATGGTCTAGAAAACATACAAACTTTCCACTTTTTACTATTGTGACAATAAACTTTTTTTTTCCTATTGTAACAAAATAACTTCTTAACGACTATTATTGTAACCAAATAATAGTCATTAAGAAGTAATTAACTGTGGTAATTAACTATGCCACGTGGCATATTTGGTTACAATAATAGTCATTAAGAAGTTATTTTGTTACAATAGGAAAAAAAAAGTTTATTGTCACAATAGTAAAAAGTGGAAAGTTTGTATGTTTTCCAGACCATTAACCCACTTTTAAAAATATAATCATGAATGTCTTTTTTGAAAGTTATAGCATCACTCCATCCAAACAAGTAAGGAATAACGAGTGCCTAATTATTCTACTGCACTACTCACTAATATTTTTCGTTTTTGTTTAACAGTGTAATTATATTAAAACTAGCAAGAAACTAGAAAAACGATTACAAAGAAGAAACCAATAAAGGGTTTTGGAGCCAATTGTTCCAAGAAATGGAAGATAAATTGTTCCTAGAAGAATACCACCTATAAGAACAATCAACAATCTTATCAAATGAAAAATTACGTCTAGGCGGAGAAGTGCCAAAGATCATCTCGTTACGGAAATTCCACAAAGACCAGAGGATAACTCCACAAATAACTTCCAAGATAGATTTCCGTGAAGACAAAAATGCGCATGTTGTCTATCCAATTGTATAAATCCTGGAGGTTAGAAGGATTGGGGGTATGCAAGTCTAGCCACACAAAAACCCGATGCAAGACTTAAGTAGTAAGAGAAAAAAACCACAAAGTGTGATTTATATTTTCGACGCCAGAGTCACAAATTGGACAAGAAAGCGAGTCCAAATCAATCATGTTTCTGACTAAGGTTCCACCGAGTTGGGAGAGGGTCAAGAAGAACTCTCCAAATGAAGATGTTGATCTTCTTAGGGAGGAATAGATTCCACCTTGTTTCACAGTCACTGTTAGGGAGGATGAAATGATCAATATGTTCTCGAGTGTCTTTAACCGTGAATAATGGCTTTCCTATTGTCCAAATCCACATGTCATCAGTCATTTAACGAGCAAGTGTCCAACAGACTTTGGAAAGTAAGGAGATGATTAGCATTTGTGCCACTGGTAATCAGCGAAGCCATTCCAAAACCACCCATTGTTCCAACAGTCACGGATCGTGCAATATTTGTTCAAGGCAAGGCGGAAGAGGCGAGGGAATTGTTGTAACACCCGTTTCACGGCTACAGGTATGCCCACTCCAGATGAATTGACCGAGTCTCGATGTGGTTGACTATGGTTATATGGTTGAATGGTTCAAGTGTTGGTCTGGTATTAACCTAGATACGACGTACCCAGGAAGATTTATACGGCATATGGTAGAATGGAAAGTAGAACTGACTAGTTCTAGTCCGATACGACGTATTGGATTGATAGATACGGCGTATAGATTTTAGTATGAATACGGCGTATCGGCCTTAATTGGACTAAAAATCACTGAAATGCCCTTGTATATTGTTTTTTATATATGTGATAGTTCTAGATTTCTCTATCGGCCTTAATTAGACTGAAATGACATAAATGCCCTTGTATCTGGTTTTATATATGTGATAGTTCTAGATTTCTCCACACATTTCTTGTGTGTTCCTGTGATGTTGGGTTAGAGAAAGAAAGAGAGAGAAATGGAGCTTATGATGATGAGGTGATGATGGTTTAAGTATTGTGATTCAAGGGTTAAGTTCGTAGCTTGATTCCTACAAAAGGTATGATGCTTATCTAATGTGTTAATTTGTATAATTGTAGAGTTAGGGTTAATGAACCCTAACTTGGGAAGGATGGGTAAATGTTTTTTTAAGTTAAAGAAAGAGGTTATATGATTTTATAATGGGTTTATGTTAGTAATGATGGGATTGATTATCATATAAAGAATATATGATTATATGATGATTAGATGTGAGTTAATGGTTGTATAAACAATTTGTTAATACAAATAAACAATAAAAATATTTATTTATATTTTACGATCTTTAAATGTTTTTTTTATAACAATTGTAAAGTCATTTTACGAAATAAATAAAATACGTAAAAGCTTTGAGCCAATAGTTTACTAACACACCTTAACTAAACATATAGAATTATCAAAACATGTTTACTTGAATAAGTTATATAAAACCAAAACTATTTTTATAAAACACTTACAAAGTAATTTTTTTTTACTTATATTTTATAAAAGGGCTAATAACCTTTTAAAGCACTATACTTGTAAAGAATGGCACTTCTGCGTAGCGAACTAAACAAATAACTCTTTTAGACATTAAAGTTGACATTTTGTCTTTCTTTAAGTATTATGACCATTTTACCCTTTGAAAAATATTTCAAAAAAAAAGAACTAGAAAAAAAATTCAGAAATTTCAAAAAAAAAGTATTTCGAAAAAAAATTCAAAAAAAATTTTGGAAAAAAAAATTCGAAAAAAAAATATTTCGAAAAAAATTTAGAGAGGGTAAAATGGTCATAATACGTAAAGCAATACAAAAATGTCAACTTTAATGTCTAAAAGAGTTATTTTTTTAGTTCGCTACGCAGAACTGCCATTCTTGACAAGTATAGTGTTTTAAAATGTTATTAACCCTTTATAAAAATGTATATGTGCTTAGTATAACTTGTAATGGGTAAACGATGGGTAAAAATCAAAGTCCATAACCCATACCCATGGAGCATGATCCATGACCCATGATCCATTGCATGACATCATGCATGAAATCATGTTGGATATTATCCATGATCCATGACCCAAAGTCCATGACTCATGACCTATTGACTAGGTATAATGTATCTTGTTGAGTATCCATAATCCAAAGTCCATGACCCATGGTCCATAACCCATAACCCGGTTTGCAACCCAAAATCTGGACTAGCCTGACCCAGCTGCCGGATCCCTTAGATTGCACTGGCCGTATCCCTTAGGTAAGGGATCCGCCAAACCGTGGGAGCTGTAGGCAGATTGCCTATAAATAGTTAGCCATTTCTCTCTTGCTCACAAGCCCTTTTTAGACATATCTTCTCTCTATGTTCTAACCTCTCTAGCCTTATATCCAAAGGATCATTCATGTAGCTTTCTCTTTGTGTGATTCTCTAGGTTCCTCTTAAAGGCGAGATCACAACCTCTTGAAGATGTGCAATCTCAAGGTCATGAGTTACCAAGCTTCGTCATCATCAAGAACACTGAAGTGCATCTTGTTGATAGTTCTTCTCTCCCTCAATTAATGTGTCAAGTTGAAGGCATTGGTGTATAGTGTCGAAGGTGTACATTCGATATGGGGCGTCGATGTATATTTGTGTAGTTTGGGTTAAAGGGTATTGATATCCTTTGAAGTGTTGTAAAAATGATCTTGTCTCCTTTGGGTTGTAGTGTTGGGTAGTAGTTCCTCCTTTGTAATGGAACTCGGTGTCTAGCCCAGTACCGGATAAAGTGTAGCCGACGTTGTGATAGGTTTTGTTCTACCTCGTGAAAGAACTCGGTGTCTAGCCTTGTACCAGATAAAGTGTAGGCGACGTTGTGAAGACTTCTCTGCCATATTAAGGAGTTTGTGTTGTGTAGTGCTTAGAAACTCTCGAGTTGGGTACTCGGGGAGTGGAGTAGGGCAAGGAAGGAGTCCTTGTAGCTGAACCACTATAAATACTTGTGTCATAGTTTTGTGTTCCTTTACTCTTTATCTCTTTGCATTATTTATTTATATGTCTATCTATCAATATCCAACACACGATCTAAATGGATTGACATAAGTCGATCTAAATACTTTAAAACAAAATCGGTAAAACTATTCAACCCCCCTTCTAGTTTTCCACAATTGGCATCAGAGCTTCGTCACCAAGTTTCTTAGAGTATATTGTACTTTAAAAACTTGATAACTTTTATATCATTAGATGTTGTTAGATGTTATCATCTACTTTATCTTACATTTTATTTTGTTTCTATATTACAAAATGCACTAATCTTACTTGTCATTTTTAGTAAATCCCAAAATAAGCAGCCCATCAAGATTCGTTGGTAATAAGATAACTTTCCCCAAAAGGTTGTCCAAACCTATTACCTAGTAGATCTCGAAGAACCTAGAGTTGTCCATTGATAATTCTCTTCAAAAGGACACTCAAATTGCAATAGAGGTATGACTTTAATAAGACTTATCTCTAAGTGATATTAGTAATCATGTGTGTGCTTGATTTATACATGTCACTAATTCCAAATTATTTGTTTATCTTTTTTCTCATATAAATGGCTAAATATATTTATATGATATATGTGGTATATACGTGGTGTTCCTAGAGAACTTCTTTCTTACGTGTCGCCATCCGTCTAAACCTAGGTGTGTCAATATGTTTTATCTAAATCTAATCTATAAAAATATAATATATCTAAACACAAATAAAACAAAACACAAACTTTAAAAACCCCTCCTTCCCCATAAAAATCTCTAACGTCAAACCCCATCTCCAACAAATCTTATTTTTCAAATCTTCCACTTTCAAAATTCTCACACACTCACAACTTCATCCCCTTCATCATCGCATTTCGAGAAATCCAATCCAAGGAAGAACTTCGTCATCATGGTCTACATCGCTCTCGTGATCATTTTCATCTCGCTCATCGCCCTCGTTTACCCCATGATCACGTTCTTGCATGGAGACATGTTTTTTGTTTTATTAATCTACATTTGTATCATCTATCCGATCCTTTGTATTGATTTAAGCATTGAAATAAAATATAAATGATGTCTTAGTTATTTCATTTCATTTTCGCGTAATATGCTTTTTTTTTTTCTCATACGAGCACTCAAAATCTCGACGTGTTTAAAACCATTAGTGTTAGTTCAAGAAATCACACTGGCTAAAACACATTTATTTTGTAACACATGAAACTATGAGTAATATGAATATAACGTACATCAAAAACCAAAACAAATATTTGTCACCTCTGTAGGTCTCCCGGATCCCTTTTCAAAAGGAACCGGCGGAACAAGAAGAAGATATGACAGAATACTTGTGAAACTCATGCCCTCTTCTCCTTTGCCTACACAACACCTTAATATCACCCCAAAAATCATTTTATGAAAACTTGCTATAATAAGTAGTTTCACTAAGTGTTAAAAAGAGTGAATTAAAAATATAGGGTTGTCATTGTTAATAAAATAACACAAATGTTAGGAGATCCTATCTTGTTACTTTGTTATAATCCAAAAATGTGATTAAGAATGCTTAAAAGTGTCACCAATCAAAAACATTCGTATTCTCGAAGCTTTACTATGTATTAACATACTTATGTAAACATTCGTCCCATGTCTATAGGTCTCAACATGTCTCATGAGTATGACTTCGATCATCAACTCACTTATGTCTACATTCCAAACATCTCTCTTGAACCAAACACCCATGGCAATCATGTTTGTGGGTTCAATAATCTTGAAACTCGTTTCTTTCATGAAGGACGTGTTGTTGACTCACCTCTAATCTTCCAAGAACCAATACTTCATTCCGCACCATAGGATTTGAGTGTCTTCTCACTATCAATGAGAAAATTTGTCCGCGATTCATTTTGGAATTCTTCCGTCAAGTTGAGCTCATTCTAACGAGGATCGTTCTCTCTCACTATGGTTTTGGATCAAAAACCAAAAGTTTGTTCTAACTCTTGAGCAATTTGCTCACATTCTTCGAATTCTAAATTATGGACAATGTGCTTTCACTGAAAATTGGTCCCTTGATTCACTCTTTAACTATCGTGAAGAAAACAGTCCATATTGTTCATACATACCCTCTCCACAAGAAATCACTCATCTTTTGCGTGTTCCTCAACATTTCAACTATCCAAATCTAAACATAATTCACACACGTAAACTCCGGGATGAACTAAAACCTCTTACAGTCATTCTACATGAGAATGTTTGGAGTCTTACAGGAAATCATGAGATACTTCCCACATGTTGTGCTCATATGATCTACTGTCTCCTAACCCAACAACCATACAATCTTGCCTATTTCTTCGCCAGGCAAATTGTAAACCTCCAAGGCAACAAGAACAAACTAATACCTTATGGGATGTTCCTGACACGCTTCTATCATCACTTCATTTACTATCATCCATATTTTCAAAGACCTCAATATTCACTTGTGAATAAAATGATGGAACCTTTGAATGCATCCTTCATTTCCTCCTTCTTCATTCTTGAATCATCGACCGCCCACGGCCCACTTGTCTAACTGGCGGTAGCCCAGGCAAGTCTTCGGGAAATACTTCGGGAAAATCCCTAACAACCGGTACGTCTATTAACCGTTTCCCTTCTTCTTCCTTACTCTTCTTCTTCGTAACCTGAGCTAGAAAGAGGAGACCTCCCTTCTCTATCTGCTTCTGAGCCTTGGTACAGGTGATGATATTTAATCTAGATGGATTTCCTCAAGTACTACCATCCCCGTATATAGTCAAGATCTCATTGTCGTAAGGCACGCGTACAATCTTTTCTTCACAGAGAATGGCAGCACGGTACTTAGACAACCAATCCATTCCAATGATGACATCGTAGCTACCCAATGGGACTGGCATGAGATCGATGTTGAACGGGTGATTAAGAAGGTTCATGGTACAACTTCTGATTATGGTGTTCACCCTTTCCATGTTACCATTAACTCAATATCATACAAAAAATCTAGGGCAATAGGGGTCTTATCAAGCAGAGGGCTAAATGTAGTGGACATAAAAATCCTATCGGCACTAGTATCAAACAGAACATAAGCGTAACGGTTATTGAGAAGGAACGTACCCGTAACAACAGTCGGGTCCTCTTTGAATCCCTTTTCTTTAACCATGTATGCTCTTCCACGAGCTTCCCCAGTATTACTCTGCTAATTCCCAGTACCCTGATTTCCCTGGTTGCCTCCTGCTCCACGGTTCACTTGGTTTCCTCCATTTCCTTGGTTCCCACGATTCCACGGTTCTCGACACTCATTCCTATAGTGTCCCTTCTTCCTACACCCAAAACAAGTAACATTAGCTTTCCAGTCCGGTCCAGGGGTTGCTTGCACCATAGCAAGAGTCTTAGACTTACAGTCTCTTGCTATGTGTCCAACGTTTGAGAATGAGCGACACACCACAGTACACTGTCCATGATGATGAAGCTTACAACGGTTACAGTAGGGTTGGTTTCCGGTATAAGACTTCTTCTCTCCAGACCCCATAGTGTAAGCTTTAGCAGTCTCCTGTCGCTTGTTGGGATACTTACCCTTCGAATGATCTTCCCACTTTCTTTTGTTGTCAACCCCACTCCCCGAGTTGTCGCGGATAACCAAATCCATCAAGCTATGAGCCAAAGTGATGGTCTCATGAAGACTAGTGGGTTTTGAAGGGATCACATCATTCCTTATAGAAGGTGGATGTCCATCAGTATAACGCTCTATCTTAAGCGTTTCAGTGTGGACCATCTCAGGACACAACAGTGCCAATTCTTGGAAACGGCGAGTGTAAGCTGGCATGTCAGTGCCCTTATCTTTATGATTCCAGAATTCAAACTTCAGCCTCTTAACTTCATTTCGAGGAAAATAGTTCTTAATTAGAATTGCCTTAAACTCCTCCCAAGGCATAGCACAAGCCACATCAATACCAACAGATTTGAGGTAGTTGTTCCACCAAGTCAATGCCTCATCTTTCAATGTGAACAAAACAGACTTCACTTTTGATTATTCCTCACAACTACAAACCTTAAACACAGATTCCATCTTTTCCATCCAACGCGTCAACACAACAACTCCCTCAGTACCATCATATTTAGTAGGCATACAGCTTCGGAACTCCTTATAAGTACAACCACGGTTACTACCAGTAGGCCTAAGGGTTCCTGCCATAGCATTTGGATGGTTTGACTCAGCCAAAATCTCAGCTACACACTGAGCCACAATTTGATCGATCAAAGCTTGATCAGTTACAGCAGTAGGTGGAGTAGGAATTTCGACATTCGGATTTTCACCAATAGGGTTGTTGTCATTTTGGTTATTGGTGTTTGGATCACTAGCAATTCGAACTGGAGGTCGACCACGACGACATGCAGTTGAAGTAGCAGCAGCTGTTTTCGCTCGTGCCTTCTTGGTTGCATGAGTTTCAAGCAACGCATACAAATATCCCATCAGAAAACCCAAAATCAGAAAGGCTTAATCTTTAGTAGCATAACAAAAAGGAGAAAACCCTAACCGCAATTGACCTATAGAAGTGTGTGGAAAAAATCCAGGAACAGATCCAATCTCCTTTTGTGCATAAAACAAAATATAGAAAAAAAAAAAAAAAAAAAAAAAAAAAAAAAAAAAAAAAAAAAAAAAACCTTAACAATTCTTGACTTAGCAAGAGCGGTTATTTGATGAAACACAGCAGATCTAGATGGTGAAAAAAGTGATCTAACTCAAGGATCTAGAAGATACTTTAAAGCATAAAAGGGATTTCTGTACCTGATAACAACTGGCGATAATACAACCACAAACCACAAAGAAAATATTTGTCCTTGTAGCCATGCGCATGCTTCCTCTCACCAAAAGACTATACCCCCATTAAAATAATAATTGCATGTAGATGCTATTGTGCTTATACTAACAAAATCACTATAAATCTTTCGGTTTCGGAGCGGGTTCGGTTTCGCCGAACGATTTTTTTTTGTTGTCGGTTTAAGTGATTTGGAGGTCAAATGAGTCATTGATAATATCAAATAGTCCTGAATATTAAGTGTTAATTTCCCCCGATAATGCTCGTATTTTATATCATTTATGTGAATTTACGCTTGTTTTCCTCTATATTTCATGTTCAGGTAAATTACGAGCATTGGAGCTAATGACACGCAGATTTGGAGAATTTATTGAAGATATATGATAGTATGCACACTATGAAGTAATTACGGCGTAACTCTTCTCTCACATTACGCCGTAACAAAAGCGTAACTCAGAAGACCAACTCAACTGAAGATTACGACGTAACTCCCTCTTAGGATTACGCCGTAACCAATTAGGTCAAATGATGTTCCACGCCGATACAAGCTACGCCGTAACTCTTTCCACGATTACAGCGTAATCATGATTTTGTAACGTATATTGAAGATACGGCGTAACTCATTCCGTGTGTTAGGCCCTAACCAGTTTTTCCAGAGCAATTTACGAAGATATTGATGTTACGGTGTAACTCTCAACTTTAGTTACGCCGTAACTAGATATGGCCTATAAATACCAGCCCTAAATTCTGCATTTCACATCATTCACTCCACACACAAAGCAGAGAACGTGGGTAGGAGACTGAAGACAGATCTCGAGAAGCATATGGAGCCATCTCCAAGGGAGAAATCACTCCCTAACGATAAGCATTAGCGATCTATCATTTCTTTTACTTTCAATTCATGTATTTCATTATGTCAAACATCCAATCGATTGCTTTAGTTAATATGATCGGCTAAGCACCTTTGGTGCTAGCCTAGTTATGATTCCTTAATTGTTATGTTTATATTTACATTGCTTCTGTATAATTGTTTCTAGTGTATGCATGCATAGTTTGTTGGAAGCTACCCTTGTTTCGGTAGTTTTGAATGGCGGTAGTGTCAGGTTGCTTTGGAGAATTGACCAACTGACCCTAAGTAGGTAGACTGAATGGGAAGGGTAAGAATTGACCAACTGACGACCCTTCTTCGCTTGTGCGAACTGACCAAATGATCACCTGCCATTTTGATGAACTTAAGAAGTTAGGGATGAGTGTCTAAGATGCTAGCACTCGGGCACTCATTATTATGAATCTTGCATGTAGCGGTACTTAATGACTTGGCTTAGGGAACTAAAAACAACTAGACTTTCAAGGGTAGTAGCTTGATCTCCGGTGGAAACCTTTGCTGATAGGTTGGGACGAACTGACCAAATGTTGTCCTAGCAACCTAAACCCCCACATGAAGCAATTGGAAGTAATTAAACATAAACATAGCATGATAGGAAGAGTAACTAGGTTAGCACACTTCTCCTCTATTAATCACAACCTCTGCCCTTATTTGCTTTATTTTATTTTCTTGTCTTATTAGTTAATTAATCAA
Source organism: Chrysanthemum seticuspe (assembly GCA_019973895.1). NCBI lineage: Eukaryota > Viridiplantae > Streptophyta > Magnoliopsida > Asterales > Asteraceae > Chrysanthemum > Chrysanthemum seticuspe. The sequence goes on along the minus strand of BPTQ01000004.1, from coordinate 118,372,455 downwards.
TTCCATTCTAAAAACCATTAAAACCAGTGACATTAGACTTAATTAGAATCTGCTCACATAGCTCTTGGGATGACCTCGGTTTTACCAATTACTACACTATACACGATCGGTTACACTGCCCGTTAGTGCATAAGGTAGACCATAGGTAAACGACACAATTATAAATATTAAGACCTGGTGAGTAAAACATGCATCAAGTTTTTGGCGCCGCTGTCTGTGAGTTATACTAGGATTTTTATTAAGTCTTTCATTTTTGTTTTATTTTGAATTTTCTCAATTTCTCACGATCTCTTTTCAAGTTTCAGGTACCATGGAAGTTGTTAACATTGATGACCTCACTCTTGAGGAATATTTTGCGTTGACAATAGAAGAACAAGGGCTGGGGCTCGTAAGACCGGCAATTGGAGCTAATGTCCGTTTCGAGATTAAAGAGCAGTTTATGAGGGAGCTACGTGCTAACCCTTTCTCAGGAAACAGGGACGAAGATGTGTATGAACATGTTGAGAATGTCTTGTACATCGCAAGCCTTTTCAACATTTTTGGTGTTTCTCATGACGTTGTTATGCTCCGTGTGTTCCCCATGACTCTTACTGGTGGCCCATGACCCATAACCCATGGGTAATGAGGAGCGTTTCACATTTCCCTCTGTTTACACTAGACGGATCCCTCATGTAAGGAATCCGTACAACAGTAGCAAGAAATTGCCTATAAATAGTGAGCCATTTCTTCATTGTAACTTACCCCTCTTCTCACAAACTCTCTCATATATTCTTACATTCTTCTAATCTCATATCTCTTGATCTAGATAGTAGTTCATCTTTTTTTGTTGTGATTCTCATATAGGTCCTTCTCTAAGGGGAGATCACGAGCTTCTACAAGTCATCCAAGCAAGGGGTCCTTGATTGATTTGTTCCTCCACAAGATTCCTGTAGCAAAGATCTTGTATTTCATATTTCACATATTTGTTGTGTTATAGTAGTGTTGGTTTGGTCCTCCGTGTTAAGGACTCGGTATTTAGCTTTGTACTGGAAAAAGTGTAAGCGACGTTGTGAAGGCTTCTCCGCCGATTTGAAGGAGTTTGTTGACATAGTGCTTGAATTCTCGAGTAGGTGACTCGCTGAGTGGAGTAGGGCAAGGAAGGTGTCCTTCTAGCCGAACCACTATAAATCGGTTGAGTCATTTCTATCCTTTACTTCACTTGTTTTCTTTACTTGCATTACTTATAGATCTATACTTTCTCTCCATCCACACGATTTCACATAACATCAAATCTAAAGTTTTTGAAACTAAGTTAATATCGACAAAACTATTCAACCCCCCCCCCCTTCTAGTTTTCCACAATTGGCATCAAGAGCTAAGTTTACAAAAGTTTTAAAGTAAATAGTATTTTAAAAACTTTTCGATCACTATGGGTTCTGAAAATTATAAAGAAGGGCAATCTATGAAACGACCTCTACTACTTGAAACTAATGGTTTTATTTATTGGAAAAATAGATTCGAAATGTATCTGAAGTCAAAAGATATTGATCTTTGGTACATCATTGTTGAAGGTGATTTTGAAGCCACTACAAAAGATGAAACCGGAAATTTAGTAAACACACCTCATGATCAACTCACCGATGATCATAAGAAAAAGCATTCCAAAAATAGTGAAGCTAAAATGGTTTTATACAATGCTTTACCCAAAAAGGAATTCGAAAGAATTTCCATGCTTAAAACCTCTAAAGAAATTTGGAATTCTTTAGTCACAACTCATCAAGGAAATCAACAAGTTAAAAATAATAAAATGGGATTTGTTTTTTCAACAATATGAACAATTTTCAATATCGGATGAGGATACAATAGATCATTCTTTTGCTAACTTTAATACTATAATTACATCATTACAAGTACTTGATGAGTCTTTCTCTAGTCGTAATCATGTTAGGAGATATCTAAGGGCACTTCCATCCAAGTGGAGATCTAAGGTGATGGCCATCGAAGAATCAAAAGACTTGTCGATCCTCACCCTCGATGAGCTCATAGACAATCTAAAGGTCTATGAGCTTGTCCTCGCAAAAGATTCTGAAGCCTCAAAAGAGAAGAAGGAGAAGCACAAATCTCTTGCCTTAAAAGCCAAGAAGGTCTCAAGCGATGAAGAAAACTCTTCTTTGGATAGTGATGACGAAGAGTATGCCATGACGGTAAGGGATTTCAAGAAGTTCTTTAGAAGAAAGGGAAGATATGTCAAGCAACCATATGACGACAAGAAGGGGTTCCGGAAAGGCAAAGACGACAAGAAATCAAGGGATGAACGCGCCTGTTTTAAATGTGGGGACCCTAATCACTTCATTAGTGAGTGTCCCAAATGTGATGAACAAAAAGCGTTCGTGGGGAATGAGCGAAGAGGAGGACGAAAAAATTTGTCTCATGGCAAATGACTCAAACGAGGTATGTCCCGAATCTCTCTACTATAGTAGCTCATCATTAGATGATGATTCATTGCATCGTGAATATGATAAACTTTGCAAAATTAGTTTAAAAGTAATTAACAAAAACAAGATTTTGAAAAACCAAAATGAACATATAGAAAAGGAAGTCTTTGAGTTAAAAGCTAAATTAAAATGTTTAGAAAAGGGGAAGATGGCAAGTGGAGAATGTGAGCTTTGTGTTCAACTTCAAACACTAGTTGATAATCTAGATTCCAAGATTGCTAGAATGAGTACTAATACTCTAGATATGATATTAGATAGTTTTAAAACAGGAAACAACCAAAAAAGTCTAGGTATTCATCAACTTGATGCATCAACTAGCGAAAATAAAGAAACACAATTCGTTAAAGCAATAGAAAAACAAGACATTGTTGTCACGGATCCCATGGATCCCCTGAAAAGGGAACCGTCTTGTACAAAATCAGGGATCCGTGGGTCTGTAACAGCAAACAGCAATAATAATATAGCCACTTCATCTAGAACCGATTTTTTTATTGTTAATAAGAAGAAACCAACCCATGTTACTGTTAGGCAACCACCTCCAAGACAAAATCAAAGTTTTATAATAAACAAAGGTCTATCATTTTCGAAACCAAACACTTTATAAGGAGACCTAATAATGTTTATCCGAGAAGTAACCATTAAATGGGATGGAATCCTAATGTACAAAACGGTTTTCCATTTAAAAACTTTGCACCATGAAATGCATACTCACCTTTTCCATATATGCCTAATATGAATGAAATGTATAACACTAATGGACCCATGAACAAATGGGGACCAAACTTTTGAGTTAATTGTTTTCTTAGGTGTGCTTAAAGGTCGACTTAGATCCGGATGAATGGATCAAGGATAGCGGGTACACGAGGTACATGACCTGTAATAAAGATTTATTTTCCATATATGAATCCTTCAATGGAGGAAATGTGGTATTTGGAAATAGCAAAAGCAAAATCATCGGTAAAGATACATTTTTTAACAAATCTCTAACCATTAACGATGTGTGTCACGTAGAAAACCTAAACTTTAACCTTCTAAGTATAGGACAAATATGTGATAAGAAGTGTAACGTGCTTTTTAATGAAACCGGTAGTAAGATATTGAAAAATTGTATCACTATAGGAAGAGGATTTAGAAAACATGGAGTTTATGTCATTAAAATCAGTAATGAACCTAAAGGCAAACTTCGTCTTACTTCTATGGATGATACTTAGACCTTATGGCATCGAAGATTGGGTCATGCCAATATGCGACTTCTTCAATCGCTATCATCCAAAGATCTAGTAAGAGATCTACCAAAACTAAAATATGAACATCACTTTTGTGATGCTTGTAACGTAGGAAAACAAGTCCATGGTAGTCACAAAGCTAAAAATATGGTCTCGACTACTAAGTGTCTAGAATTACTTCACATGGATTTATTTGGTCCATCCGCTATCCAAAGTTATGGAGGCAACTATTACACTTTGGTTATAGTGGATGATTACTCTAGGTACACATGGACTAAATTTTTTAAAGAATAAAACTGAAATGTTCAATTACTTTGAAATATTAAGTAAGAAAATCCAAAGACAATTAGGTAGTCCTATAGTGTCTATTAGAACGGATCATGGTAGGGAATTAGATAATGAAGTGCAATTTGGAGCTTTTTGTGAAGCTCGGCTCCTAGCACTCCACAATCGAATGGGGTAGTTGAAAGGAAAAATAGAACCCTACAAGAAATGAGTCACACCATGTTAACTGAGCAATCTATACCTCAAAAGTTTTGGTGCAATGCCATTGATACATCGACGTACATACTTAACCGAGTCTTAATTTGACCATTTTTAGGTAAAACTCCATACGAGTTACTTCGAGGCAAAAAGCCTACGTTAGAACACTTTAGAGTCTTTGGTAGCAAATGTTTTCTACTTAACACTAAAGATTACCTAACTAAATTTGATCCTAAATCAACCGAAGGTGTCTTTTTAGGTTATTCTCCTAATAGCAAAGCTTATCTTATATTAAATAAAGAAACAATGAAGGTTGAAGAGTCATTAAACGTAAAATTTGATGAGAGTCCACCTAAACCTACCCTACCTCTTGTCGATGACAAGATAGTCGAAAGTGAAGCCATAGAAATAAAGAAAAGTACAAACAAAGAAGATGAACCATTAAACAATGAAATCATCAATATTAAAGAGTCTAAAGATCACCCCGTAGATAAGGTCATAGAAAAGTAAATGAAAGAACCTTAAGGTCTCAAGTCCAAAACCAAAGTAGTTTATTTTGTTTTGTCTCAACCATAGAACCTAAGAATACACAAGAAGCCATAAAATATGAAAGTTGGGTAATGGCTATGCAAGAAGAGTTAAATCAATTTGTTTCTAACGATGTTTGGATACTCGTACCTCCACCTAGTAATCAAACCATAATAAGAACCAAATGGGTATATAAAAACAAGTTAGATGCAAATGGTGTAGTGTCTATTAACAAAGCTAGACTCGTTGCCCAATGGTATAATCAACAAGAAGGAATAGACTTTGATGATACATATGCCCCCGTGGCTAGATTAGAGTCTATAAGAATACTTCTTGCTTATGCTTGTGCTAATGATCTTAAGCTTTTTCAAATGGATGTTAAAAGTTCTTTTCTAAATAATTTTATTAACGAAGAAGTTTATGTAGCTCAACCTCCGGGCTTTATCGATTTTGAAAAACCTAAACATGTGTATAAATTAAAGAAAGATCTTTATGGTCTTAAACAAGCCCCAAAATCTTGGTATGATAGACTCAAGTCATTTTTAATCAAAAACAACTACACCATGGGGTTAGTTGATAATACACTTTTCATTAAGAAAAAGGAATCACATATAATTATTGTTCAAATATACGTGGATGATATTATATTCGGATCTACTTGTCAAGACATGTGTGATAATTTTTCAAAAATCATGCATGACGAGTTTGTGATGAGTATGATGGGAGAACTAAGTTTCTTTCTTGGTCTACAAATCAAACAAGTAGAAGATGGTATATTCTTTAATCAATCTAAATACATAAAAGAGATGTTAAAGAAATTTGGTTTAGAAGAGTCAAAACCCATAAGAACACCAATGCCATCTGACACTAAACTTACAAAAGATGAAGACGGTGAATCCGTTGATAACACAAAATGCCGTGGCATGATTGGTTGTCTTCTCTATCTTACGGCTAGTCAGTCGGATATCATGTTTAGTGTTTGTCTATGTGCTAGGTTTCAAGAAGACCCTAAAACATCACATCTAGAAGCGGTCAAAAGAATATTTAGATACATTAAAGGTAGAAACTATTGTATATGTAGATTCTGACCATGCAGGTGATTATGTTGACCGAAAGAGTACAAGTGGTGTATGGACTTTTATGGGATGTTGTTTAACATCTTGGTTCTCGAAGAAGAAAACGACATTGGCTATATCAACAACCGAAGCCGAATATGTCTCCGCCGGCAAAGCATGCCAACAAGCACTATGGATTAAACAAGCGTTAGTTGACTACGACATTCAGCTAAGTGACATAGCCATTCTATGCGACAAAAAAGGTTCCATCGACTTAAGCAAGAATCCGGTTTTGCACTCTCGCACCAAGCATATAGAGATCCGTCATCACTTTTTAAGAGACAATGTTCAAAAGGGGAACATCTCTATTGAGAAGGTAGCATCCGAAGACAACATAGCCGACGTCCTCACCAAACCGTTGAAGCAGGAACAATTCAACTTGCTTCGTCTTGGTCTTGGTCTCATGGAACAATCGTCGTAATTAGTTTCGAAACTCTACAAGGTATGTAAACACTAGCCTTCTCCTTTTTTGAGTCTAGGATCTCTATTTCACATACAACTAACAAACAATACGGGAATTTTCAAAACCCAAAGTAAATTTTATTTACAACATGTAATTTCATATCTATTTTTCTTAACCAAAAGGTAAACCTTTCTTTAAACAAAAGAAGCTTTTTCGAAATGCTTTTCTAAAAGATACTTCTTCCCGTATCATTTTACTAAAAGCTATTTCTCACGTCTAGGACAAACCTCTTTTCATTATTAATACAAAGTAAAAACACGTTTTCATTGCATCTCATGTCTTTTGAATGCTAAAGGGAGCACATAACTAATATGTGTTTTCGGGTACATTCATTTAAGCAAAAATGAATTTAGGAGCACTCGGGTGATCTCACATAATAGTATGTTTTTTCACTTCTAGTCTATTTTTCATTTTCTTTTTAGGAGTCGAGATAACCGCAACTCCAAATGGTTTGCATATAGGCACACACTAGGCGCAAATGTTTCCAAAAGGAAAATTTTGAGCTGCCTGAGTCACCAGTACCACGGATCCCAGCATTAACGCGGGACGGTTCCCTCAAGGGAGGGAACCGTGAGACAGAAGATGAAATTTCTCTTCTATTTTTCTCACTTTGGCTAAAAACCTTTATATCTTCATCATTTTATCCTTTTTACTAATGAGTATGTTACTTAATGCTTGTGTTCTCATGATCACATGCCTTAAATTCATATCTAATCATTAGATTTTAGTCCACATTTTAGGTCAAGCATTCATTGCAATGCATTATTTTCTCTATAAATAAGGTTCCCAAAATGCTTGCATCTTCATAACTCTCAAACTCACAAACAACCATCATCATGTCATCCAAAAGATATTCCAACATTGATGAATCACCTAGTACAAACAATCCTCTTCAAGAAATCCAAAACTTTATCCTACCACCTTCTGTAGTGCCACCACCCAAATCTAGAAAAACCGCACGGATTAGCATCCGGCCTTGTTGTTTAGCCAAAACATTTTCAAATAGTTCATCATCAACTACTCATTCACCACCAAATGGTTCCATATTAGCACCTCCCTCATCTCCAACAAGCACACCACCATCATCACCTATCGAGTCTCCACCTAAAGTCACTCTATTGGAACTCCTTAAGACTCTGAAACCATTCCAATAAATCAACCCAAAAGAACTAGTATTTTTAACACCTCACACATCTTCAAACACAATTTACAAAGACCTTGTAACTTCACCACCTTTAGCTCCCATTGTCTTACAAGAACATTTAGGTTCTTTTCCACCACCACTTCCAAACATTCCGGACTTTGATCCATATTTTCCAACTTTTCCACCACATCTTCCGCATCCCAAAAATCAAACTAACCCGTAAACCTTCCCCACACATTACCCACACCATTTACATTGTGAACATTGCCAATCCACTAGGAAACTTGCCGTGGAAATTAGGGAAGAGATACGATTCATACTTAACCACATTCTTGATCGCATCAACATCACCACTTACCAAAACCTCCATCAATAACCTTATGCAAGCATGGAAGGAATAATATTACTATCTAGTCTTTCTTTTGAGTCATTTTAAAGAACAAACCTTGTTCTTAGTTTTACATGTTTGTATGTGGCATATATACCACTACACTTTGTTATTTTATTACAAGGCTTTGTTTACATACCTTGGCTCTCCATCTTGTTTCTCGTCAATCACAAGATTATATTGCATGTTACTACTAACCTTTTCTTTGTAGGTTTTATATTTTCTCACTTGACGCCCTATTCTAGGGGGAGCTACCGTCAAGGGGGAGTTAGAGATACGTGGACTATACTCTTTTTCCACACTTTATTTCTTCGTTAGGGTCACTTTTTGTTTCGAAAAAAAGGGGAGAAGAAGTAAAACTTAGGTTTTCAAAACATACATCTAATCTTAAGTTTTACTCATCATAACATTATGTTTTGTCATCAACAAAAAGGGGGAGATTGTTAATACAAATAAATCGTAAAAACGTTTATTAATATTTAGTGATCTCTTTGTGTTTTGTTGATAACAAATATAAAGTTATCATAAGTAAAATTATAAGGATACATGTTATTTTTGTAAAGCATCTACATATATAGTCATTTAATATTAATTGATGTAATCATTCAATTATTTTAATAGTTTATTAGAATGGGTAAAAACCATAACCCATGACCCATACCCATGGAGCATATTCATAACCCATGGAGCTAACTCATAACCCATTGACTAGATGCATTGCATCTTCTAGATGCATTGTATCTACTTGGATACCTATGGTCCAAAGTCTAGGACCCATAACCCATGACCCATGACCCATAACCCATGGGTATAAAGCTAGAATGGGAAGTCGAGTCTAAATTTCGCTATGAATGGGCCAAAGCTAATTTTTTGCAAGAGACTTGATGAGTGGCCTTTTACTCATCATTTTAAGCCCGAAAAACCCACAAAAATGTCTAAAAACACTAAAATATAACCAATTATACTGCAGATATCCTTGGAATGTGTTTTTATGTGTTTCAGGTACAAAGAATCGAAAACAGGGCAAAAACGGACAGAAATGAGCTCGAAATGAAAAAAGTGCTTTGCAGACGAAGCCGGAAGAGGAATTTCTACATTTTTGGATTGCGGGACGCGTTTTGGGAGTGAGCTTGGGGAATCATAGTAAAAACCTAACCCTAAACCCAAATGACCCTTTTACCCTTAAACCCGAAAACCAAATTACCAATTTACCCTTTTTAAATTAAACTTAAAACGTTTTTCATTAAAAACAATTATTTTTAATTTAAAACCAATTTTTATTTTTAAAACAGTTATTTTATAAACCAATTTCTTTTTCTTTTAAAAAAAATAATAAAAAAAAATATTTTTTACAAAACCTAAAATAACTTTTAACATACTTTACAAATCCTTTTACCTAATATAAACCCCTCCCTATTAAACCCCTTATTAACCTTACCATTGAACCTCATCACTAACCCCCTAACCCATTTACTTAAACCTTTCCCACATCCAAATATGCCCAGTTGACCCAAGCTTAGTGAAACTCAGAATACCCAAACCCCTTTTACCCGCCAAAACCTTTCTCCCCTATCACTCTCACAGCCCACTGTTCCAAGACAAAACAAGACAAGCTTAAGTCACATGCTCTCTCCAGCTCATCCTTTGGTCCCCTCCCCCCTCCATGTCATCCATCCAAGTGAAGACATTTGATCCAACGGCTATAATTAAAGGTATTGGGCTCCAAGTTTTGATCCTATGGCTGTAAATGAAGCTGAGAAGCAAAAGAGGAAGAAGCACACTCAACATTCTCATCTCTCACTCACAGAAAACACACAAGCAGAAGCATAAAGAAAGAGGACAGAAGTTATATTTTTTTGTATAAATAGGCAGTTAGGAAAGATGTAAAATTTTGTCTAGAATTTTATGTTCTAGTTTCATTTTTATTTTCATTTTACTTTAATTGTAATCTTTAATTTCAATTTAATGCAAATTCAGTTTTTAAATTCCATTTTAAGCAGCTTTACTTGTTTTTCATTTTTCTGCCCTCTTGAATGCTTGTGTTTGGATGTTAAAAAGTGTTTGCCTTAGTATGTTTAAGCTCGTTTAAGCTTTAGTTTATGATATAGGTGCTTCTTTAAGCTTTTTCAATCTTTACAGCTTCAAAAACTTGATTTTCTGCCCCTTAAGGGGGTGTTTGGCACAAGGCCATTTTTTGGCCAAAACTTACCTTTTACTAAATTTTGAATTTATATAAGCTTAAAATAAGTTATTTAGTATATTTAAAGTAAAATTGATCATTTTCAAAGAGCTTTATAGATTTTTAGTTAGTTCATAGAATACTTTATCTAAAACTGTTTTCATAAGTAGTATAGGTTAGATCTAGATTAGGACTGATAAGTTGATGTTTTTGCTTACATTTAGTCCACAATAGGTTAGTTCTCAAGTTTACAATCTGGTACTAAGCTTTCTTTAGTCAAAAATCATTTTCTACCCATTTTCAAAAATTGCATTTACCAAAGATTTGTCCAAACAGCCTTTAGATTTTGATTTTTCATTTCTTCATTTTAAGTCCTTTTTACCTAAAATTTGGTATGCTAAATATTTGGTTGCTATTATAGTTTCTTATATTTTTTATTAATTTTTTAAAATTTTTTATCATAGCTTTTTGACAGTTCCAACATGCCCCTTTAGAGCTGATTCTGTCACAAGAAAGTGTGCTGATCTACTTTTGTTTTTGATTTTACATTTGCTCATTATTTGTCCTATTGATATGAGATTTTGCATGTTTAATATTCGGTTGGTTATATAGTTGTTTCATATTTTTTAGATTTCTTATCTCGGCTTCTTGATAGCTTTTGATGAGCTTAAACTTGCCCCTTTGCCTGTTTTTAGATATTGCAGCCTTAGGCTTAGGATTGCTTATGTAGTGCTTTTAGCTTGTGATAATTGCTTATTTTCGTTCCCTTAGCTTATTAGGACTCCCATAGTTAGCCTTTAGCTTTATTTCCCCTAGAATAGCTTAGGCTGCCCCCAATAGTGTCGAGCGTGAGTCGATCGAGGGACTTGGGACGATCGATTCCAATCGATCTCCTTGTTGTGGATATTGTCGATTGCCAAGCAAAAAAATGAATTGGGTCATCTGCTCGATCGATACCACACACCACAAACATCCAAGGCTTGTTCTAGCCGTTGCATATCCAAACAAAAAAAAATCCAACCGTTTGAACATTTAATTATTTGACCGTTTGATATAAAAAAAACTACTAAATTACCCTATAAATACACAACATATTTACACACTTTTAGGTTCTCATTTATGTAACACAAGCATCAATATGAAGAAATGAGATAGAAAGTGATCGGTTGAACAAGACACACAAAACACACGAATAACTTATAACCTTTAGGCGTAGGAATTTTAGTGAAATGAACAACCAACTCTCTAATGAGAGTTACAAGACTATTTATAGGGGAAGGGAGCTAGGGCAACATATCTAGTCCTTTCCTTTCCTTATTGGGCTTTTGCATAGGCTCATGGGCTTTCTACATGAGCCTAGCCTTAATTACTAACATAAAAGCCTTAACTTAGCTAACTATTACATATTGATTACTAACACTTGAGAAATGGTTTAGGAGTGATTCCAACAATCTCCCCCTAAGTGTTAGTAATTGATGACTTAAGTAATTTAAAGAGTTGTTGGTGCAGATGTAATAGTAGCTTTGACGTCTTCTGACATTCTTCTTTCTTGTGAGAAGAAGTGCCTTGATTCGAACAATCTCCCCAGTGTAGGGATCTTGTTTTCTTTGAAGTATTCTACTTTGACGTCTTGATTTCTTTGTTCTTTAATTCTTTGTTCTTTGTGATGGTTGTGATAGTATGTTGATGTCAGCTACAGGTCAGCTTCGTTGCTCCAGCGTCTCCACGTCTTTCTCCAACATGCGCACACGCTCGTTTGACAATGAATTCTAGTAGTTCTCGAGTCTTTATAACTTTGTAGATTCTTTGATTTGATGAAGAATCATTATGACTTTGTGTTGCCTTTGATTTTGAGAGAACTTCTTTTGTGTTGTTGTTGGTATGAGCATGTGGAGAATCAGCACTATCTCTTCCTCCCGCGAGCATCCATCAGCAGCAGCATCTCCGGTACAGTCACGAACACCAATTGATCATCGTAATCTTTTCATAAAGAATTGATTACTACAATTGTTCTACTGATGAATGTCTTGATTCCATTTACCTTGGTCGGGCGAATCAGTCGTCCGAATCCCGTGAGGGACAGTTGGCATTACATTGAGCAAGTTCAAGTAATGACCCACATATTCAGGACTCGATTCTTGAAGGAATCTCCTTAGCGGGATTTCCAGCACTTACAAGTTCGAACTTCGAGAGTGTCAACAACATAATGTGAAAACACGTCTCTAATTCTAGCAAAGGCTGTTCCTGAAACCGGATGCCCTCAAGAAGGCTAACACGATATACTGAAGTACATCTACGGTTCAAGTGAGTCGCTGAGATATACCGAAGCATCATCCCACGACTGTAGACCGTTTGAGACAACACTAAGCGTAACCCACAAGGAGTTACCGAAGTGACCTGGTGTTAGGGTTGTTTGATGTTGACCTGGGCAGGAGTTTCCATTCAATCACTAAGGATCACGTTTGTGAACCCCTCATAAATGTTCTCGACTGATTGCTAAGATCTGTGAAGGACTCTAGAATGTATCACTTGCGTCCTTATTGTTGAACGACAAGTGATGAAATGTCAAGTGTACCTAAGAGATCTTTTGATGAATCTCATGGCTCTAGACTCAATAGTGCACTTTGGTTTTCCTGATCGGAGACTAGGGAGAGGGTCTCCTTCTTTAATACCAGCAATCTCTAAGAGAAAGCCGATAGTTTACGTAGGGTTCATGAAACAAGCTTCTTTTGAGAGAAACTTGAGTGGCTAAGAAGGTTTAGTGCATGCGTCACTGGGTCCATGACGACTTTGATCTTCAATACCGGTGTCATCTAGTGACAACCAGTAGCATATGAGTTGAACCCGGTGTCTGCCCTAAGTTGAATAATCTGGAGGGCGATTTCTTTTTACCCTTTTCTTTACTTTTTCTTTTTAATTCTTCAACTCCTTCTTTCTCCGATTCTCATTTTCTCCTTTTTATAATCATACCTAAGGACTTCTAAATTCTAACTATTGGTGGTGTCCTTGGGTAGATCCCTCCGGCTCTGGCGGATCATAGGACGGTTATTCCTAACCTTAGTCACCATAACTCCATGACTAACCTATGTTGCCGTAAACCATTTTCATGAAAATCTCCCAAAGTGGTTATGAATAAAAGCATTTAGTACCACTGTGAGAGTTTTGTATTTTGCAGAAATACTCCCCCTCCACACGTGCTTAAGTATTTTGACAGAAATTTGCACTGTGAGAGAAGAGCGCGCACTTTTGAATTGATCAACTCAAAATAAACAATTCCCCGCGAGACACGGTTACGTTGCATAGTTAAAGAGTTACATTCTCAGCTTTTAGGTGACAACTAGCTCTAATAACTACCTTGAAGGTGTGGACAAACCTCGAAAGGTTGTCAAACCCGTCAAGGTTCATGTCTACCAAGAGTTTCTAGAAAGGTACATTCTACTAGGACAAGTCCTTTGCGAGACACGTTTACATCACTAGCGAACTAGCTTGAAATTATTACCCGTCCCGGACAAGTCTTTTCGAGTTACTAACATTTAAGAGCTCGTCAATTCATTGGCTAAGTCTTTGGCACAAAGATTCAATAGCAATCTGCAACATATTTCTTATCACATAATTTTTCTCCCCCTAAAAAATGGCATATAAATGTTATTTTTAACAAAATTTTGATGTCAAATATGTCCATTTCGAGTTTTGTGGGAAGATTTCCACGAAGAACCATTTGTGAACAAAGTTTTTAACCAAATACTCCCCCTCAACAAGTGATGTTAACTTTTCAGGTTTTGAAAATCATAAGGAGGAGTACTTGTTCTTTTGAGCAAAACTTTGAAAGTGAAAGTTTTGATTAGTTTTACTCAAAAGTAAGAAGCTTTCGCTCCTTTTATAAGGATTATGGCACTGAAGTGTACCACAGGGTCTTTTCATTACAAGTACGGGTTGTACATTGTTATTTGTGCACAAACCATTGTCAAATATAAATCACACGTCCAAATAATGATAAGAGAAACAAATCAAGGAGAATCAGGAGTACCAGGAAGTCCGTCAATAACACCAGGAATTCTGTCTGGACGTTGGTAGCCTTTTATAGATATGCTCGGACGCCCACCAACAAAGCTCTCCAGTGTCCTTATCTGATCCCGTCTGAACAACCTTTCATCTATCCTGGTAATGATCTTCTTCACATCCCTCTTGTCCCTAGAATTCCATCTCTTTGGTGACCCTATGCCTTCATGGATCTCCTTTAACCGATATGCTAATCCGTCCCAAACCTTCTTTAGTATGTGATCCCCAAACTTATGAAGCTCTTTGCACGCCATGAAGCAATTGTGGTGTAGTTCACTACGGTAAACTACCCCAAATGGTTTCCTGATAATGGTGTACTGATCAAGATAGTTTATGTCAGGAAGGTCTAGCTATGGTTTTGTGAGATTAACACACGCTTCTGGTATGATTCAACGGCAAGTTGAATATATTCTACACGTTCTTGGATCACGATGCTTCTGATGAATATTAGCAATGACTTGATGTATTCGAGTTGGATATTTGTAGAGAATTGTCGCATTCGTCCTTGTACCTTGGCAAGATACATATCTTCAATGTCATTTAGTGACAATCTCGGAAAATCCGCTTCAGAGAAGTCATATTCCTCTTCGTCTTGTCGTTTGACCACAATTTTCTTTAGGAATGTGTAGTCCCACTTCGACGACAGGGTAACATGCATTATTGCGACGACCCATTTTTCACTGAACACTTCCTTTTTTGACCAAAGAACCTGGCAGCTTCTGTAGTAGATTCTTCTTCGTTCTGGCCAATGATGAATCCCATACAGTGCATAGAGGTCATACTTTTCCACTTTGTCGACAAACATGTGTGTGGCTTCTTCCTCGATGGCTATATTATTAGAGTAGATTGCTGCCGGGAAAGGGAAGGTGAGTGAGGTAGCGTATTTTTTGCTAACATCGCTACCGTGCAGAAGAAATTCCAAGTCATTGTTGAAGAAATAACGGTAGGGAATCTTAGGTTGATCCGGTCGGCCATTGGTGGGTAGAGGTTTGGTCCAGCCTGTGTAGTATGGAGCTTTGTCTGGTCTGGTGAAGTCGATATTTGCTTCAGAATTGAGCCAATCGATGTTGTTGGACATGGCTCGTGCTATGTTGTCGAGATGATATTCGACTTCAATGGCACTGTCTGAGCTGACCTTAAGTAGTTGAAAAGCGTCGTTCTTGATTCGCCTCAACTCTGCTTTTGTCATCTTCTTCACCTTGAACTTTTCTTGTATAATCTTCACATGCTCCATCGTTCGACCATCTACCGGTTCTTGACCTTCCGGTAACTGAGGAGTTGCATCAACAAGTTTTAAGAACCAGTCATACTCTTCAGTGTCATCATCATCTAGCCATGACACAACTTCGATCTTTTTCTTCTTCTTAGGCTTTGGTGATGATGTTGGTTTCTTTGTTGATGTAGAAGAAGTAGGTTGTTGTTGGGGCTCAGGAATTTCTTCATCGTCACCACCAGTGTATTCAAAGTGATCACCGGTTTTCTCTGTTTGTGGTGGTGACTCAGAGTCCTAAGGTTTGTCTTTTGCAGGAGAACGTGGTGGAGATATTCTAGCGGTGGAGGTCCTTTGGGGTGGTGGAGGCATAGAAGATGAATCATCATTTTTCTTCTTTCGTTTCGGCTCAGAGTCCTTATCCGCATCATCATCGTCTCTTGGACATTTAGCCTTTACCGCTGACTCTTTGCATGAGGTTTTGAGTTGATATTCCAGCGATGCCTCAAATAGTTTAGCTTCGTCAGAAGTAAACGTTGCATATCGTTTAGACATTTGTAACACAAGCTTGGAAATCAACTCTGCATCGGAGACAGCTGCAGGCTCAATTGGATTGATCTTCATAACTACAGGAGTAGATTGCATTGTTTTCTTGACCAATTGCATGAGATTCGGATAGAGTTGTCTGGTGAACATCTCTCTTGTCACTCCAGGGACAGTGTCGAGGAGAAACTTATGAGTGTATTCTCTGATCGTCTTATCTATTTCCCCCTGGATATCTCTGTTTAGAAACTGTTGAATCTGATCCCTTTATTCTGAAACCTTGTTTATCACATTCTGAAGAAGATTGATTCTGTCCGCAAGTTGATTCAGTTTCTTATTGACCACGTCTTTCTTCCTTACTTGCCTGACAGCTTTGACAATCTTTGTCTTTGCACGTGATATCCAAGTATCGGTTGGTTTCTTTACCGATTTGGATGCGGATCTGGTGGTGGCTTTGGATGGTGGTGGTGATGAATGAGAAGATGAGTCTGACGATGATGAGACATGAGGAGGCTCAGGGCCCTTTGGTGGCTCAGAAGTTTGTTCCTTGCTATGTGCGCTACTATCTAGAAGATAATCATCGGCTTCCTTTTCAGCTTTTGCCTTTTCTTCAGCCTTAACCCTAGCCTCTTCAGCTGCTTGAGCTTGAGCTTCTTCTTCTGCTTTTTCTTTAGCAGCAGCCTCAACATCTTCATCAGTAATTTTCTCAGTCTTCTCCTTCTTCTTTTCTGGTTCCTCAAAGTCAAAGATAATCTCATCCTCTAGTTGTTGTTGTTCTGATTCTTTGGTGGTGGAACCAGTTCCCTTATCGGGTTGATTAACCGCATCGGAAACTGGTGAGGTTAGTGCACCACCATTTGACCCTCCAGGGCCACGAGTTTGTTGTAGGTTGAACTCCTTAGCAACATGTTGTAGTCTCAGATTCTTCAATTTCTTTCGGTAATCTTTGTCTTCATCCTGTGGCTCTTCATCTGAGCTCTCTTCTTCCTCTTGCTCAGCAACTGGAGTTTTTCCCTTGTTAGTTTTGGGACTGAGAGGTTTTGCAACTGTTAGTGTATCATATATTGCAGTTTCTGAGTAGATAACCTCTTCGTCTGTTTCTGTATTCTCAGAGTCCTCGTCCATCAGTTTTGGTTTTGGTTTGGGATTAGGGATGGCACCCTTTGATGGAACTCTCTTTTTGAGTATGTGAGTCCTCTTTGGATACTTATGTGTACTCTCAGTGCTTGCAACACTTCCAGCACTGCCTGATCTCCTTGTCTTTTTGACAGGTACACCATAAGATTTTTCATCAATGAATCATACTTTGCCTGATGCTACTGCTACTTGATATCGTTTGTATGATTGTAGATTCTTGATATCCTCAGTAAGAAGGCAGTATGGCAATACGGCACCTTGTTTCTTCGTTGTTGAGTCTTTGAATCTGACAACATTGAGTGTACGCTCAAACAACATGGAGTGATGGTTGGGGTCATCAAGTCTCAAAGCAATATCAAGATTATTCCTGAGTATCCTCTGGATCAACAGTTTTGTGTATCTGATGTAAGGGATTTTGGTGCCAGGTTTCCTGAAATATGACATCATGTCATCCCAAATCAGACTTGCGAAGTCGATGTGCATCATGTTAATATTTGTAGCTCCATGAGCTTAGGATGCTCATAACCACTATCACGTCCAGAAACTGATTTGGCAATCATGATGTAGAGAGTTCTCCAAGGCTGAGGAATATTCTTTAGATCCACTTACGAATGTTTAGTGATAATCCCAGCAGCTTCATCATAGCCAATGTTGACCATGAACTGGAGAGTAACCTCTTCCGAAGAAGTAGCAACATAGTTGGCAGGCTGGATGGTAGGAAGAAGGAGAATAGCCCTTAAGTCTGCTGCAGTGATGGTGACTTGTTTGTTGTTGAGTGTTACTATCACAGCATCTTGACCATCAACCTTTTGCATGGTGTGCCAGAATTGGTGAATGTAAATCTCTGGTACTGTTGCAGAATTAGTGAGCATGTTCTTGTATGGATGAGCCTTTAGAATATCCACAACAATAAGACAAGAAGACTCAGAACACATGAAGTTATCAAAGTCGACTTTGAGATTGTTCTTTCCAATCTTCATCTCGAAACCATCAGGGAAAATGTCTTCCATCGTAAGAACATTTGGTGCATCAACGTTTTCCATTGGGACGTCCATGTTGTGATAAATTTGGAGTTTAGAGCACGGATTTGCAGATTGAATCTTAGGCGTAGGATTAGTTAGTTGAAGAATTTAATGTTTGAATTTAATGAGTTAGAAAATTAGGTGAGGTGGTTTTGATAAAATTGGTTTTAACTTTTGACAACATTGTTCCCTCCACCTCAACCATTTTCATCCATAGCCTTTAAGTTCCACTTAGGTTGAGCACAAAGTGTAAGTTTGGAAAGAAACTTGACGACACTCCCCCTCGATTTTGAAAATATTGAAATTTTATAAGTTTGAGCCCGAGGAGTGTCAAGAACCAATAAACGTGACCACTATTATCAAAGATACAACCGGTATTGGGTAACATGCAAGTACAAGGTTTCATGAAACAGAAGATATTTACTTTCTCCCCCTCAACAATTGACCGAAAAAATACTGAAATTTGAAAGAGTAAAGTGTTGACGGAAGATTTGTACTTGCCATGTTTAAAGAAATTTTAGAGAGAAGAGTATTTTTGAATTTTGTAAATTTTATAATTTTGTATTTTGTTTTTGATAAAATATTTACAAAAGAAGTTTTGGTGTTTGACTGGTTTTAAGATTGTTTTAACAGTTCGTCCAGTTCCTCTAGAGTCAAACACCGCATACCAATCCGGTGGACCAACTCAGTAAACCTAGCAGGAGCTAAGGCTTTGGTGAGAAAATCTGCCAGTTGGTATTCAGTACCCACAAAGTATAATTCAATGGTACCCTTTTCCACATGCTCCTTGATGAAATGATATCGAAGATCGATGTGCTTAGACTTCGAATGTTGAACAGAGTTGCACGAGATCGCAATAGCACTTCGATTGTCGCAGTACATCAGGATTCTGTCAAATACGTAACCATAGTCTTTGAGTTGTGTTCTCATCCAAATGACTTGAGCACAACACGCTGACATGGCTACATATTCTGCTTCGGTTGAGGACAGCGATGTACAATCCTGCTTCTTCGATTGCCATGACACCAGTTTATCACCAAGAAATTGTAAAGCTCCTGAAGTACTTTTCCGAGAATCTAAGCAACCTGCGTGATCAGGGTCTGAGAAAGCTATTAGTTCAAAACAAGAATCCTTTGGATACCAGATCCCCAAGTTAATGGTTCCCTTGATGTATCGGAGGATTC
This sequence comes from Chrysanthemum seticuspe, assembly GCA_019973895.1. Classification (NCBI taxonomy): domain Eukaryota; kingdom Viridiplantae; phylum Streptophyta; class Magnoliopsida; order Asterales; family Asteraceae; genus Chrysanthemum; species Chrysanthemum seticuspe. Next base: position 118,353,300 of record BPTQ01000004.1, on the reverse strand, counting down.
TTTTAGCCTCAGAGAGGTGAGTTTCAGTCGGTCGCGACTGATAACGGGAGCAAAGATATACAGCAAAAACAATATCAGGTCTACTGGTTGTTAGATACATGAGAGACCCAATGATAATTCCGTATTTGGTAGGGTCAACCAATTTCCCATGCAAATCAGCTTCTAGTTTCTTGGTATGTGCCATTCGTGTGGCATAGGTGTCACAGTTTTGCATTCCATTTTTGTTTAAAATTTCAAGAGCATAATTGGACTGACTCAAGAAAATACCACGGGGTGATTGATGAACTTGCAGTCCTAGAAAGAACGTAAGTTCATCCATCATGGACATTTCAAAATGTTTTTTTATAAGTTTGAAAAAGCGTTTGAGTACTTTAGATGTGTTCACCCAAAAATGATGTCATCCACATAAATTTGAACGATTAAAATGTGTGCCCCGTGATATTGTATGAATAGTGTAGGGTCGACCGATCCTTTGACGAAATTATTAGCGATAAGAAAGGATGACAACTTATCATACCACGCCCGAGGGGCTTGTTTGAGACCGTAGAGAGCCTTGTTCAGTTTGTAGACGTGATTAGGGAACTCTGGATCAACAAATCCTTCTGGCTGACTAACATAAACCGTTTCTTTCAGTTTTCCATTTAGAAAAGCGGTTTTGACGTCCATCTGAAAGACCGTGATGTTCATGTGAGCCGCGAATGCTAGAAAGATCCGAACAGCCTCAAGTCTAGCAACCGGTGCGAATAATTCCTCGTAGTCAATCCCTTCTTCTTGTCTATAACCGTTAGCCACCAGACGTGACTTATTTCTGATAACCGTACCTTCAGCATCCAGCTTGTTTTTCCAAATCCATTTGAGACCAATAACATAGACCCTAGTTGGTTTTGCAACCAATTCCCATACTTCAAGGCGTTTAAACTGGTTAAGTTCTTCTTGCATGGATTCAATCCAGTTGTCATATGTCATGGCTTCCTTAATATTTTTGGGTTCAGCTTGGCAGACAGTGAGTGCATAAATGCAATATTCACCGTTAGTCTGAAGGCGTTGTCTAGTTACGACTGGTTGATTCGGGTTTCCAATAATGTTCACAAGAGGATGGTCTTTCGTTCAACGATGTGTGGAGGGTTGATGTTGATATACATTTTGCAGATTAGGAGGATTCAAATGGCTTGTAGATGATTCCGCAACAAGTGCAGGCGTTGGGAAAAGAGGCAACTATTCCTGTTTCAGTAGAGGGAAGCACATTAGTTTCTTGTGGTTTGTCATAAGATGTTCTAGAGTCATTTTTAATCAGTCTAGGTGCAGTTACTGATGTTTTACTATTCCTCTCTTGCTTAAGTTTTACCAACTCTGCTTTTAGATCATGGATAGTGTGTAACAAGTCTAGATTTTCAGAACGAGTGAGTCCATCTCGTCGTAAAACATCTTTGGTATATGCAAGATGATCATCAACATCTTTTGACACTTGAGCACGAGTATTTTTTAGTAAATCAAATATGACACCATATTCCTTTTTAACTTTTGAAATTTCTTGTTCATATTTTGAAATTTGACACTTCAAAGACACGTTTTCATCATCCAGTTGCTCAAGTTTTGGATTAAGAGTTTTTGTATGCAACTGATTGATTTTGTTTTGCAAAGCGAGTTCTCGATTTTGACAATCTTTTTGACACCATTGAAGACGACGTTTTGCATTTGAAAGCTCGTTTAACAATCGCTCATTTTCAACTTTTAAAGACTTGATTTGTGACACAGTATCACTATTCTCAACATTTTCAATAGAATCAACAGAATCAGCAGAGATATAATCAAATGCATATGCAATAGAATGTAATAACACAACATTTATGGTATCAGCACAGATAAAATCTTCCAAGAATCGATCAACATCTTTTCTTAACATTTTTTTTACGTTTGGTATTTGAAATTGATGTTTCTGTTTGCTCGAAAACTCTTTTCATAAGTCCAAGCTCCTTGTGAAAATCCCTTTCCCAATATATTGCACACATTTTCAAATTCCGGACATAAGGTAAAATTCTTTTCTGAAAAATATGTCTTTGTTCTCTCGCATGAGGCGATTGAAAATGTTCAACTTTTATTTCAGAATTGATTTCAATTTCACGTTCCAAAAGTTTAATGTCCGAAATGAATGTTTCAAAATATTTAAGAATTTGACATTGTTCGGGTAAGGTTTTTACTTCATTGAGTGAAGGTAAAGGACCATTAATTTATGCAGTATTGGGTTGAGGACCATCAATAGAAGACTCAGAAATAGGCGTGATAACCCAAGGTATGTTAGAATTATCCTGTTGTGTGATGAAAGTGATGGCTTTTGAATAGTTAAATGGTTTGTTATAAACAACATTTTCTAATTTTGATCGACTCTCGTCTTCTGCATCTAATTCCTCCATACGATTATATTCAACAACACTCATAATGGAATCATCAATTCTATGTTCTGTACTGTAAACCTGAGGATTTGGTTTGAATGCTCTATTTGAAAACTTTGGTTTGTAATCAGCAAGATTCGGTCCATATCCATTTGGATTTGGTTTAAAAGTAAACTTTTGAATAGTTGTGATTGACTCACCATGTTTATAAACAACATTTCGAAACTCTTTGATTTTGTGTTGTAAGTCGACAATTTCTTCAAGATAGTCATCTAATCGTTTCTTTGAATGCTTTTTGTACTTGCAAAACTGTTTTTGACAAGTTAACAACTCAGACTTGGCTTTTTGAGTTTCCGAAGTGAGAGCGTTAAGTTGTTGTTTATGATCATATTTTAGTTGTTCTATTTGAGACAACAAAGCATTCTTAGATGCAACTAGATCACGTATCTATTTTTCCAAAGATTTTTCGTTTTGGTAAGATTTAGCAAAAGTGACTTCAAAACCTTTTTCACGTTTTTCTTGTGTTTGAAAAATGTTGAGTTGAAATTTTAAGCATTCATTATCCTTAGTTAGCAGTGCATTGTTATCCTTTAATTGCTTATTGATGTCAAGGCATTTTTCCATTTGAGATTTTTGGTCATTAAGTAAGGTCATGAGCTCAATATCTGGATTAGACAGAGGTTCAGTTTGTTCAACGTGAGTCTCAACATGATCATTATTTAGATCCTCAAATATAACTACGGAGTCAACTTGATTATCAGTATTAACCATAAGGTCATCTTGATCGTCAAATATGACTACGGGATCTATTTGATTATCATCGAAATGAGATGTAGATGGCTCATGTTGAACACTCTGATCCTCGTCGGATGCAGATGTTGGCGGAGATATCAGATCAGTAATGAATATAGTTTGATTCGGTACCTGAGACAAGCCGTCAGTGTCATACACTGGGCCTGTATCACTCATGTGGAGTTCGTGCATGTTAGCCATTAGCATCACTGCTGCATTAACCTGCAAGTCCTCCATGTCATCATGAGAATCTGCATTTGCCATAAAGCTCTATTCCTTGTTGGTAAGAGTTCCACCAGCTTCTTCCTTAAGAGCCAAGAGTAAAGCCTCTTTGTGATAAGCGCTGCCTCTTGTCCTCGGCTTTGGGCATGCATTAGCCAGATGACCCTTCTCGTTACAGTTATAACAACGAAGACCATTAATCCCAGTCTGAGCATTTCCCTGATCAACCACTTGAGCTCGTTGTTGTGGAGCACCCATGTTATTCCTTCCAATAGCATTAAACCCTTGACCACTGCCATCTAACGAACATTACCACGATTCTGAACTTCAATACGTCCATTGTTAACAACAGCCTGATTCCTTGTGTTTGATGAGGTACGAATGCGATTGTTGGATTTGTTTGAATATCGGCCGAAGGCTCTAGCAATCATGACAAACCCTTGTTGCAATGCATCGAAAGCTTCTGTATCCTCATTAGATTCAATGTAAAGTGCTTGATCATTGTTGTTGTTGTATGGAACCAATTGAGTTTCTTGAGATTGTTGCTGTGACGGATCATAAGGTGTAATTGTAGCAGTTGGTTGTAGAGGATTTGTGAAGACAGTTTGCAAAGTAGGGAATTGAGGATAACACGTTTGAGCCCACAATGCTAGAGTTTGATATTCCAGAAGTGAAGGCGAGACAGGGAGTCCACGGATAACCCTTTCTTTGTCAACTTCCTTTTGGTGGGGCTTCAAATAGTCGTACAGCAATCCGTATGTAGCATGATGAAGATTTTTCGCTTGACGGATGAAAATGACATACTTTTCCCAATCAGGACCAAGACTACTCAGGAACTTAGTGTTGACTACAATTCTTGGCATAATGATGCTATGTTTTTCCAAGTCATTGATTATGTCTAAGAATCGATGATGATATGACTCTAATGTCTCCCCTGGTTCAATCATGAAGTGTTCATATGCTAAGTAGATTTTTGATTTCATGTCTTCTTGATTGAGTTATGTGCCTTCCATAAGAAGATGAATATGCTCCCACATTGCTTTAGCAGTCTTCTGAGCATCAACACTACGAAGTATCAGATTGGGTAACCCCAAAAGGATATATTGCATTGCAAGTTCATCAGCTTCCATGTGTAGAAGTTGGTCAGCAGTGAGTTGAGCAAGACCGACAACGTTGGTGACATCATCTCTTGGTGGATTAGCATTTTGATCTCCGGGTACAGTGACAGTAGGCATTTGAAAAGGACCTTCAAGGATGACCTTCTTCAAGAACTTTCCATGTGGCTTCTTTAGATCACAAAACCTAAAGAACCTTATCACCCATTGATCGTAGTTTCCGGGAGTGAGCATTGGAGGTCTATCAAGTGATCCAGCCTCATGAATGGATTGTTGGCTACTTAAAGCTTCACACATGTTTGCAAACCAAGATGGTTCCTTCATAGCATACTTGGATGGATGCTGATTTTGAAAGTTTGTGTAAGGTTGTACTTGAAGACTAGGTGGTGGTTGAATCATTTGTGGTTGAATTTCTCCTTGAGGAATTTGTTGTTGAAGTTGTTGTTGATAGAATTGTTGTTGTTGATAGAGTTGTTGTTGTTGAGGATACATATGAGGAAAGTAGTTAGAGTATAGTGGTTGAGACATCTTGAAACTTGTGTTGATGATGGATCTTTGTAGTCGAATGAAACTTTGTTGATGAAGTATCCTTATGCGTAGAAAAATAGCTTAGGCAAAGAAAATTCCTTATGCGTAAAAACACCAACATACGCGTAAGAATAGCTTACGCGTAGGAATAGCTTACGCGTAGATTTGAACAACACTTAGCTTAGGCGTAAACCAAAGGCTTAGTAGTAGAATGCTTATGAGTAAGATTAGCTTATGCGTAAGACAAGGCTTAGGCGTAAGAAAATGCTTAGGCGTAAAGAATTCTACGCGTAAGTTTTAGCTTAGGCGTAAAACTAGGTTTTTGCCCAAAAATCCTTTACACTTATTCCAGTGTAAAAGATATCCAAAGTCGAAGTGTTTTCAAGCTTATCCAAGCAAGAAAACACTGAGTAAACCAATAGCACTGAAGATCACACGTTGAGAAGCTTATGCGTAGACTTTGAATCCTTAGGCGTAAAACTAGGGTTTTACTATGCGTAGGATTTACCAAAACTTTGCAAAACTGATTTTTCTGCCCAAAGTGTTTCTAAACCAGATTTTTATGATGAAACAGCTTCAATATCACCAAAATAACACAAAAGTGTGAAACTTGATGATCCAAAACTCTTATGCACCTTACGCGTAGAAAAAACTACACAATTGAAACCAAGCTCAAAACTAAGGAAATACACGTAAAGTTTCAAACTTTTTGCCAAAAACTTAAACTTTAACACCAAATAACCTTTAAAGTACAAGAATCTTGAGTTTTAAAGTGTAAAAATTAAAGCTTTTAAGCGTATGAATGTTTTAGAACCGAGACTTACGCGTATATACCAAAACTTCAAAAAAAACAAAACCGTTTCACCCAACTATTTGGCGAATGATACCACTGTTAGGTTTCCATTTATGTAACACAAGCATCAATAGGAAGAAATGAGATAGAAAGTGATCGATTGAACAAGACACACAAAACACACGAATAACTTATAACCTTTAGGCGTAGGAATTTTAGTGAAATGAACAACCAACTCTCAAATGAGAGTTACAAGACTATTTATAGGGGAAGGGAGCTAGGGCAACATATCTAGTCCCTTTCTTTCCTTATTGGGCTTTTGCATAGGCTCATGGGCTTTCTACATGATCCTAGCCTTAATTACTAACATAAAAGCCTTAATTAAGCTAACTATTACATATTGATTACTAACACTTGAGAAATGGTTTAGGAGTGATTCCAACGCACACTAAACTCACAAATCTCACAATCCTCTCTATCAAAAATCTCATAATTATCTCTATCAAAATGTCTAAGAAAACACCACAACAAAAAGGCCAAAAATCCCGTTTGGCACAAAACGCCCCGTATATTTTAACACCAATCCGAATTTCCGGTTAACCGGTGTCTCACCAAGAATCAATTTCCAACCCCCTGCTTTCGAATATCAATCCCAACAAGCTCCACAACAACAAACTAACAATCCATTTTTTATGAATCGTTCATTTGTTCCACCGTATAAAAATATCCAACAACAACAACAACAAAGCCACTCCCGTCGAAGCAACCAATCTATGTATGGTGATAACGCTACACGCGTCGTTCGGGGTCAAGGAAACTTCCTTTTCTTCGAGCAAGTTTTATAACACCCTAGGCAGTGAACCTAATCGTTGTAGTGTAGTAATTAGGGTAAGCCACGGGTATTGATATCGTTCTCTAGGGGAATAGGAATGCTAGTGAGAAGTTACTACGCTAAGGTTGAGGTTGAGGAAGATTATTTTTTATCTTTTTATGTTTTTTTAGAAAATAAAAAGGTACGAATCTCGGGTATTGGATTTGGGGGGTTGGTATTTCTACCGATTACTCTACTATTATCTAATTATCTAAGCTAAGGTTGTGATAGTCTATGTCTAATTGATGTGTACTCGTATGATAGTTTAAAGATGTGTTTACTTAGGTTTTACTACTCCTTAATTATCTCCTATTGATGGTTGATTTGTCACGTCCTTATTCCTAGTTGCGTTGTGATTCTAAGGCTATAGGGCGTGCTTATTTCCCTAACTCTTTGAAATTACCAAAGGGTCTTGTTTACAAATCCTCTAGTGATTTATAGACGCCTACTCTACGGTTGTCCTTGAATACTTTATCCTACAATTACCTAGATAATTATATTCTAAAGTTCACAAAGAAATGTCAAGCATTAAGTACACAACGAATAATCTAGCGCACTCTAGATCATTAGTCAACTAAGATAAGTATCAACCAATCAATATTCAATAATTAAGTTTCATATTCCCTAAGCAAACACACAAATAAATTAGCCGGACATGGAGAACATGCAAGCATACACACAAATAATCAAAGACATAATTAAATTAATGAAGTAAATACTTATCTTGATGTATAATAGGGTTTAGAACCCTAAAATACTGCACAAGAAAGCCTTGGTTCGGTTTTAGGTTTTTACTCCAAAAGACTACACACAAAAACTGAAAAATTCGGATTCTATATATAAGATTACATCTGCGACGGCGTCACCTTATGTTTCGTGACGCCGTCGTGTCGCCGTCATTAGGGTTTCGTCTTGGCCACGTAAACCTTGCGACGGCGTCACCTTATGACTGTGACGCCGTCCCCTTCAGCTCTGACGCCGTCTTGGCTGCATCTAGGCCGTCTGAGTAGCGACGGCCTATTCCTTTAGAACCTGACGTCGTCCCTTGAAAACATGCAATTTTTCTTCTGAGCCGTCGCAAAATTCCTTCCCGACGACGTCGCAGATATGCAGTGACGCCGTCGCCTTATGTTTCAGCAGCTTTGAGTGTCTCGATTCTGACTTTGGCCATTTTCTTCGTATATTCGCGCCTTTTCGTCCAAATAAGCATCATTCCAGCATTTTGCCTTCAAGAGACCTAAAAAGTGAAAAGGAACGATATTAAGCAATAACGGATACAAAAGTGATCGAATAAGGGCTTAAATGACCCCTCAAAAAGGTACCTTTTAAAACCTTATCAAATATCCCTACACTTGGTATTTGCTTGTCCTCAAGCAAATGTGCTTTTAGCCAATTAATTTATAAGTTAGGGGTCATGAAACATCCATTCAAAACGGTCCACAACACATATAAGCCCCGCAAAAGTCATAACAAGCACGGAAATTACATACTAGCACCTCACATGGGGTGTTTGGATACTCACATCTCTCTCGGGTGTATATAAGAAATATAACAAATCGGAAATGGAAGATAAACACTCATTAACCGGTCCTAGTACATAGATTACCATAGGCTTGAGAATAGATCAAACCTCCATCGCTTTGGCGTAAGCACCTAGGAAAGACTATCAAAGAGGTCTTTAAAGGGTTGTAACGTTAGGCTTACGGTAGGGAAATAAGGGTTTGGTGGGATAGGCTATATATTGGTGGATAGTCAAAAATCTCTATGTTGCAAGTATACGAAGAATGGCGTTGCTAAGCCAAGACTCGACACTCTAAAACTCTAGGCAACGAAAATAAACAAAACATAATTTAAAAGATAGATGTAGGATGGTAGCCCGTATGGTTTTTTTTTTTTTTTTTTTTTTTATAATTTTTTTTTTCGAAATTTTTTTTTTTTTTTTTTTTTTTTTTTTTTTTTTTTTTGCATACACTTTTACTCTACCATCCTCTACGGTACATCAAAATGATAGGGATTTATAGACACATCCCTACACTTGAGTTTTTATTACTCTAACACTAATTTGACCCGAATTGAAAAGATCAAAACACTTGGAGTACATTATTATGCAAACAAAGGGAATTTGAGTTTAACGTTCTCTTTCCTATGTTTCATAAACTTTAACTTTTCCCATGAATCCCAATCATCCCAAAACTGTATACAAGGGATATGACTCGACTTAGCAACTCATGCAAGCAACCAGATAATTGAACTAAGGGTTTTGGGTGATAACATAAATTTGCACTAAAAGTGAGTGCAATAAAGGTAGGCTAAGGCGATTTGGGTGTATATTTGGGGGTGGGGTGTAAACAATGCTCTTCATTGATATTCCGGAAAAACCGAAACATCACGAGAACCGCGAAAAGGATAGGCTCTGAGGGGTTAACTAGGGGTATCGTGTACTAAAGATGAGTACAACGCAAGGTTATGGGGGAATTACTCAACCGATATGGAAGAAGTAATTATATTACAGGTATCAAACAAGGGTTTATCCTAATGCCTCTTATCATTTAGTTATTCCTAACTACACAAGTGTAGTCTCACTAGCGATCTCGGAATGCATCACAAAACAAGTTCTAGAATCTAATATACTACCGGTTCACACTCTAAGCATTAAAGATGAATGCTTTAATTCCTACTAATCTAAGGGCGATCCTCACATTTTGGGTGGAATTTAGGTGGTAAAGGGTTTTTGTGCTAGTCATGCAACTTCCTATCCATGAGACGCTTTTGTTAAGACTAATGGCCCACTCTTATACGTCATGAAAAAATTTTAAATTTGGCTAAAATTACCCTAACCTACATTTTCTCATGGTTTATTACACAAATACACTTGGACAAAGCAAACAGTCAAGGATAAGCATAGTTTCAAAGTTCCCGTTTATTTTCCCTCCCTACACTTAAACTGAACATTGTCCCCAATGTTCCCCGAAAGTATCAAAGTTATGATAATAGAAGGTAATTAAAAACGAAAGAAACTAATACTCCCCTGATTAGCTCGGTAGGATCCGTAAAAAGTGGTGGTTAAATCTTTTCCAAGAAGAGTTTTTGCGTGAAAGGCTCCTTCCAAACTTGTGTAACTTCTTCTTGATAAACTAAACCTGCACACTAGAAGAAAACAAACGAAACCTTCGCGTAAAATCGGCGGTAATAATATACATAAGACTCGATTTAAACTAGGATATAATGCTTGTGGAATGGATGTTTACAGAATTTGTTTTGAAAGTTAAGATCTGGAAAATTCCAAAATTTTACAAGTAGCTCAGAAAACGAGAAAAAGTAAGCTGATGTTTTTATTCCTTCCTGACGCCGTCAGGTTGCAATCCTGACGCCGTCAGGTTATCCTGACAAAAACTGGTCTGCGATTTTCTGGAAAAAATTCTGGAAAATTTACATCTTTAGAATCTGGAAAAACTTCTGCAAAAACATCCATTATGACTCGATACAAGCATTTGACTCGAACAAACAAACATATATATCTTTTAGTTAATTGTTATTCTCATGTTCACGTTTCTTATGAAAACGTGTGTAATCCTCCCTACACTTATCCTTTATGTAAAATACCTTTATATGTAATTAAGACGAGGTTAAAAACAAAATAAAGCATTTTTACAATTTCAAACATGAGGACAAACAATTAATAAAAGATATATGACACTAACAAGCAAACAATTAAGCATGGGTTGCCTCCCACGAAGCGCTTTTCTTTATTTAAGAGTCTTGTAGCTAGACTCGTAGTCCTACCCCTACGTTTTTGCATCACCGCCCTCTTGACGGTCTCTATCGGGGGGTTCCATGTTGTAGAAGTGTCCCATGATACTCCTTTCTAAGAGTTCACCCTCTCCCCACTCGGTCCTATATTTCGGTCCTAAATTCAAACAATCTTTATAGAACCCGAAAAGCTTAGCCATAACATAATCTACTCCCTTTTCCCTATCCTTATCATTCCTGTAATAGACCGACAGTTTAAGTTCCTTTTCATCATTGGAGAGTGATGAAAACTTCTCAATCTTAAACGGCATTTGGTAGGCTACGTCGTCGGTCTCATCCTTGAATCGGACTACTCCTAACGATGGGTCATAGGTCATCCCGGTGCTTTCTACGAAAGGTTTTCCTAGAATAACGTGGGACAAGCTAGGGTCTATGGCCGTGCTAATATCTTCCACAATTATGAAGTCCGTAGGGAATGTGAAACTACCTACATAGACGGGCAATCCCTTAACTCTACCAAGAAAATTACACTTATCACTAGGATTATCGAGGTCTTGCCTAGTTGGGATAGGCTTCTTCATTATCCAATTGTAATAGGTGCTAGTCATTATGTTAATTGGGGATTTACGATCAATGTAAGCCTTTGCCACAAAAAGGTGTCCTATGCAACATGGTATGTTAAGATTCCAAGGGTTCCCAAACTTGATTCTAGGGCTTTTCCTAACATACATGTGACGGAGGTCACGCACTAAGTGAGGGTGGCGGGATAATTCTTCTTCCGTAGGAAATTTGTTGAAATAGTCATTGTCTACTTCATCTTCTTCCTCGGATGTTTCATCATCAACAAATGTTTGGTCTTCTTCGTCATCGGTTTCATCCGGTTCCACTAAGGCGATGGCATTGACGAATTGGACGTGCTTAATAAGCTTGCTTGGATCCTTAATTTCTACACCTGGAGGCTCGGGAGTCGAGATAGCACTAACCTTCTTATCACTATTTATGGCTTTCAACAGGTTGTCTATCTTCCTATCCATCTCGGCTTGTTGATGGTTAAAGCGGTCCGAGAGCTTAGCCATTTGGGTTTCTTGGGACGCAACTATGTTTTGCAACATCCCTTCGATACTCTGTTGGTTAGGACCGTTAGGTGGGGGCCACGAAAAATCATTGGAGGTGAATTCTTTGGTTTGTCCCCAGTAAAAGTCGGGCTTGTTTTTCCATGCCTCCCGGGTTTCATTGAAATTCCTAGGTCCGGGCGTTGTAGGGAATCTTCCTCCCGTTCCATTATTACGCGAGGATGCGTATTCAACGGAAGCATGTTCGGGGGATAGGGTGCTAGTGCGCGTGTTATGAGGATCACAAAACGGCTCGCACGAAGAGGAAACTTTGTTTATATGGCGCGAGGACTTAGGATTCTCGTAGGAACTCATGAGGAATTTGACTTGATCTTCAAGTTCGATCATCCTACGGTCGGGAGGAGGCAAGGAGATTGCCTTGACGGTTTTGGGAAGTTCACGGGGGTCATCCCAACTTTCGTTGTCATAGAGGGCAAGGTCCTCTATTATTTCCCATGATTCTTCCGCGGTGAAATCACTAAGTTTTCCACCGGCCGCTTGGTCAATGGATCGCTTAGTGGGAAAGTTGACATGATCATAAAAGATTTGGACTTGGAGCCAAAGATCAATGCCATGATGAGGGACTTTATGAAGTAAGTCCTTGAATCGGGTCCATGCTTCGTAGAGAGATTCACCTTGACGTTGTTGGAACATCAAGATGTCATTCCTAAGCTTAGTGGTTCTCCCCGGTGGGAAAAATTGAGCAAGGAAGCGAGAAGTAAGATCATCCCAACTTGAGATGGAGCCGGCGGGAAGTCGCTCAAGCCAATTACTAGCTTGGTCCCGTAGAGAGAATTGGAAGAGACGCAAGCGCGTGGTCTCCCGAGTAGTAGCATCAAGGTCGATGGAATCGACAATTTTGAGGAAATCCCTCAGATGCTGATTTGGATCTTCGGAACGAAGTCCATGGAATGCACATCCGTTTTGCACCAACCGGATGGTGTCGGATCGCAGGGCCGTAGTTTGGGCTTGGTCGGGAAGCTCAATGGTGTTCCTATAACCTAGGTGGTTTGGTCTCGAGTACTCACCAAGAGTACGGGCTCTTGGCGGGTCGTTTGGTGGTGGGTTGATGAGTGGTGGTTGGTTGTCACCTTCCATGGTGAAAAGTGATGGGATTACGAACAAAGGTCACGAAGAAGGGGGATAGACTAAGAGAAAGCTAAAAAAAAAATGAGAAAAATTTACTTGATAGGAATCAAGCAAAGAAACCTAAACGAGGTGGACTACTAACTAGCTATTCTATTCCCCGGCAGCGGCGCCAAAAACTTGATAACGCTACACGCGTCGTTCGGGGTCAAGGAAACTTCCTTTTCTTCGAGCAAGTTTTATAACACCCTAGGCAGTGAACCTAATCGTTGTAGTGTAGTAATTAGGGTAAGCCACGGGTATTGATATCGTTCTCTAGGGGAATAGGAATGCTAGTGAGAAGTTACTACGCTAAGGTTGAGGTTGAGGAAGATTATTTTTTATCTTTTTATGTTTTTTTAGAAAATAAAAAGGTACGAATCTCGGGTATTGGATTTGGGGGGTTGGTATTTCTACCGATTACTCTACTATTATCTAATTATCTAAGCTAAGGTTGTGATAGTCTATGTCTAATTGATGTGTACTCGTATGATAGTTTAAAGATGTGTTTACTTAGGTTTTACTACTCCTTAATTATCTCCTATTGATGGTTGATTTGTCACGTCCTTATTCCTAGTTGCGTTGTGATTCTAAGGCTATAGGGCGTGCTTATTTCCCTAACTCTTTGAAATTACCAAAGGGTCTTGTTTACAAATCCTCTAGTGATTTATAGACGCCTACTCTACGGTTGTCCTTGAATACTTTATCCTACAATTACCTAGATAATTATATTCTAAAGTTCACAAAGAAATGTCAAGCATTAAGTACACAACGAATAATCTAGCGCACTCTAGATCATTAGTCAACTAAGATAAGTATCAACCAATCAATATTCAATAATTAAGTTTCATATTCCCTAAGCAAACACACAAATAAATTAGCCGGACATGGAGAACATGCAAGCATACACACAAATAATCAAAGACATAATTAAATTAATGAAGTAAATACTTATCTTGATGTATAATAGGGTTTAGAACCCTAAAATACTGCACAAGAAAGCCTTGGTTCGGTTTTAGGTTTTTACTCCAAAAGACTACACACAAAAACTGAAAAATTCGGATTCTATATATAAGATTACATCTGCGACGGCGTCACCTTATGTTTCGTGACGCCGTCGTGTCGCCGTCATTAGGGTTTCGTCTTGGCCACGTAAACCTTGCGACGGCGTCACCTTATGACTGTGACGCCGTCCCCTTCAGCTCTGACGCCGTCTTGGCTGCATCTAGGCCGTCTGAGTAGCGACGGCCTATTCCTTTAGAACCTGACATCGTCCCTTGAAAACATGCAATTTTTCTTCTGAGCCGTCGCAAAATTCCTTCCCGACGACGTCGCAGATATGCAGTGACGCCGTCGCCTTATGTTTCAGCAGCTTTGAGTGTCTCGATTCTGACTTTGGCCATTTTCTTCGTATATTCGCGCCTTTTCGTCCAAATAAGCATCATTCCAGCATTTTGCCTTCAAGAGACCTAAAAAGTGAAAAGGAACGATATTAAGCAATAACGGATACAAAAGTGATCGAATAAGGGCTTAAATGACCCCTCAAAAAGGTACCTTTTAAAACCTTATCATATGGCTCACCCGAATCTGTGTACCGTCCAACAATGGATTCATCAACGTCTTCATATTCAAATTATCAACAATATTCTCCGGTTGACCGTATCAATCTTGATGGTTTTGATTTCGAAGAACAATTATACAACAATCCTAATTTTTTTGTTGGAACCGGTTCGGGTTATCCGGCTCAAGAGTATCACGGTTCGGGTACCGGTTCGGCTCATGGATCGTATCACAATTCGGTTAACATTGATGACGAAGAAGAAGAATGTCGAGAAGAGACGTCACCGGTGAAACCGAAGAAACGAGCTACAAAGGCGAAGAAGAAGGTTGTCGAGAAAGAAACTAAGAATGATTTGTCGCTTTGGACAAAAGAAGAAGAGATTGCCTTGTGCAACGCTTGGTGTGATGTATCCGAGAATAGTATAACGGGAAACAACCAAAATGCTAAAGGATTTTGGCAGAAAGTCATTGCTTACTATGAGAAGGAGGTTGGTGCAGAAAGAACGACAACTCTATCATTACAAAGTGGAAAAATAGGATTCGTCCTAGAGTTGGTCAATTTTGTGCCATTTACAACAATGCTTACAAGAATTACGGAAGTGGTGAGAATGACCTCACTGTTTATACACGAGCGTGTGATGAATACCAAGTAGTGTGTAATCATCCGTTTGTTTTGGAGCATTGTTGGAAGATTTTGAGGGACCATTCTGTTTGGAAGGATAATGAGATGCCGGCTTTTTTAAGCCAAGATGAGGGTCGCAAAAAAGCAAGGACTTCAACCGACTTGGATGTGCACTCGGATGTGCCTGCGTCTGTGCCTGATAAACCAATTGGTCGTGATACCACTAAGAAGAATAAAAAGATATATTCGGAGTTTTCGAAAGCTACCTACATGGAAGGTGTTGTCGAGAAATGGAAAGTCATCAAGTCCAAGGCATTCGGACAGAAGAAGGAGCTGGCAGACGGATACTATGATTTGAAGAAGAAAGAGCTAGAACAACGGCAAAAGGAGTTGGAGATGGAGCAAAAGAGATCAGAAAGGGAAGACAAAAAAATTGGCACTAGAAGAACAAAAACTTGAATTTGATCGACAAAATAAATATGATAAAGATCTCATATTCTATTGCACGCCAATCGACCCATCTTTGCCCGCAGTACAACAAGAAACAATGCAGAAAATCAAAGATTCGATCAAGGCACGCTACAACCTAGATTTTTAATAAGTGTTGTAATGTTTTAATAAGTTTTGTAATGTTTTAATTTTATTTGAATTATTATGTAACGTTTTAATTATTAATGAAATTTTATTTTGTGTTAAAAATGTTAAAAAAAAAATGAACTTGGTCGCCCTTACTGGGGCACCTAATCGCCTGAAGGTCGCTGGAGAGAGAAAGCTGACGTGGCAGTGAAAAGTAATGGGATTGAATCCCCTTACTGGGGGCAGCCTTATAGCATCCCTTAGATAGCTTTTAGAATGCCTAAAATTTCCCTTTATTACATATAGAGTAAACTGCTTAGTATTTTGCTTCTTATCTGCTTATTCCCTTAGATTTATAAATAGTCATAGTTATAAAAAATGTTCCTTATTATGTGCTTATATAGTTTTGATAAACAATTTTGAAAAAAAAAATAATAACAATAAATTAGTTTTAACTACTTAGCTTATTTAGCTTTTCAATTGCTGATTTCAAAAAGCAGTAGGTAGTTTTTATATTTTTCTTAGAACCAGTATTATCCAAAGTATTTTTAGTAATTTCCTCAGATTTTTATAAAATAGTTTAGTATTTTTTATAATTAACTTAGATTAAATTAGTAATTAATCCATAATAAAATTATTTTTAGTCGTTTAGAACGTAGGAAAATTACTTTTGCACCCGTAGGACTTAATTGCATAATTTTCACTTTTTGAAGCTCGAGATTAGCCCGGGTTTTCACGTTTTTTAGTTTTAGCACCCTAGGACGTAACTTAACTTAGTTTTATTGTTTCTTATGCTATTTAGTAGTTAATTTGTCATTTACTTTGTTCCCCTTGCCTTAATTACTTTCCCGTTACTTAATTTGTAGAAAACGTAATCAAAAACGAAAAATTCCCGATCCATTCAAGCACTTTAATACCAAACCTCAAACGTCACCGTCAATTCACACCTCGTTGGGAAACGACTCGGGTAATCACTTGCCCGGTATCACTTATCGAGTTCGCGGGTTTTGCGTGTTGACCTTTTTCACAAAACAGTTGATTTGTAATTCTCTCGCTTATTTCATATTTGATATTTTTATATAATAATTGAATCATCAAGACTCAATACTGCATGACTCTGTATATTCCTTCATGAGTTTGGGACCAGTCGTCCTCCAACAAAAGAGTAGTTAAAGAAGAAGTTAGCCAACGGCCACCGTAAAGCCCCATGGCTTTGAGTCTAACTTAAAGACTCATTAATAAAGAAAAGTGCTCTTCCTGGAGACAACCCAAATTATCCCTTTTATTTGTTTTATTTCCATTTTTGTTGGGTTTTGTGTTTTTAACCATTTTTGCAGGAAATCGGAGAAGTTGTTGCAGCATGCTGAACGGGGACTTGATTTGTCCACAGTTACGGCGTAACTCATTTCTATGGTTACGTTGTAACACATCTCTAGCAGCAGTTCTCTACAAGAGCATTACCAATTACAACATAATCCCATGCAATGGTTACGCTGTAGCTACACTCCAGTAGCGTCTGCCAGGTTTTGCAATAATTATGACGTAACTCCTTCTAGGAGTTACGACGTAACTATCCTCTGTATTAATTATTGCTTTTAAAAACAATATCCTTGTATTAGTTTTTAAATTAACTTTGTGGGTATGTTCCCTGTAAGCCCTCACGAGACTACACTCGTCTACTTGGGACACTAAGTGGTTTAAAAGGCTTGTTGCATACGCTAAATGCAACCGTGATTCCTACGAAAGTGAGTTAGGTTTCTTTTCGTTTTTCATTTTTCTTTTTCTTTTTTAGAATTATGCTTGTTGGTAGTGTGATTTAAGGGAATGAAGTTTGCTCATGGATGCTTAAAGCGAAGGCACGATTCTTTTCGTGGGCCTTCTTTCTTTTTCGGAGCGAATTTCAGGGAAGTGCTCGCTCTAATTGTACTTTCTCTTCACCTTTATTTAACGTTTAGTACAAAAGGGACTTTGTACATTTCAAGTGGGGGGACGGGAGTAGAATTATCTCTTGAACTTTATTTTGCCCTCGTTTTTCTAGTTTATTTTGAAAAATTATGCCATTTTAAAATTTTGACATGTTTTTCTTAACCTAATTAGGTTAGACCTTAGCCGAGCACATTATAACCCTTGATATTATATGGTGAGATTAGTCTTATCCGTTTCCAAATTTTTACCCCAAATCCACCAAATTATGAGTGTGCCGGTAGCTTGTAAACTTTAGAACTTGGCCTTTACATCATTTCGAGACCATAGACGAGGTATGTTGAGTTAGCTTAATGTATTTGGATTATTCAGTTTAAGAAGGCAATATTATAGGATTATCACCCAAAAAGCCTATCCTTGTGTGTCTATCGATTAGTCACCTCGACTTATCGACCCCCATGTTAAACCATTTTGTTGCACTCACCTTTAGTGCAAGATACCCGTAGATACACCCGTTTGAGCCATTCCTTTCATTTTGTTCACCCAATATATTGTTTCGATACACCCATACACCTTAGCCTACCGTGTAGTCTTTATTTGTGATCGGGAAATCATTGTTTGCCTAAGTTCAAGGTTCGACTGGAAAGATTCAGGAATCACGCTTTCGTCGACGACATATTTTTGAAGATCATTGAAGACCCCCCCCCCCCCAAATTCTCATATTGTTCATCTCAAGTGGGGGGATGCTATGTTTAGTTGTAATGTGAAAAAAAAAGTTATAGTTATTTATTGATTTTAAAGTGCGAAGTTAGAAGCACTATGTTTATGAGCTCATCATAGATTTAGTATCGAGGAGGCCACCTCGACCACATTTGAAGAATGAAGTTGGTAATTGCGCCAACAGTTGAAGAAAGGGTAATGTGCCCATCATGACGTCCTCTAATGGCACATCTACTTGATTATCATGATCCGGTTTCTTAGCTTTGAAACTTGAAATTTGGATGAATGGTAAGCGGTGATGACTTGGTTATAGATTTAGACTATTTGCTTGTTATTTTTACTTTATACCAATTATATCCCATGTCTTGTCCTACCCTTTAGTCATGAAGCGTGTCTAGGTGATGCAGCGAGCAATCTTTGGTGTCTTGGGCATGGATTTGGTCATGTATCATTGATTTTGTCCACTTTGCCGTGACATGTTAGTAATGACGACTCACCATTAACCTTTGTCGTGTCTACCCATATTGCCTTCAAGAATTGTTTAGTCCTTAACTCTAGTGGTGGAGATTTATGTAACCGCTAAGCTTATGATAGTTGAGAGATCAACCCGAAATTGACACTTAGAATAGTTGAGAGATTTGAGTGTTTTGTTCCCATTTCGTGAGGTGTTCGGCTTTGTTTTATTCTAGCATAAGAGATTTTTAAACTTATATTTTCCAGGTAATGGAAGATATCTTTTTAGGAATTTATCTAATAAGGTCTACTTGAGGGCAAGTAGAGTTCAAGTGGGGGGATATTTGATAACATCAAATAGTCATGAATATTAAGTATCAATTTCCCTCGATAATACTCGTATTTTATATTATTTATATGGATTTACGCTTGTTTTCCTCTATATTTCACTTTCAGGTAAATTACGAGCATTGAAGCTAATGAGACGCGGATTTGGAGAATTTATTGAAGATATATGATAGTATGCCCACTATGAAGTAATTACGGCGTAACTCTTCTCTCACATTACGCCGTAACAAAAGCGTAACTCAGAAGACCAACTCAACTGAAGATTATGGCGTAACTCCATCTTAGGATTACGCCGTAACCAATTAGGTCAAATGATTTTCCACGCCGCTGCAAGCTACAGCGTAATCATGATTTTGTAATGTATATTGAAGATACGGCGTAACTCATTCCATGTGTTACGCCGTAACCAGCTTTTCTAGAGCAATTTACGAAGATAATGATGTTACGGTGTAACTCTCAACTTTAGTTACGCCTTAACTAGATTTGGCCTATAAATACCAGCTCTAAATTCTGCATTTCACATCATTCACTCCACACACAAAGCAGAGAACGTGGGTATGAGACTGAAGGCAGATCTCGAGGAGCATACGGAGCCATCTCCAAGGGAGAAATCACTCCCTAACTATAAGCATTAGCGATCTATCATTTCTTTTACTTTCAATTCATGTATTTCATTATGTCTAACATCAAATTGATTATTTCAGTTAATATGGTCGGCTAAGCACCTCTGGTGCTAGCCTAGTTATGATTCCTTAATTGTTATGTTTATGTTTACATTGCTTTCGTATAATTGCTTCTAGTGTATGCATGCATAGTTTGTTGGAAGCTACCCTTGTTTCAGTAGTTTTGAATGGCGGTAGTGTCTAATTGCTTAGGATAATTGACCAAATGACACTAAGTAGGTAGACTGAGTGGGAAGGGTAAGAATTGACCAACTGATGACCCTTCTTCGCTTGTGCGAACTAACCAAATGATCACCTGCCGTTTGGATGAACTTAAGAAGTTAGGGATGAGTGTCTAAGATGCTAGCGCTCGGGCACTCATTATTATGAATCTTGCATGTAGCGGTACTTAATGATTTGGCTTAGGGGACTAAAAACAACTAGAATTTCAAGGGTAGTAGCTTGATCTCCGGTGGAAACCTTTGCTGATAGGTTAGGACGAACTGACCAAATGCTGTCCTAGCGACCTAAACCCCCACTTTAAGCAATTGGAAGTAATTAAACGTAAACATAACATGATAGGATGAGTAACTAGGTTAGCACACTTCTCCTCTATTGATCACAACCTCTGCCCTTATTTGTTTTCTTTTATTTTATTGTCTTATTAGTTAATTAATCATTTCTATTCTAAAAACCATTAAAACCAGTGACATTAGACTTAATTAGAATCCGCTCACATAGCTCTTGGGACGACCTCGGTTTTACCAATTACTACACTACACACGATCGGGTACAATGCCCGTTAGTGCATAAGGTAGACCATAGGTAAACGAAACAATTATAAATATTAAAACTTGGTTAGTAAAACCTGCATCAGTCATTATATAAGTGGTTAACGTGTTTGGGTTATGTTTAAAAGCGGTGTTTGGATGAATGCTTATTTATACCCATTTTGGGTTATAACGGGTCAATGGCATATAAGTGTCATATTATGAATGGTTACGGTTTATATGATAAACGGGTGATGTTTTGTAAAGGTTATAGCATGGAAATGGTGTCAAAGTGTGTTGTGTTGTGTATTGAATTTATGCAGGTTTTCTTGCTGGTGTTCTGTCTCAGATGGTCAATACGGTGTATCCATTATATTGAATACGGCGTATTAAGGTGGTTATGGTGATACGGCGTATCACTTAGGGGTGATACGGCGTATTGATCTAGGATCCAATACGGCGTATCCATTCCCATGGATACAACGTATCGGTATAATAGAAGGGTTGTTTGGTTTGTGTTATAGTCTTTATGTAATATGTTTAAAGGGTTGTTAAGTACACGCTCTTGTGAGTATTTTAAAAGGGTCAAATGTTATAGATTGTTGTCGTGAAATGAAGTATTTAATGTAAGTCCGTTATAGTCAAACATTTCCGTGTCAAAAGTTTTAAATTTTCGGTCAAATCGGGCACGAGGTGTAACAACTGTTGTTGATGAGAAGAATTCCCAACCCATGTTTCAGTCCAAAATTCTGTTGAGAAGTCGCTGTTAACACGTCTTTGTAAGGAATGGTGAGGAACGATCCCTTTCTCATGCATGGTATTTATGGACCTAACTATTCTACCCCTAAACACTTTGATCATGAACATGGCTAAAAATGGAAGAAGCATCTTAAGAATCAACATGGATAGCTTTAATCAAATGAACCCAAAGGGCTTGAGGATTGTTGAAAAAGCGTCAACGGCATTTTTGAATTAAAGCATGGTTCAAACAGAAGATACTCCCTATACCAAGACCCCTTTTTTCTTTAAAAGCTAGAGCTAATTTCCATGAGATCCACAAGATCTTTTTAGTATTAACGTCACTTCCCCAAAAGAAGTTGGATCTAGTAGATTCTAAATTGTTGTTAACTGTGATGGGCATGGGAAAAAGAGAGAAATAGTACATACCAATGGAGCCCAAAACCGAAGAGATGAGAGTAGATCTACCTCTAATGGAAAGCAACGAAGATTTCATTTCGATAACAGCTTAGAAAACTTATCAAAGACAAGATCCCAAATTTTAGTTTTAGCCATATTACAATCGATAGGCAGCCCTAAAAAGGAGAAAGGAGTTTGCATAGCGTTACAACCAGTGATCGAAGCAAGATGGCTCACCTCATCGAACGGGGACACCAATAACGAATAAATTGGATTTATGAATGTTGATGTTTAATCTAGAAACCTGATAGAAGCATTCCAAAATGGACACCATATTTTTATATTGGCTCGAGATACCTATAAACAAAGCGTCATCTGCAAAGAAAGGTGAGAGAGGGTCAAGGTGTTAACCTTGAATCCCTGATATAGACCAACAACCATAGCATCTTCCACAGCTACATGAAGACCTTCCATAACTATGATGAAAAGAAAAGGGAATAAGGGGTCGCCTTGACCAAACCCGCATTCAATATTAAATTCACTAATATTTTGATACGTGTCTTTATCAAATTATTATTTCTATTATTAAACCAGAAGAAAACTTCAAACGTTTTTAAGCTGTCGATCGAGTAGTCGAGCAAAAGTTGGTTGTTATGAATCGTCAGTCGAGCATTTAAGGTTGTGATCCTCTAGAAAGTCAAAGTATTATAGAAAGTATAATAACGTATTTTCGGAGTTTTGGATTCATAAAGGGAAGCTCGATCAAATGTGGAAAACAGGGATGGCAAACTTGTAAATAGATGGAACTTGATAATTCGTCTCATTCATTAACACAGTTGTCGCTTAGTTCCACTCTACCACATGTCATTTCAAAAGAAATTCACACAACTCCAATTATACATAAAAGTCATTTAGCCAAATTGGGATGATCGATGAAATTTTTAAACATAGGGATTGTAACTTTTCGACAATTTCGTCTTAGTAGTGAAATCTATGCTAGCAACATTCTAAATCTGAAGTTCAAAAGATGATCGATGAACAAATCACAGAAGATGTTAGTTACTGTGACGAGGAAAAGTCAACCGAACGCAAGATGTAAGAATTCACCAGTTCGTAGTATGGAAACAACACGAAGTCTGACGGAGATGTAATCTATCGGGTTCGAGGGAGGAGGAACGACGTTCGCAGGAGGAGAACGCCATGGCCTTCGCCAGAGCAGAAAATGACGGTCTTTACCTGAAAAAAAGAGGTTGCGCTTGAGTTATGATATGTTTGGTGGGTGTAGGATAGAGATATTAGATGGAGAAGAATGGCAAGCAAATGGTCTTAGCATAGTTAACAACTATGGATACATGCAGTCTGTGTTTGAAGAGAAAAGAGATGGACAATTAAAATATAAAATAGGTGAAGCTTTTACAGAGTAAATGTTCATCAAAGAATACAAAAAGTGTTTGTTATGTTCATCAAATACAAAAATTCCATAAGTTTTTTTGTTTTTATTTTTTTATGTTCATTAATACAAAATGTTCATCAATACTCCACCCAAAGCTAGCAAGAAGGGACACATGTTAACACCTAGTGAATTTTCAGACTTTTTAGAAGGGAGCTAACTTTTTATTTGATCATCCATTGTTCAAAAGTAATGTTAAAAAATCCTACTAACTACAATCCCCATCAATCACATATTATCTCTTCCTACTAACACCTCTTATCATTAGTGAAATACAAAGTTAATACTTTACATCCCAAAATAACAAACACTTATTATTCGATACTAGCAGGGTACCAGCGCGTTGCGACGACGAATACACTGTAATTGAAATTTTCAACAAACAATGTTTTTCTATATTATTTATTTACGGTGACAATTACTTTACAGATGACGGAATTTTTTTACAGTTGAAGTTCTAGAGTAGATGATAATATCTTATCTGAGATCACTTTCAATTTTTTTTTTCTTTTTTTATTTTAAAAGTTTAAACATAAGAAACCATGTATTTTGAAGGTAGTTTTGTCATTTTTGAAGCCGAAGAACGCTCGAGATATATGAATTTGTTATTTTTTGTGTTTCATAAGTTTATACTATTTGTAAAAAAGGTTGTATTATTTAGAAATTATTCATGAAATGTCTTACAAATATTAGGAAGAGAGTGTTTAGCACCTTGATTAGATTGTATTATGTGGTAAAATGATTCTATTTTTAAGTGATGAGTTGATTTAATAGAAATTTAATTGTATTTGTTTAAAAATATATTTATGGTTGCAAAACTGGCGGGCCGACGGACACGGGGCATGGTTCAAACGGGCTAGGGCCTAAATGGTTACGGGCTAAACGGGCATGGGCCAAACGGGTGCATGGTATACGAATCTCTTTAGAAAAGACCTAAAACGACGAATAAATTCCTCAAACATGACACTTTATTTATATTTAACAAATTAAATATATTACATTTATAAGTTTTTTTTATTTTTTTTTATTTTATTATTTTTTTAAATAGTTGTAATGTTCTCCTGATTGAGAGAAAATATTGCAAAAGAAAAAAAAAAAAAAAAAAAAAAAAAAAAAAAAAAGCCTAAATCTTATATAAATTTGCTCAAATTAGACAAATTTTTGATTTTGGGCACAAATTAACAATTAATTGTCCTTTTTTACTTGATGTTTAAAAAGTATGTAAAAAAATCTTAAAATTTTACACAAATAAAGAAATAAAACGAAGCTTGAGCAGAAAGAAAGAAATAACCCCAAAACCCCACAAAAAGAAATCATTTCAACTGGATTGTATGCATTTCGAATGAGAGGATTAAGAAATAAATCATCAATTTTATATAATTATCTGGTAATTAGATACTGTCACTTGTAATCTTATTATTATCAATTACTCTATTTAATTCTCAACTGTTTCTTCTCATACAGTATCGCCAGAATTTGTTTTTAGGTCAGTCAAATGCCGCGTTTCATCCAATTGCTCAATATAGAGGTATAACCTTTTTTTTTTTTTTTTTTTTTTTTTTTTTTTTTTTTTTTTTTTTAATGTTAAATTAGGTTATTTAATGCATGATTATTGTTAATGTGATGGATGTGGTTTCTTTGTCAGCTTTCTACAATGTTGGAAAGCCTATGGATTTCGTAAATATGAGAATGCTATTATTGAAGCGCTGTATCCATGCTACAGGTGTTTTATCGATATATGTACATTTCTATGATGTATAGCTAGCTTATTTGCCCTAGAACTAATTTCTAAACTCTCCAGGATTTCGTAACTCCAGCGAAGCAGATCCCTATAAAGTCTTAGGTGTTCCTCCCAATGCTAGTAGAGACGACATCAAGAAAGCTTTTCATGCTGTAAGTAGCTCCGGAGTTCATAATTATGTTTGCTTAGACCCTGTCTGGTAACATAATTTGCTATCCAGTTCGCGCATTCCCAATTTGGGTACGATTCAGTCGGGAATGGGTAAATTAACGATCGGAATCTCAACCCTTCTAAATCATGAACTTGTTACTTTTTTTTAACCTTAATACAGAAACTTTAGTATGTAAATGACTAATGGTTATGACTTATGAAAATTCATAAGTATCAAACTATTTTTTCAGTTTTGGATGTTAGGATTTCTTTTATATTCCTTAGGAATATATTAATTATTAGCTAAATCGTACCAGAGCGATCCCAAATGAACCTACCCCCCATCGAACCGAATTTTAGGCACCTAGCGAACCGCGATCCCGATCCTTGATCGCGTACCGGAACGATCCCCGTTCCTTGTGACTATGGTCTGGACAGTTTTTCATGTATCTTCTTCAAATATAAATATAATTTATGGATTTAATCTTGCGACTGGTTCCAACTTCCTCGTTACCGTAGTCGTCAGAATCATAGGATTTACATTATGTATGGCTGGTATAAGTAATTCCATCACATATTACTACCTCCTTGTAATTATATACCTTGTAATTCTGGTTCGTGATTTACCAGCTTGAGTGTAAAGCACTAACACTCTGTTCTCAAGGTTTTTTTTAAAAAAAAAAAAAAAAAAAAAAAAAAAAAAAAAAAGATGAAAGGGGTTGAAATGGAGTGAAAGTAAAATTATGTGTGTTCTTGAGTTTTTATCAAGGAAGGAAAGAAAGAGGGGAGGGATGAAAGTACTTGTGTTTTCTCTTTAAAATGTTTCACTCCAATTTTGAGATGAAAGTTAGGACTCACATTTTCCTTCCACTTTCTTTTCTTTTCTTTACTTTACTTTCCTTCCCAAAAACAAAGTTGAGAACACACCGTAAAGCCATTATATATTTATTTGTAGTCATCAGAGACCTCTTGCGTATTGTGCAGCCTATAATGGATTCTTATCGGAGTCCACGTGTGCCCTACAATAGATTGAAACAAGAAGTTTTAGCTTGATATTTGTATAAATTTGCAGTGCTAATATGTGTTGTGAAAGGGAGAAGTATACCATTGTGACCCCTGCAAGTAATGCATTATTGTAAATGCACATGATCCTGCCATTCATGGCAATAACTTATTGTATATTTCTTGATATGAATAAATACATCACTATATCATAATATACACTTCCTGAAGTGCATTATTATTATTAATCATCTCATATCAAATGCTAGCTTGTGGTACCTTTGTTCTTTGCATTTGGTTTCATACTTCTTACTATATGCTCTGCAGCTGGCAAAGAAGTATCACCCAGATGCAAATAAAAATAATCCATCAGCTAAGAGAAAATTTCAAGAGATAAGAGAGGCTTACGAGGTGCAGTTGTTGGTCTTTAGTGTCCTTGCTTAGGAAAATCATTCACTACTAGTTATGCATTTATATCTTGGTTATGAACATTTTATAGGTTCTGCAAGATTCTGAAAAGAGAGCTGAATATGATGAGGTAACACCTTGTTTTTTTTTTTTTTTTTTTTTTTTTTTTTTTTTTTTTTTTTAATGAACAAGCTCAACTAAGCAATTTTCAAATGGAACACATTATAAACCTAAAGGCTCAAAATTTTCTGTAATGACAGATGAAGCAGCAATCTAGGTATGGAGAAAGCACGAATTATTCTTCCAGAGGTGCCGGTGGATTTAGACATGCTCGTGGAAGTGCTGAATTTTCTGATTCTTTCCAAAAAATATTTTCTGAGGTCCGCTTGTTTACATTGTTCGTGCATAACGTCTGTTGGTGTATACAAATTTCTGACCTTCTGGCAATCCTATATATATTTGATATTTTACAGATTTTTGATGAAGAGACGGATAGTGTTACAAGTGATATTCAGGTTAAGCATATGCAAATTGCTATTTGTAAATACACTTGATCTTTGTACCTTGTCTAACATTTTATTCTTCTAAATGATTTAGGTTGAGCTGTCAATTTCCTTTAGCGAGGCTGCTCAAGGCTGCACAAAACACCTATCATTTGATGCAAACATCCTTTGTGAATCTTGCCGTGAGTAGTTTATTCTTCTGTCTTTACTGGTTAACAGTCCCAGTTGTATTTTGTATACTATATCTTTGATCTTTTCTTTAGGAGCTCCTATGCTACATGCATTTACGTAATTATATGTTCCTAGGAAACAGGATCTGGTGGCTATATTTTAAGACAATGGTCATAGAGTAGATACCTCAGCTACTGACAAGGAGTTAATCATATAAGCCATGGAACATATAATATAAAGTTTATCAAAATGATTCTGATTTTTTGCAAGACAAACATCTATTATGTTACTCATACCTCTGAGCTCTTTTTTGATTACCTAGTTGTAATTCATGTTCATACTAACGCACATTTCTTAGACCGGGACCAACAGAAAACTTGTTAGCTCAGTTGCTATAGCAAAACTATTGACTTAAATGAATTGTATTATTTAACACATTTCTTCAGTGTTACTAGGTGTGCACACACTTTATTTTACCAGGGTAATAATCCCTTGGTCCCACAACAACTCAATGTTTGTGTGTTTGACACTTCATACAAATGTCCATCATTTTCACTCTTCTCCTGGATCTGATAAAAAGTAAATTATCTAAGCCAAAATGAATTTAAGCTGTTTCTGTAGTTATTTTTAGTCGCGTAAAAGGTTATTCAGCTGTAAACACTGTAGTATAAGGAGACATAATAGTAGACATTCTTGGTGGTGGCAGTTTGGTTTAATCA
The DNA here is from genome assembly GCA_019973895.1 of Chrysanthemum seticuspe. Classification (NCBI taxonomy): domain Eukaryota; kingdom Viridiplantae; phylum Streptophyta; class Magnoliopsida; order Asterales; family Asteraceae; genus Chrysanthemum; species Chrysanthemum seticuspe. The sequence goes on along the minus strand of BPTQ01000004.1, from coordinate 118,325,687 downwards.
GATGACCTAGAAGAAAGAGCATACCTTATGAATGATTAAGTTTATGCATCCCCCATGAACCAACTTTTCACCTCATTCGCTCTTCACACTTGGTAGTCTTCTAGTCTTCCTATTCATATTTAGATACAAATCCATAATTTACTCTCTCACAACCCACCCATCCCCCAACACCAACACGTACATATTACATACACACAATCCATAAGTTCCCCTTTATATTAATTGCTTTAACTATGATTTGTACAATAGACATGGGCCAAGTGCAAGATTTGATCTCTAAGACTCTTACTGCTTAGTTACATTTGCTTTGCAGTAAAAGTGACTTCAGTCTGGTTGTAAATTTGAAAATCAAATTAAGGGTCACTATATTAATAGATGAATTCTGAATCGGGGTGAATCATTTGTTAGCTTCCACATTTCCTACAATAGTCTTATATAAGTATATGAACATATGAAAATGCTTACTATCTACTGATGTTTAGGCAAAACGTAGTTATATTGATCGTGTTTATTGTTGTTTTTCCCTGTTAATTATGCTTTACAATAAATAATACACAAACACGATTTAGGTTATCATGTGGCCACTTGTATGTTTTGGATCAGCAAACCATACACACAGTGTTAAGTAACTCGGTGCAACATAGTTTTAGATGATAGACGGGTAATTATCCAGTAAAATGCATATGCAGATAGGATTCAAATTCATTCATGGGATTTGTATTTTTTTATATTGCAACTTGTAAGTCAATCAAATTTGCCAACTACGCTTTTAATCTTCTATCTTGCTTTAGCAGATATATAAGACACACCTATGAATAAGAATATATGTATGTATACTATATATGTACCCTAATTAATAATATGACTAGTAGTATTAGTTTATATATCCAATTATATATTTGTTTATACTTTATAACATTAGTAATTGATAGCTTATAATACCAGCATTTACTGCAGTCAGTTTGAAGTTGGTATTTATTATGCATGACGAGTTTGTAGGATTTAACATGTCTTAGTTGTATATAGCATCAAAATCTTGCTATTGATTTGTAACTTTTATAATTACTGTTCAGTTTTAATTATGGAACTGGCAACTTTGAATGAATTTATGGCAACTTCGAATCAATATTGGTAATAATCTATTACAACTTCCGTTTTTTTCTTTCTTTTTTGCTGTAATGCAGTTGGGCATGGTTACCCTGTTAATGCTAAGGCAAAAAGTTGTCCAACTTGTGAAGGAACTGGCACAGTAAGCGACCTTTTTTAAGTTTAACGTAGATTCAAGAAAATATTGAAAAGTTATCCCTTACCATGTATGTTGTTATTATTTTTCTGCGTTCTTGATTGATTCTTTTTAGGTTTTTATTCATCCATTCATGGCCAGGTGTGGCACTTGTAAAGGGTTAGGCCATATTATTAAGGTTTGACTTCTAAAACTGATAGAAGCATTAGCTGCAGACTGCAGTTTTCAGTCTATAGAAATTGGATCAACGAGTCTTTATTCATTTGGTGCAGGAATACTGTAGGTCATGTGGAGGATCAGGGGTTGTCGAGGTAGTCAAGGAGGTTAAAGTAGAGATACCGGCAGGTTGGTGTTGAATGTGCATATTAACCTTAGTTATCATGCTTTGAATCATCTAGCTAAATATTGTGACAGTGAATATTTTCTTTTGATTTTTTTTTTTCTTTTTCAAATTTGCTTAAATCATTGATTATTTTTTGTTTTTATCTTCCATAAATCTAGGTGTAGAGTCTGGTGGTATCATATCTGTTCCAAGAGCTGGTAGAGTTGGAAGAAGAGGTCAACCTGGCACCCTAACTATAAAGCTAAAGGTAAATATTAGTGCATTCAACTTGTTACCAAACACTCAGTTCTCGAGTTTTCCATTAAAGGAAAGGAAATTATATAATGAAATGAGGAAAGAATTGATTGGATATTAGAAAAATAAAAATACAAATATGTGTTCTTTAGATTGAAGAAAGTAAAAGGAAAAGAAATGACATGATATATATTTTGTGTTCTTGAGTTGGAGTGGAAGGAAAGAAAACTGACAATTTTACTTTTATTCCCTTTATTTGTAAAGTCTTTATAAGTTAGAAAGGGTAATTTAGTCATTATAGATGTGACTATGAGGTATCCTTCCAAACCACCCCACGTTTGAGGGGATACGAAGTTGCCAAAAGTCACACCACTAATCCTACCATACCCCTTCTTTTCCTCCATAAAAAATCTTGAGAACATGAAATATTTTTCCTGCTGATTAATTATTCATTTGTTTCAAATCTATTAAGCTTTTCACTCTTCATCTTTCCTTTTATTTTCCGTCATTTAGGTTGCTGAAGACCCTGTTTTTCAAAGAGATGGTGCAGATCTATACGTGGATTCGAATATCGGCTTCACTCAGGTGACCACTGAATGATTCCAGAAGTTTTATTTATATCACGCGTACACATGAACACTGAAATTTTTTAGGTTTAAACATGTAGCTCATCTTCCTCCCAAGATAAACGCTTTTGATTAGGTTTAGATTGCATGCAGTGTTATTGAAACGATGATTCAAATTGTTTATTTTTGTAAAATTGTAGCTATCAACTAATCCTAGAAAATGTCCCTTGCTCTGAATGCTACCTATGATGCTATGAAAGTAAATGCATCATTATGGTAGGGTTTTTGCATTTTACCTTTCATGCATTTTCATTACCTCAAAAGCATTATCAGATCACTTTATGCGTTTGTGTAGTCCCTGATAAGTGATTATATGCTAAAGGTAACTCCAATTTGTTCTATTTTTGTTTAATTTGTTCACGGACATACTCTTGTTTCAGATTACTGTATGGTTATTGCAGTGTATTAAAATGAGTAGTACACAGTGACTTCCGATACTTGTGAACTCACTATTTGCTGACTAACAGAATACTTTCGGTTGGCAGGCGATCGTTGGTGGTAAGGTAGAGGTGCCGACTCTAAATGGGAAAACACAAGTAAAGGTGAGTTTTTCTCTCCCGATATGTATTTTCTGATTAAAAAGCAATAAGACTTTTAGAGCATAAGGGGCCTTGTGTAAAAGTGTAGCACATACGCTGAAATGACTGAATTGTTAATTATGATCTATAGACTATGGCAGGCGTGCAAGTAATCACTGAAAGTTTCGATTGCTGAGGTGATTGTAATTTGATAATATTTGCACTTGATATATTCAAGTCATAACCCTGTTAGTCAGACAGTAGTAAAATATGAAAAAAAATGTTATATTTGATTTACATATATTCACGACTGTTTTATTGAACTCGAATTCAGGTAATTATGTATAGTATATGTCATCTACAATTAATTTTATCATCAACATAATAATAACAGTTATGGGGCTTGTCAAATTTAATTTGATATATGTATAATAATCATAAAACTGATGATGCATGTGTATCCAGATAAATTTGATCTTTTAAGTATTTTTCTTATTCTTGGATATTAATTTGCTTAATCTAAGGAATATCGTAATTTGATAAAGTCACATGGTTGTGAATACCATCTGGTTATTGGTTATAACATACCCAAAAGGTGTTAGATTTTATATTTACCTGGAAGTGATAAGAGGTTGCCTGTTCCTGTAGATACCTAAAGGGGTTCAACATGGACAGTTAGCAATACTAAGAGGCAAAGGTACACATTTTCTTTTCTTATTAAATTTCACCTTTGATAGACACTTCTTCATCTCAATATCTGCACATACACATACACATGCACATATATACCTGCTTGGTATGTTAATATGACAGGCTTGCCGAGAAAAGGCTTTTTTGTGGACCATGGAGACCTGTATGTACGTTTCCGCATTAATTTCCCTACGTAAGCATTCTGTTCTACTAAAAATTTATGTTAGTACATGTAATCTGAATGTAACAATTACATGCTAGGATGTCTAGGTACCAGTTTTGAATGATTAGTTCAGAGTATGGCCTTAAAACTTACTGTCAATCTTATTAATAAATATCCTACAAGAGAGCGTTACTCTTATGATATATTGGTAGAGTTCTTTTGAGACAATATATCAACGTGAGAGTAAAGTATATCAAACCAACACAAATTTATTAATTATAGGGTTTACCCGTTATTGTAATATTTAGAGCCAGCTTTCAATAAATAGATTATGGAGATTCTAGCTGTGTTTCCCAGGAGTGCTATTTTGATAAGTTGTACTCGTGTTTATGTTACAGGGTAGTGAATGATCGTCAACGTGCTATACTAGAAGAATTTGCTAAGGAAGAAATTGAGCAGGCAAACAAGACATCAGCTGATGGGAATTGGTGAGTTCTTATTAATACTGGCTCATTGAAAGCAAGTCTGCTTTTATTTCAGTGTCTCTCTCAGTATGTGCATATTAATAGATGGAAGCACTTCCAATCATACCGGAACTAGTTTAGCTTTTACTAGTAGTGTCATGTTTCAACCAAAACCCATTTTCACCCACTACCAAACCCGCCTGACCTGCCCATCTTGCCAACTTTATACTTAGCATCAAGTATTTGCGTTTCTCGTAAGTCATAATGGAATCTAATAGTTCTTATCCTACATCATTTACTTCAGAGGAGATAGAGCTATATTCTTTTTGTGATATCCTCAATAAAAGGCAACTTTCTCTTATGCGAAAGCTCATGTTTAAAATTTTAGGTATTCACTTGTAGGTGTAGGTACTGTTATTCTAGAATTCAAAGTTAGCTATTTTCCCCTTGGTAATTCCAATAATGTTAGCATTGATTGCTCTCCTGAAAATCTGCTTAGTTATATTGTTGAGATTTGTGTTAGGTATTTGACTTGTATAGTCGAACACCGGAACACTTTCAGTCAAACATCAGAAAGAAAAAAAAAAAAAAAAATTTAGATGGAGTCTTCAGTTTTTTATGAATTCCTCTATATCTTGATTTCGCTACTATTTTAAAAATATCACATCAAAATTACAACATTTTTTCTTGAAACATATCCATTTAACATATCTTACTTGCCATATCTTAAGTACGAACCTTTATCAATAGATAAAGTTTATCTTATATATCTTTTTAATCGAAAAAAAGTCACTTAACTATATGCTCTATATAATATTTCATCTCACAAAACTTAAAATTTTCTTTTGGGAAGTTTTCACCTTAAACTTATATATCTGCTCATTACAGTAAAGATTTCTAATTTCATTTTTGACTGAACATCTCTTTGATATTTCACAGATATAATATACTTGAACATCACCATTGAACTAGTACATTTTTTCATTAATCCTGAAATCATAAGGTTAACCCATAAGGAAAAGATAGGCAAACATATGGTTCCCCTTTTAACCTTATTTTGATATATAGAGTCGTTTGCTTTACTTTTGTATGCAAGTGTCTTTAGCGATAATGGTGAATGTGATGAACATTCTGAAATGGTCAAACAGGCTTTATCAGCAGCTATCTACTGGTTGAACTTACAGGTGGCTTCGTTTAACTGAACACGTTACAACCCCCAAGTTCATGCTTGAATTATCCACATTTATGCTGGTTCTTCTGCTCCTGAACAAAGTCGTGAGCTAGATGAGGTTAAAAGTCAGTTGGGAGCGTCATGACTTGTACAGATACTACAGAGAAAATCTTGACATCCTCGAAGAAAGCATAGATTTTGCATCGTTATTCATCTGGAGGACCCTGTTCAACTGCGAGTTTACTCTTATATAACATTTTTGTATGGTTCCGCATTTGTCTAGCTGGATCATGGCTGAAGATTACGATGATCAAAAGCTGAAGTAATAATGCAAAAGTAATTTGTATCTTTTGCGTCGGAAGCTGTACAGTGATAAGACCTAACCCAGCAATAGGGACCACAAACAGCAGGGGTTAGGCTATTTTTACCATGAGACATTCATGAGTATGTATACTCCTGTCCACTTGAATATTGAATTTGGAGAACAAATGGAAACCCGCCTGGAAGGCTACCATTTACCCATTTTTTGATCGACATATTATTGGATTTTGTTCAAGAACCGCCTGAGTTTCTTGTCGCTTTACAATATCTTAGTTTTGTATGATTGGGTGTTCTTGTCAAATGGTGCTGGTTAAGCATTACTAGGTGGGTAGGCACTAAAGATGATAAATTTTGAGGTAATAATGCGAAGATAATGTGTACTTAGATGAGTTTAAAATCCTAGTTTACGTAGTTGGTAAAGTAATTCGTTTGTGATAAAGAGTATTTTGGTTTATGTCGAACAAGGTCTGTTAAAAAGAATTCAGAGAATCACTTTTAGACTTCAGTATTGGTGGTGGAAATAGCATTTGCCTGGTACTACGGCCATAGCATGGTTTCTTAGGTTGAGGGTATAGTGCCTGCTGTGGGGAGTTTTTTCCTCTGAGCATATTTAGATAGCTGTTCACATTGTTAACGATCTTCTGCCCTGGCAGTCTTGTCTTAATGGCCGAGGAACACACCTATTTCATGTAAGGCAAAGACACGAGGCAACATGCACTGTTGTGGTTCTGCTAAAGCATAATATATATACCCTTGGATAAAGGAACGTAATATATAGATCTTTTGGCCAAACGATGATCGTTTTCCTGTACGCTAACCTTTTTATGTTAATGAAGTTGCTTTGCATATTTTGCCAGATCCCATATACTGTATATTTTCTTCAATCTTCAGCCACTTGCCTCTTGTAATATACACAAAGCAATTCTAAGGTAAATAGATAATTGGGCATTTGTCTGATTAATTTAAGAATGTCATAAAACTATAATAACAAAAACTAGAATTCTATTTTAAAATGACACCAGCGGGGGGTGTTCATGGGTTGGGTAATATCCGAATAAACCGAACCGAACCAAAAATAACCAAACCGAACTTGCCAAAACCGAACCGAACCGAATTAAATTTTCGGTTTTCGGTTCGGTTATGGTTTTAGCAATCCAAACCGAAAACCGAATTTAAATAGATATTTATATATTTTTTATATATTTATATAAAAATAATATAAAAACTCTTTTAAATATAACATTTTTTAAGCTTTATTTTTTTTTTCTTTTTAAAAATTTATATAAATAAATGAATAAATAATTAAATTTATGTAATTCGGGTTATTCGGTTCGGTTTTCGGTTATTCGGTTCGGTTTGGTTCAATCAATTTAAGTTCAGTTCGGTTCGGTTCTCGGTTTTACCCAGAAAAAAAAATTAACCGAACTAACCGAACCGAATAAACCGAACAAACCCGATAACCGAACCGATGAACACCCCTAACACCAGCCATCAGATAGTTAACACCTTGCCATATACATTGTTAAGTTATTCGGGTAAAGTTTATGTCCAATATAAAAGTCCAATTTCCTACTATCTATACTACATATAAAGAGTGTATCGTCAAACTTGAAAAGTGAAATCTTAAAAGTTAAAGGTGAGAGAAATGGATAGTGTAATTAATACTTTTATTAAAACACTCCTGATTCCTCCCGAACCACCCTCTTTTATTTCTCCGTCATGCTTGTCAACCGCTTGTGAACGGTCAACCGTAACAGATGATAAAAGGGCGACAGCCCGGGAGAAAATGCAAGTTTACCAAGTATTTAAAATATCCTTGGATCGTTTATGTCCTGGTGAGGCGTGATATCCTGAATACAACGACTGTGTGATAAAATGATAAGATTAAGAATGTACAAAGACAGGAATCTGATTGAATAACACTAGGAATGTGAATATTAATAGCTCTGTCACAGCTATGTTGTTAAAAACGTACAATCAGAAACCTCAAAACGCAAAAGATAAACAAACGTACGTTACTAAAACGTAAACGTAAAAAAACAAAACGACTATAACTATAATAGAGATTTACAAGTCTAAGCGACTTAAATGCAAATTAAATAATATTAAAATATTTAACTATAATTTACAAGTATATACAAAAGTTAAGAAAACTAAAAACTAAAACATATATGAATACATAATAATTACATAAATGTAACAAAAATAAAATAAGAAAAGGATTATAATTATACTAAGGAAATATAAAAATATCAAAATTTTGAAGTCATTTTAATTCTATTTTTACAATTGTTTACCGATTAAAATCTAAGAAACTTACATTTACTGAATTTTACGTAAACGTACAAAATAAAAAACGTGAATTCAGTCCAATACAACTCCCACAAATGTGAAAATTATATTTTTAGAATCCTAAAATTAAAAGAAAATTATTAGAAAATAAAAATAAATTTTTACACAATTAAATTAATTATTATTAATTAAAAATGAATTAAATGTATTAAAAATGAATTAAATAATAAGAAAATCTAAAATTAACTTAAATAAATGAAATAAAGAATTTGAAAAATCTAAAATATCATAAAATGAATTTAGAAACTGAAAATGTATTTTTACACAATTATTCTATTTATTATTAATTATTTACTATATAAAATACACTTAAATACTAGAAAATATAAAAATAACCTGGAAAAATAAAATTTAAACTTAGAAAAATCTAAAATATTATAAAACTAATTTTAAAACAGAAAATATATTTATTATACAATTATACTAATTATTAATAATTATTAACTATTATTAAGTATTAAAAACTATTATTAATTATTAAAAATACTAAATGAATAAAGAAAAATCTGAAACTTTTTACAAAATTCTAAAATAAATAAAAGAAGCTAGGAAAAGTATAAAAATGGAGGCTTATGTACAAAAATAAGCTAATGGGCAATAAGCTCCAAAATAGAAGCTATCACTTAAGCTTATAAATGGTTCTTTTTAGCTTTTCTGTTTTCTGGACTAAATATATACTAATATTAAACATATTAAATGAAAAATAAGCTTTACAAATATAAGAATAAGCAGATCATGAGCTTATGAGCCCAACAGTTAAGCTTTTGGCTTGACTGTTGGAGCTCAAGCTCACTATAAGCTTGAAAAGAGCTATACAAATGAAACAAAAGATAAAATAAGGTAAACATCAGTCCAATGCAACAATATAAACAAGAAAAATGGACTGATAAAGTGTGAGCTTATGGTTTAGACAATCAAGCTACAAGCTTGACTTGGATGGAATTGAGGCTTCAAGAGCCTGTAATAAGCTCCCCACAGGAAATAAAAGGGAAAAATATAAGTGTACAAGCTATAAGGACAAATATAAACAAGCTAGTGCACTGATATCACCCATAAGCTTGAAATAAGCTCATAAGCTCTTACAGTTCACAGAAGTGCCAAACACCCCTTGCAGCTTTTTGAATTGGCAAATTAAGCTAAGTATATGAGCTTAATATGGCAAAGTGAGAATTGGGGCAGCAAGCTGAGCTGGTTGGATTTCCAAAAGGCCAAAGCTCATCAAGTGGGACCCACTGATGAGCTTTTGAGAGGCTTATGAAGATGCTACTAGACCACTGATCAGCTCAAGCTGAGTCAGTGAATGCTGAGTTTTGGGACAAAACAAATGCATGTTGCAGCCCTAGTGAATGAGCCACAAGCTTGGATATAAGCACATGATCAAAAAGTTGGCTTGCTAGGCTTCCTAAAAAGCCAAGTCACACAGGCTAGTGATCACTAATGAGCTTATGAGAGCTTGAAGGAAATGGTGTAAATGGACTGCATAAGCAGTCCATTGTTGTGAATGGGCAAACATCAAGCTCATTTGAACCTATCAAATAAGCTCTAATAAGCTCAACTTATACTGAGACATTGAGATGGACTGCTTAGCTTCTCACAAAGCCAAGAATCACAATCTCAAGCTCATTAAGGAGCTTATAAGAAGCTTAGGTAACAAGACCCACTCAACTGTTTGCTTCAGTTGAGTGGTCAAAATGGGACAAAAAGGATGGTGAGATTAAGCTACCTAAATAAGCTGGAAATGTAAAAACATGAATACAAATAATGAAAAGACCATAAAGACTTTACAAATAAGCCAAGTACACAAGCTAGGGTCAAATCCACAAGCTTTTGCAAGCTTGTGAACTTGACACCTAAACTGTGGTGCAGGGCATGTTAACAGAACAGGTACTCAAAAGAGACAAGGAAATAAGCACTTAAAAAGCTAAGAAAAGATAAACTAGTATTTTTATGATTTTGTTAAGCAATCAAACTTTAATTTCCCAAAAGCTTTTAAGCTAAAACATATTATTAAACACACACTGAAAAGATCTATTTTAATCAAAAACGACACAAAGAAAAACTTGACTTTTACTTATGAACACAAAGGTTGACTAAAGTGAATTTAGAAATTAAACTACTGATTAACTATGATATCTTCAGGCACAAGAACATGAAATTAAGCTATATATCCTACTTATGTATCACTGTGATGAGATTAAGGTTCCAAAATCCCAACAGTCATGAACTTAAGGCAGTTTAAAAGTGAATTTGACTTTAAACTAAACAAGGACAGTATTTAATTATTGAACTAAGCTATAAATGACTAATATGACATGAAACAACAACAAATAACAACAAATCAACTCTGGACTGCTACTATATCAGCAAATCCAAACAACTTATAATAGAAACTGTTTTGAAGTTTTTAAAGCAAATGACTGCCTAACTCAATTCCATCCAATCCAAAGATACCAACTAGATATTAAGCTCTAACATGACTAAATTACAACAATTAAACACAGAAACATGAAAATCATAGCATCTAAAGAACTAAAACAGTAATATGCAAAAATTAGAAAAATGCTTACAAATGAGCAAGTGGACTGAGATATAGAAACCAAGGACAAGGTTACACTTATTAGCTTCCCAATAAGCTCCTAATATCCCATAGCATTCCAAATCCAACCCTGCTTTATCACCTTCTTCATAAATCTGATTTTTGATTATTCATTGATTTTCTTGACTTTTTTAGTAATTTCTGAATTTAAAGACTACACTTGTTTTAATGAATCTAAAAACTGAATGAGCTTTTGTCAAGAGCTTATGTAGCTTAAAGGATCCACAAAACAACTAGTTAACTAGAATTCGAATAACATGAAAATTTAAGGAAATAAGCAAAAACTTAAAACTGAGATTTAACTGGAATTAAACTGAAATAAAGGTTTCATTACACTAATTTGAAGAAAAGTACAACATGAAAACTGTAAAAGACATTGAAATTAAAGAAAGCTTTAAAAAAACTATACTACTTGACTAATGTCTAGCCCAAAAGTGACTCCATCTCTCTTTCTTCTTCCTTTTATACCCCAAACTGCTTCCACTAGTACTCTGATTTGATCCCACCATCTTCCAGCCATTGGATCACTCTCATGTGCCAAATGTCATTTTGGCGCCAAAATAGTCAAGAGCAGTTTTTATCATTAAATGGATTTGGTTGAGACAATTAATGGGTTTGTTGTTTAGATGAGGTGGAGGGGGGACAAAGTATGGAAGGGTTTTGAAAATGTGGTGGAAACCATCTCTGGTTTTGGTTTTTCAGCTGGGGAGAGGGAAGTGAACAGTGACCCTGGTTTTGCGCGGGTTTTATCTGGGTTTGACTTGCGTTGACCAGTTGGTTGATATCAAAGGCCGGGTTGGGTTGGTTTTGGGCCAAGGGGTTGTTGGGCTTGGATTAGGTTTAGATATTAGGATTCGTTTGGTTTAAGTAGTACAAGAGGCCCAAGGACCAAAAGTGTAATATATCCAAACCTTAAGGACTGAAAATGTAGCTTTTCCAAACTTCTCACAAGGACCAAAAGTTGTATTTTATTTATATTTAAAACTTTAAAGGACCTAAAATGTAAATTTGGATTTTTGAGGGACTTGTTTTGTAATTTCCCAAAAGTTATCAAATTGTTCCATTTGTTAAATCATGCATAGTACAAGGGTATTATTTGTAAAATTCCAAGTTTAGAATACCCAGGGACCATTTTGCCAATTTTGTAACTTGAGGGGTAAAAATTGCCATTTTGTGTAAACTTTCATCCAGGGATGTATTGTGAACATTTTTGATTTCCCAAGGACTTAAGTTGACTTTTCATTCATTTAAAACATTTAGGGACTAGTTTTGACAATTTGTGTAACTCCAGGGACTAAAAACGACAATTGTTGTGAAATTGATCATTTTTCACTTGTTTTTTCAATCTTTTGTACCTGAATCACATAAAAACACATTTAAATGATATTTATAACATTTTGTGAGTCATTTGTGTGTTTTTGGTTGTTTTTGTGGGTTTATATAATACAAATATATGTGTATTTAGACACATATCAACTCCATTACTTAAAAGTACAATAATTTATTCACATTGTACAAACAATTAAAAGCATATCTACCAAATTAAAACAACTTATTAAAACACCCTTATTAAAAAGTACAATAAAATGTTCACAATGTATAAGTTAAACAAGCTACAACATAATCCAAAATATAAAATAATTAACACACTAATTAATGTTATTTTTAAAACACCCTAAAATGAAAAGTACATGTTATTATACACATTATATATCTATACTATATATAAAGAGTGTATGGTCAAACTTGAAAAGTGAAATATTGAAAGTCAAATGTGAGAGAAATGGATAGTGTAATTAATACTCTAGGGTGGTGGCAGTCATTATCCCATGCCTCATCACCCATCAATAATATCATTCCACCTCATTTATGCCTCTCTCATGTCTTATCATACTTTTTTTAGTGGCAACCATGAATCCATGATCCCATACCTCACCTAATGTTATTTTTTTATTTTTTATATTCATAATTATATTAAACAATTTCATAAAAGCATAATATTTCATTAATAATTAATTTTTTTTACATAATACTCAAAAAAAAGGAAATCACTAATCATCGACAATACATATCTAAAAATTGCAACTCCATCCATATTTCTTCGCGAGCTCACGTTTTTTGGCAAGAGTGAACTCTAGCATTTTCGGATCGGTTATGTGATCGTGCGGTTGATTATAGAACTTCATCGCCCGAAACAAAGCCTTTTCTTCAACACTACGGAGTTGTGCCGCCATCAACTTTTCGGCCAATTCATCCTTTACAAGTTTTTTCTCCACAACCGTCTCCAATAGTTGTGTTTTCCTTGCCGTGTAGGTGTCGAAGCTCGCAACAACACTTTCCTTTGTCGAAGACTCGCTATCGGTCTTCTTGCCTTTTCTTTTCCGTGTAAGAGTTGTGTCGTCATTCAGATCCGGAATAACAGTCTCAACATTGTCATTGCTTCCCGTCTCGTAGTAGCTAGATTCTGACGACTTTCTTCGTTTGTCGGAATTAGACGAAGATGCTTAACCCACACATGGTTGTTCCAACCATTTGTCTTCTAGCCTAACAACCTCCCATGCTTCAATATGACTAAAAGACTTGCCCTTTGTTTTCTTATCATAATCGGCCAAGGCATTTTCATGATGTTAACACCGCTACACCCGCTCTCACGAAGACGTTTCTACATTTATAAAAGTAAGAGTGTATAAATTAATACAAGTATATAAATTAACACAAGCATATAAATCAATACAAGTATGTAGAGTTTAAGAATTACTTGTTGGATGAATAGCCTGTTAAAGACACTCATGGCGGCATTCATATTTTGCCACTTTGTGTTCAAGCTATGATGACTTCGAGTAGTATCTTTCACGTTTTCCTTGAAATGATTTAGAATTCTTGTCCAAAAACTATCTCTACTTTGTTCATTCCCTACTTTTGGACATTTCGAGATATGAACCCACGCTTTTGCCAAAGCCACCTCTTCGGCCGACGTCCAATTTTTTTTCTCCGCTTTATTCGATTGTTTTCTTTTTTGGACATCGTAGTTTTCTTTAACTTCTTGAACATCTTCATCATCTACATCGTATATGAAATAATAGTATAACAAATAAATTATAACAAATAAATTATACCGATTTGAGTTTGTGTCACTTAACTCGCTCAACACTCGTTCAAAACATCCACTATTTCTTCACTCGCTAGGGAAAGATAAAGGATAGATGACTGAAAATCCCGCTTAGAGATCGCAAAACTAGAGTCAGAGTAGGAGTTCCCATCCGTCGAGGCCTCGTTTTACCTGCCCGGAACTAATTGGTTGCTTGTTGTGACAGCCAAGGTCTGAACATTGTCCCACTTCCCTCATCGGGTTCCTCTCTGTTCATCATGGGGTTGTTGGGATAAAGGTGGGTTTGAGACGCGCGGGTACTCTTGATGCGAAAGGATATGGATCTAGAAGCCGAGATCAAAGCGTTAGTTCAAGATAAGAGCCCTTACGAACCAAGGCTTCTAAAGTTGCCGGAGGGTCCATCATCAAGAATGGCCTAAGATGGTCAGAAGCATTCCTAACAATGCTAGCCACAACGGAATACTCCGGCAAAACGGGTCGCCATTTCGCGGAATCGAACGCCCTAAGAGGAAGATTTCATTTGCTTTCTGTTTCGTAGAACGAAGTTGATCCATGGTCATCGGGATGTCTATGTTGAAAGAGAACCTAACCTGAAGAGTCATTGGTTTTCCAGGTCGGAAAATGAAGTAAACAACTCAGGTGGACAAGAGGCGAACCACTCAGCTGATGAGTCAACTATACTTTTCAAAAAATAGCCTAATGCGGAGACGATCGTAACCTCTGAGCTCAAAGATGGAAAGCAGATTCTTTTTTTCAGGTTTTGCATAGCTTCCCAAGCGCTCGGCTTTCTTTTTGGGTTCCGAAAGGCGGAGTAGCTTCAGCATCGAGTAGGGTATGGGATAGAGTTCGAGTGAGGCATCAACCATAGATTGCGGAACTTTCGAGATGCTTCCTTGCGAAAGCCAACGGAGTCTGTATTGTAACTCAACCTTCTCATCCATGGAAGGATTCCTTATTCGATGATAAATGTCAATCGAGGGCACCCTCATTTCCAGAGAGAGAATCAGGCTGCACAGAAGGGGGAAAGCCCTCCTACAGAGCAAGATCATTAATTAATATTAATAAGGAAACACTTAACTTAGGGCAGCCAGTCTCACTTCACACAGCATAGCGCCTTGCTATTTGCATTCATCCTTGTAACTTACCGAAGCGAGGATCTCATGCTATCATTGAACGGCTACCGAACCGCCATACTCAGGTAACCGGTCTAGGTTCCAAGTACATCAACACCCCATAGCTACTTAGGGCCGCAACGCAATAAGTTGCGTTTCGGGAACAAAATCAACATCATCATCCTTGTCATCATATAGAAGTAGCTCTCTTTCGACACTTGGTTCACGCTGCGAAGGACCTTCACGGTAGTCATTGAACGGGTCAAAGTCACTTGTCATTGACATCTTGTATTGACTTGGATTCATCGGTGGAGGTTGGGGATAAAATTGGCGTTGATGGAATTGTGGATTCATCGGTGGAGGTTGGGGATAGTAGGGTTGAGGACTCATTTGGGGATAGTAGGCATCGGGTTGTGATTGAACTTGCAGACGAACGGGTTGTGATCGAGAGACCCGTCCACGCCCTCTTGAGGAGGTTGAAACACCTTTTGATTTCTTTGGATCCATGCTACAATTTTTTATGAGAGTTAGAAGGAAGTGGTAATTTGAATTGGAAGTGGTTACAAATGTGAATATTAATGCTCCCAACGTTCGAATATTAATACTCCCCAACGTCTCTTTTTTGCTCCCAACGTTCGAATATTAATGCTCCCAACGTTCGAATATTTAATGCCCCAACTCCATGCTTCAACGACAAAGATTCCCGAAACCCATCATGCCGCAGCCATGCCGAAGCAGTGGCGGCGGTGTTGGCGCTCGACATGGTTGCAAACCGCAGCATGTCGTGTACCATTGCCACCACCCTTATTAAAACACCTCATTACTTAAAAGTACAATAATTTATTCACATTGTACAACCAATTAAAAGCATATCCACCAAATTAAAAACAACTTATTAAAACACCCCTTATTAAAAAGTACAATAAAATTTTCACAATGTACAATTTAAACAAGCTATTATTTATATAAGCTACAACATAATCCAAAATATAAAATAATTAACACACTAATTAATGTATTATATAGTTTTGAAAACTGGACCGGACCAAAGGGTTCAATCAGGAAGCGGTGTCGCCACCGATTCAGCTAACCAATAAAAGCCATCCGAAAACTAACTAGAGAGGACCCGTTGAAACCGATACAAACTGGTGGAATTAGGTCTCATCGAGATCTATTTATCCGGTTAATCGTCGCAGGGTACCCGCCGCCGAAAAGTGCTGGTACCCTGTTATACTATATATAAATAAAAAACCAAAAAGTAAAAAGTGAAAGTTTGAAACTAAAAAAAGAAATGTTGAATTCAAAAGAAAACTATTAATATACATCGAAACGCTTCAAACCCGAAAGGTTGACCCGGTTTAGTTTGACCCGTTTTCGACCCAACCCATCGGGTTGACTCGGTTTTTATCGACCCGTTTTTCTACCAGAACGGTTCAACCGGTTGAATCACCCGGGTCGAACCAGGTTTCAAAACATTATGTTTAATCCCCAAATCATCAAACTTTTATTATTTTTCGTTTATAATTCATAAACCTTTTTTTATCACTAAACGATCTGTAATTATAAAATCTCGTTGCTATGTACGGGTACTCGTCTAATATTAAAAAACAATGAAGAGTGAGGGATTGACATTTGTCCGCTGATGAAAACATAAAAAAACCTTGTTAACATTTTTTCCGGTTATGGTTTTCACCGGTTCTTCTTTTGTAAAAAATTTTCAGAATTTTTGGTATATTAATTTCTTTTTATCAAATAGGTTCTTTTCATTGGATTTTGTCTCATAAGTTCAACTAAAGTACATTAATGAATTTACTTTAGAATACCATCATAATAAATTTACTTTAGTACATTCATAAATCTACTTTATAACAACGAACGAGTCATTCAGACTCATGCAATGCCCTGAGATTTGATCAAATTGTTTCTTGCGTAATATTCAGCATTTATTTTCGTCTTGTTTGAAACTCTTATTTTTTTTGTGATGGTCGGATTTTGTTGGCCAATAAGTTTCTAAGTTGTGATGTTGTTATCACAACTTTTGTTAGCATGGCATAAAAATTGCTAGTGCCTTTATTTCGTCACTTTTAATTGAGGTCGAGTCAAAAACTCAAAATGATATTCAGACCCATGCAATGCACACGGGCTGTATCTAAGTGTTCATAGCAATATAGCATAATATTTGACACTTATTTTCGTCATATATAACTTGGGCTGCCTCAAGACCCGTGTGATGCACACAAGTTTTATCTAATTGTTAGTAAATAGTGATTTTTCATTTGGTATTTGTATAAATAAAAGTAAAGAACTAAACCAAAAAACATAGGGCAAATAACAAAAAAATGCGTCAAACTCGACACTTTTTATGATTGTGTGTAGTCAATTATATTTTTTCTTATTGTGTGTATTGAACTTTCAAAATTCGATTATTGTGTGTATTATATGACCATTTTACCCTTAATTTTTTCAAATATCGAAGGGTAATATGGTCATTTTACATGGCAGAATAGTGACAAAATACACATAATGATCGAAATTTGAAAGTTCAGTACATATAATAAGAAAAAAAAATAGTTGGCTACACACAATCACATAAAGTATCAAGTTCGATGCATTTTTTTGTCATTTGCCCAAAAACATAAATACAATATATAATTGATCAAATTATTTAATTCGGAGGAGTCGTTGTATTTGTGTGTTTTTTGCTTAGGAGATGGCGAGGTCGTGAAAATGAGTTGTAACGTGACTTGAGTTGTCCCGAGTTGGAAAAAAAGTTGAAACTAATTGGACATTACTACTACTTTCTAACTATTTGTCGTTAATTCATTAATTTCTGTTTGTAGCTTCATTAGTTATGTGATATGTGTGCATTAACTATAATATGTACTAATGTTTATTGCATGTCTTAACAAACAACAATTGTAAATTACTATTCATTATTATAAAAGTTGTTGAAATTTAATCGTATATAGCTAGTTTTGTGCAAAATTTTCCGATCCTTCTTATCAATCTAATTGCAAAAACTGTAGTCTCAATAAAAGACAAATGGATACTTGGCTAAGAGGATTTTTTTTTTCTTTTTTGTCTTAGTAGTAACAGGAGTGGACCCAAATAATATACTAATGTTTTTTTTTTTTTGTGTTGGATCCCACACAAATATGTTACAATCTCTTATCACAAAAGCTTTAAAAAACTTGCACCTCCCCATCTAGACCTATTAACAGACGTGGACCAACATTGAGACCCACATATATATAAGGCTATGTATCTGGAAACAAAAAAGAAACAAAGCCTAAGTCCAGCCTAGATTTAATAATTAGCAAACTTATACCCTAATTTTACTTGTATGAAATACACACAACCACCAACATATGCATTCTTTCTATAAAAAATTTATCCTTTTAACTAGGGGGTGGAAACGAGCCGAGCCGAGCTCGAGCTCGTTAAGGCTCGAGCTCGGCTCGTTTATATATATAAAGCTCAAGCTCGGGCTCGAGCTCGTTTCGAGCCTTATACTTTGAGCTCGAGCTCGGCTTGTGAAAATTTTCACAAGCTCGAGCTCGGCTCGGGCTCGACTAATTTTATGATGTTTTGAGCTCGGCTCGTTAATTACATAAAGCTGGAGCTCGTTTACTACTTTTAAGCTCGTTTATACGTATAGACGATATATACACGTATATAATTCTAGGGCTCGTTTAGGCTCGCGAGCCTACTCGAGCTTTTTGTACAGAGCTCGGGCTCGAGCTCGATTATTAAATGAGCCCAAAATTAGGCTCGAGCTCGTTTAAGCTCGGCTTGTTCGAGCTTTTTACCGATCCGATCCCGAGCTTTTCACGAACGGCTCGGCTCGTTTACACCCCTAGTTTTAACCAAAAAGCAGTCACCAAACACAAACTCATACAAACCTTTCTTTATTCGATAAATCTTTTTTAATTAAACCGGATCTCGAATCAAAGTTAGTCGTTGCTTCATCTTCATTTGATAGCCGTATAACACACACACACACCGAGTACTTTTGTTCTACCAATCATAAGCCGAATCATAAACACACCTCAGCTCGAATCACTGAAAAAATGAAACACAAATCAAATTCACCTTTTTTGTCTTGTTTAAATCGTCTTCGAGGTCTCAATAATGAGGTCTCGGGTAATGTTTATTTTGTTATGTGTTTCGTTTATTTTTGACCCAAAAGTGAAAAGGGATGATACAGTTGTGTATTGTTCTTTCTTTAAATGTTTCGGAATCTAGGGCTGAGCACCGAAGGTTCAAAACCGAACCGGACCGACGAAACCGACCGAACCGACAAAAACCGAACCGGACCGACAGCCCGTCGGTTCGGTTTCGGTTTCAGGTCCTACATGCTTTCGGTTTCGGGTCGGTTCGGTTCGGTCCGGTTCGGCCCAAAACCGACAAAAACATGCCAAAATACACATAGACCGACAAAACCGAACCGAACCGACGAAAACCGAACCGAACCGACAACATTCGGTTCGGTTTCGGTTCGTGTTTTTCACGGTTTTCGGTCCTCGGTTTTGTCGGTTCGGTTCGGTTCGGGTCGGTTTTTGACCGACGCTCAGCCCTATCGGAATCTGATGTGAATATGGGTTTGGTAATTTGTTTCATTTGTTTGTTGTTTATGTGAGGTGGTGAAGGGATTAGGATAGATACAGATTTGTTGAGGTTGTTGTAAAGACATTAGTGGTATGTTATCACATGGTAAAGATGATGATAGTTGGTTATTTATAATCTTCAAAATTTCAAGTGAAAAGTCACATTTAAAACTTATAACTGAAAAGATGGGAAGATATATGAGAAATTGTTTATATTCTTTTTTGTTGTAACTGCATGATGAATGCAGGATGGATTCATATTCCCGTATTTCATCACATTCAGACTCCACATTAAATTTACAGGACTCAACTGAAGAGTTGCGAACTATATTAAGTGAGGCAGTCATGAATTACATTCGAAGCACTAATTGCAGGCTATATGTATTTACGCTTAAGCATGAATATTAAGTACTCACACATGAAGCCTTCACATTTATAAAAGGACTCAATCTTTTATTATAATAAATTTACTTATAATAACTCTAACACCCAAGGTTGTTTTAACTTACATTGCATGATAATGTTGTTCAAAGTTTGAGCTAATTGAGGTGAGACCTATATATGTCATAGTTTTTTTAAAGATTAGAAACATATATAAAAAATCATGCCCTTTCATCCACTTTTATCCGGTGCCTCTAATTAACTTTAATTTTTATATTTGAATTTTTAACTTTTCACAGTCCACAAAAATATTAGGGTTTTAACTTTTATTAACACACGCACATAAACATGCAATCGAAATCAATCATCAAATCGACAAATGTTCATTCTATAATTGTCGATTTCAACATGTATCTTCGTCATTAATCGTAATTTTCAAAATTAAGAATCAATTTTAGTTTTTTTTGCTCGATTTTAAGTTTGAATTTATCAATTAACAAAACATTAGTAAAATATGGATGATAATTAGAATATGGAGGACATAAATCAGGTTATGGATGACGAAAATCATGCTTTTATTAAGAAAATCGGGTTATTGATGAAGAAAATCAAGTTATGGTCGAGACAAACCTAGTTTCATATCTAAAAGAAGATGCAGTAGCAGCAGATAAAATCACATGTGATTCTGTTTGGTTCTCAAAATTTGGAAATCACACTTGATTCACGTATACTAAATCACACATAACTACATATGTTATAATTAGTTTGAATGGTAAACTCATATGTAATTATATTAAAAATCACTTGTGATTGTAACCGAAAGTATTTGAGTTGATTTTTGAATAAATCAGGTTTAAGCTACACTCTTAGATCAAATATGTTGTATGATGAGGATTTTATTTTTTTTGTTTTTCAGAGAACTAATGATCTGGAATGAACAATCTTAATTTTCTAAAAGATGAATAAAATCCAAAAATCCAAACAATCATATAAATCTAGAAGCTAAAAATAGAACTCACATAAATAATACAAAAGATCCAAACAATCATGAAAGTGTTAGTGCAAATATTCTATTTAATTCACAAAAACTAAATGGCCACTTAACCTTCTTCACAATAACAACAAATTTCATATTATTAACAGAAAATTAACACACACATTGTTCTCTTCAATCATTTTCATAATCATTTGTGTACAACAAAGGTAACATAAAATTATACTATAAGAGTTAGATTCATTGAATATATAATCGTATAATATGATAAATCAATGAATCTAACATATAATTTTATGCATGCTTATGGTGCCAAATCCTTTTTAACCACGATGTCCACCATGTTCACCACCACTTGTAGCTTCATGACCATGTGGTGCTTCATGTCCATACGGGGCAGCCGGCGGGACCATGATAGGCTTCTTCTTTTTCTTGGCCAAACAAAAGAGTCCAACTGCAAGGAACGCTAGAAAAAACAGACCACCAAGTGACGCACACACTGCAACGACAACGGTGTGGTCACTACCGCCTCCACCTGGAGGAGATGGCGGTGTCACTATTTCTCCTGATGGAGGGGAAGCATAAAAAGGTGGCAATGGAGTGGTAGGGGGATATGATGTAGGTAAAGGTGGTAGGGTTGATGGAGGCCAACTTTCTATGGGAGATGGTCCCGGAGTCGTTGGTGGATATGGATATGATGGCTTTGGTGGCTTAGGAAGTACACCGGGCGTTGGAGCATATGGTACAGTTGGTGTAGGTGGTTTATAAGGTTCCTCGGGTGGACTAGCTGGTGCGACTGGTGTTGGAGGCTTTGGTCCATGATGTTTTGAAGGTGGGTATGCGGGTTGCTCAGGAGTTGGTGGAGGAGGAGGAGGAGGAGGAGGAGGAGGAGGAGGGGGAGACTTATACACGTAAGGTGCTACTGGAGGAGTGGGAGGAGGAGGAGGGGGAGGGGGAGAATCGTAATGGTAAGCAGTCAGTTTTCTTGAAGAAACCATATTTGATCAACAGATGTGTATACAAAGAGTCGATGATGGAAAGTGCGCACTTATATAGAGCAAAACAAAGATGTCAAGTGCTGACCATGTAACACTTGATTAAACAAATGTATAAACTTGTTTTGAAAAAACATGCATGCAAAATAGTTATTCATCGAAAATTGCAACTTTCAGTAACATACATTTAATTTAATAATTCTTAAATTAAATTAAAGTTCTTAGTAAACATAGCATCAAATACAAGAAATAGAGTTGGTCGTAGAAATATATGGGGATTTTTTTCCGTAACTATGGCTTCAGTGACTTTTGTGCTTTTTAGAATTTTACTATATATAATCGTAAACCTCTTAGCAGATCTTATATAATGGGAGAGCCAAAGGCTAAACTATGAGTTTTTTGCACATAAAAAACATAGAAAGTACATTATTACTAGGAATGGCAATGGGGCGGGGCGGCCATCCCTATTCCCAAACCCGATAACAAAAACCGTCCTCAAACCCGCCCCAATTGGGGATCTTATCGGGGGCGCCCCATTGGGGCGAGATACTCCCTCAAACCCGCCCCATTCCCCATTGGAGCCTTATCGGGTTGTCTTTTTTGAGCGCGATACTCCATCATACTCGTGTCGCTCCCTGTTTATTCTTATTTATGTACTATTCACAATATAATTTTATGGAATAGCTTGAATAATCAAGAACCCATTAGTAATATATTAATCATTGGAATAAATCACAACTTTATAGAATAGTATGACATAAAACAAGCTTCTATGATCACAATTTAAAATATCACAAAGATAAAAACTAACAAAAATTAGAGAAATATATTTAGTACGTAAATACTAACACAATATTTTATGTATATAAATATATGTATATGTATATGTTTCGGGACGGGGCGGGGCGGGGATGGTGTGCCCCGTCCCCGCCCCAAACCCGATAAGAATCCCCGTTAGGCCCCAAAACCCGATAAGCATGCCCCGCCCCGCCCCAATAAGTTCGGGTTTCGGGTTTCCCCGTCGGGTTCGGATTTTTTTGCCATCCCTAATTATTACAAAAAGTTTTAAAAGGACCACCACCCTCTTTAATCTTTAAGTAGCTCCGCCTATTTTTACATTACAAATAAAGAACCTTTGCAAACCCTATGTCCCTATCAAACCTTAAGGGCACGTTTGGTAGAGGAAAATTTAAAGAAATGTAATAAGTAAAAAAATTGAAATTCGGAGAATTAAAATCAGTAAAGAATTATGATTAATTTCACTGTTGGGTAATAATATAGACTTGAACCAAGAAATGAACAAAATTTACATATTTTTTATAAAGAAGATTTTAACAAATGCATTTTTGCCTTATTATTATTATGGAAGAATTCAATTTCATCATTTTGTGAGTGGAAATCAATTCTCCACTTTTTGCAAATGAGCCCTTTTCTAAAGAGTTTCTATTTTTCACTTTATTTTTTCATAGTCGTACCATTGAACATATTTCATTTTCATTTCTCTCCTCTCAATTCCTTGTACCCAACATGCCCTAAATGGACAAGCAAGATTGGGTCAATTAACATAATATTTTAAAATATTTTTTCGTTGTTCGAACAATGAAATCATGACAACTCGCCTATTAAAGATATAGCTAAAGATAGTTTCGTGATAAAAACTACGATAGCAACCAATCACAGCGGATAAGTGTATGCAAAATAAACGATTCTTTTTTTTCCCGCTATAGTCGGATTACAAAGGAGCGTCATCAGAACGACGGACGCGGTGATTCTAGTAGCGTTTTTTCTGAAAATACACATCAACTAACTCTACGCAGTTTTAACATAAAACAACGAGTCATTCTTTTGGAACCCGACGACTTTTTACAGCGTGTGACGACGACTCATCATTGTGGTTGTAGTGGCAATTCCGGGTTGCTTTTCTTCAGAATTTGAATAAGAAGAAAATGACGCTGACGTGCTCTTTTATTTCTCATCGGACTGAATTTATGAACATAACAATAACCAACTAAGGCGTTTTCTGAAACCGAATGGTCAAGGATTGTTTCAATATCTATTCTACACTGATATTATTAGGGAAATTTGCATTTCTGTACAAGATGATACTTATTATCAATTTGACACCAATGAAGCATTAGTCAATGGTTAGAGTATTTGTGCTTGAGTCAATAGACTAAAGTTCAAGTCCCATCCTTGGCATTTGCTTCATATAGGTACCCACCTCCGCAAAACCTATGGGCACACTGGAGAGACTTTGTGGAATAAAAGCTCAGGGGTCCGAGTCTTGGCTCGTGCTCACTCCAGTTGGTGCCCCACTAGGCCAGGAGAGTTGCCGGAGCTATTCCTTGTGGGGTGGATAATGGTTGGTGCTAAAAAATACCCGGAGTCAGGGTGTTCCCGTCAATCTACACCTTTACGTGGAATTATCAATTTGACTCATTTTTGTGGCTTGCTAAAATTTGGATTTGTTTTTTAATGCCAAGATCACTCTAGCATTATGTACTTTAATATATTAAATAGATATGTTTTATCTGTTGAGTATCAATCGTCTAATTGCATCGATAAAATGGAATTTAGTGTTTTAGTTTAAAAATATGATAAAAAAATGAGTAAGTTGTAAATTTATAAGTGTGATAGGATCACATAAAATGCAAATTTCCCTATTATAAAATTGACATGTTGTTACATATGAACTGCCAAAAGAATAAATTTATCCTGGATAGCAGCCATTATAATTTATACTTTTTCTTAAAGTTAGTTGGTCATGGAGTTAGTAGAAAGAATTTTGGCATAAACGACGAAATATGTTTCCCGATATATGTTTTAGATTTAAGATTATTTTAGAAAAAAAAAATCTTTTATATATCGATCAATCTCCACCATCTATCTTTCTTTCATTTTTATTTGATCTAATTGATGATATTAATCTTAACAATTTAAAAAACTCACTTTCATTATTTTTTTTCAAATATGAATATCTTGCAAACCGTTAATTGTCAAGCGGAAAAAATATACAATTACGACAAGCATTTAATTATCTTTCTATATAGGCACTTTGATATACTTTCGACAAATTTTTTATTCGTATTTTTCACGCTTCTTTTAATTTTTTTTCGTCACTGAAATTTGCATGAAAAAAATCAAATGTAATTATACACTAATTTGAATATCACATGTGATATTAGTGTTAAATCACATATGATAAATTTGAATATCACATGTAATCTTTAGTGTTAAATCACATACGATAAGTTTGAATATCCCATGTGATATTAGTGTTAAATCACTTATGATAATATATCATATATGACTTAACACTAATATCATATATGATATTTCATATCATATGTGATTTAACACTAAATATCACATGTGATATTTAAATTAATATTTAATCACATGATTCACATGTGATTTTTTCATGCAAATCTTATATTCGAAAAAAATAAATAAAAAAAGACGAAAAAACGTGAAAAAACGATTTCTTTTCTTTTTTCGAAAGTATATCAAAGTGTCCGTATATAGAAAGATAATTAATGCTCGTCGCGATGGTGTAATTATTTTCGCTTAACGATTAACGATTTGAAAAATATTTAAATTATAAAAAATAGGTGAAATAATAAAATGATTTTAATCTCAACCATTGATTCTTTTTAGATGGAGAGTGGAGATGAGTCTGTGAGAAAAATTTTGTATGCAAAGTAACTTTTAATTTCATAACTTTCTTGTTCTTCTTCACGTTTCAGTTTGTGCTGTGTATACTGTATAGTAGCTAAAGCAACCAATTGTAATTACCAATTAGAACTACAATATAGATTAAGTGGAAACTCCAACCATGAGATTTTGTGAAGAGATAACTAATTAAGACCCATAGTTGGAACACGAGACGTACTGTTATAATGTTATTACTCTTTTGTTTCATCTTATTGTTTTTAAGATCTTATGATTCTCAACCCCTTCATGTACAAATAGTTTTCTTAGGTGACATATATAAAGACTATACAAACATAGAAAAGATGTGCTATTCGTACATATCAGTTGATGTTAGTTTCTTTATTAATTAAATAAGAAGTACGCACGAGATATTTTATTTGAGGAGCAGTTGTATTTAAGAGCATTCCGACTTATTAATGAAGGTTGATGACTTTAGAAGTAGAGATGAGCAAAAGAATCAAAGAATCGGATCAAATCAAGAATCAGATCAGATTAAGAATCGGACCGGAACCAAAAAGAACCAAATTGGAACTAGAATCAAAGGTTTCAATTTCGATTCTTGATTTTGAGATTTTTATGTTTTTGGGTCAGTTCGGTTTGGTTCCATCGGTTCTCGGTTCCAGAACCTAATATCTAATGCTATATAAAAACATGTATTTTTTTTTACTTCTCATACTAAAAGTCTCAAATCATACATACCAATGCAATAAAAAAAACCCTACTAGCCTACTTTCAGGAAAAATTAAGCCAACCAATTTAAACACTAATCTTTATTTCTTTGAAATATCCGCAAATCAATAATTAATCTAAACATAATAACATTCCAAGATCATTCAACATTAAAAACTCACACAAACAACTATCATAATATCCCTTTTATTTTCACATAGGTTCTTACTCCATCTCTTACTAATCATCCTACCTTACATGTGTAATGCATTATTTCTTTTCTTTAATTTAGTGCATTGATTCTTCCACTTGTCATAATTATAAAAGTACAAAGATTAGTAGAAAAAGGAACGGATTCAGGATTTTCAAAAAAGTGTTAGCACAAAATAATTGTTTAGCTAACTAAAGTTATACAAAAAGAAGAGTGATACACTCACTCAAATTCATCCACAAAAGAATCTTACAAGCTGAGGTGGCGCTGGATGATTGGTTTTTTGTGGGAGCCAATCATCCCGCGCCACCTCAGCATGCGAGATTCTTTTGTAGATGAATTTGAGTGGATGTAGCATTAGTGATACAAAAAAACCGAAAGTAGCAAAAACATTTATCGGAAGTTGCACATAGCAAAAAATGAGTGTTTTTGAAAAAAAAGTTGCATTTCATGATCAAAAATCAGGTGTAGCTCGTACAACACCCTACACATTGTAGGTCCGCCCTGAGTAGAAGTATATATCATTTTCCTTTCCTACATATTGGATACTTATTCTCATTTTCTGTTGTAGAATATAATTGACCATTAGGGACAGATATATATTGTTTTATGCACATGCATTCGCAATTACGCATACTATCCATAAATAATAACACAACTTGATTTGCTGCTGCCAATTAAGAAACGTTTTCCAAGAGAAACAGATAGATTGAATTAATGGAAAACTTCATAAGTTTTGTTAGGGTCTTAAATGAAAAAAAAAAGGCAGTGGTGGAGGAGCGATGGTGTGACATTGAGTGTGTGTGTTTGTGTAAGAAGAAACATGGATGGCATTGTGTAAAGTTACCCGAGGCTAGAAAAAATGCTAACACTATTGCGCAAAATAATAGAAACATAGGGACGAGTTCATTACTTCGAACGCATTCTCTATTAGCATTGTGAATGTGAGTAGAGAGCTTTTCCAGTAAAGAACTGGTCTCTATGTGTAGAAATGGAAAACGCTAGCTCTTATGTTATAGTTAAGAACCCGTTTCTATGTCCTTGAAGTTGATGTAGCCAATACAGGAGCCGAACCGAACCTATCTTGGGATCACTAATCCCAAGTATGTAGTCGTGCCCCCTAAATAACAAGTGTGGATCCACCCATGTTTAGTGGCCCCTATACAACAATCGATGACTCAAGTCAATTGTGCTAAAACTTAGACACAAAACTTGATTGTGATTCAATATTGAATAGCTCACAAATTGTCTCGTCTTATTTACATCTATAGTCATGATAATGATAGTCTCTTACTATATACTCCCTCCGTCTTAGAATATATGTTCATTTTTGATTTTTCAAAGTTTTTTCGTTCTCACTTTGATCTTAATTATTTTTTTTTCGTGTTATATAATATTGATGAAAAGTATACCAATGAAAATTCATTTAAAACACAAGTTCAATTATATATTTTACATCAAGTATTATATAACACGAAAAAAAATTAACTAAGGTCAAAATTGAAATAAAAAAATTTTGAAAAAGTCAAAATGAACTTATATTTTAAGAAAGAAGGAGTAACATCATATTTCCAAAAAAGTGCTGAAAGAACGTTGAATCAATTGAAATTTGAACAGTAGGAAAGCTTCACTTGAAAATACAACATTCATATTAGCCAATTTAAAGTCAAAATTGAACTTCCTTTGATCAAACTTAAAAAAATCGTGTTTGAGAAAAAATACGTATAAAAATCTAGTTGTCGACGTTGTTAAAAACAAAAAACAGAGTGGGTAATAGATAAAACTTAATTTGTTGAATTTTAATTAATTTTGTAGAAAACTAGAAGGGGGTTGAAAAGTTTTACCGATTAAAACTGCGTTTTAAAGCTTTTAGATCAACTTATGTCAATCTAGTTTTGACGTGTTGGATATTGATAGTAAAAAAACATATAAAACTAAACTTTGATAGAGGGATAGAAAGACATAACCACAACACAAGTATTTATAGTGGTTCGGCTACAAGGACACCTTCCTTGCCCTAATCCACACCCCGAGTACCTAACTCGAGAGTTCCGTAAGCACTACACAACACAAACTCCTTTCACCGGTGGAGAAGCCTTCACAACGTCGCTTACACTTTATCCGGTACAAAGCCAAATGCCGGTTTCTCACACAAGGTAGAACCAAACCTTCGTCGCCTACACTTTATTCGGTACAATGCTAGACACTGAGTTCCATTACAATGGAGGAACCACAACTCAAACACAACACATCAAAGGACCAACGTGCTATTACACCACTACTTTTCACACCACATCTACTATACACTTCAAAGGTCCAAGTCTTCTAGAGGCCGTGATCTCGCTTTTAAGAGAAACCTAGAGAATCACTAAAAAAGAAATATAGATAAAAGATCATTAGATCTGAGATAAAGAATTTAGAACATAGAGAGAATATATGTCTAAGTGGGGTGAGTGAAAAGGGAGAAATGTATAACAACCCGTAAAATTTCAGATTATTATAATAATAATTGTCACGTCATAAAATTCAAATCGGTTGTTTTCTGACAAATGTAAATATTTAGATTTAAAAACGAGAGGTCACCTCGTTTCTTTAAAAATAAGAAACCGCACGCACGATACTTGTCCACTAAGTATCTGTATAATAAATGTGAAATTTAATATTATCCAAGTTAAAATTTAAGCATACATAAGCTTAATCCATTGTTTCGGGAAGTTATTCCGCATACTGCAGCGCAGTAGCATACAAGACTAAAAAAATAAATAAAGAGATAAGTGAAATATATACATCTTATCATTCAATGATAATTTACGAAAGAAAACGAGAGGTTATCTCGTGAATTTAGAAAGTCAGAGCATTACACGCATACCGACACCAAATTAATAACGGCAAACAGTTATAATCAAATTTCAACGTAATAAGAATGTCATAGTATTACGTATAAGAAATCGTTTCCGAAAACATAACTTCTATATTTTTCGGGTACCGGGGAGGTACGTTTACTCGAGGATTCGACAAAGCACGGGGTACCGATTGTACTGTTTCGTATAATAAAACAAAAGAAATAAAACTTGTGTCACCCTCTCACCCACGCTCCTTCTTTATCTGATCCTCTCTCTCTCTTGTCGACACAAACCAGAAGCACAAACATAAAAATGGATATCTCTTCCTCTTTTGGTAGTCAACACAAGAAAACCATCACTAGCACCAACCATTTTAAGCCCCCTATTCTACTCTAGCCTCACGTGAAGATGTTGGGAGAAACTATAGAAAAAGATGGAAGCTAAAAACGGGTATCACCCATTTGAAATCCAAGGAAAGAGAATTCGAGGCCTTCTTCTTGTTCCACTACAAATAGAGTTGGGTTTTCATAGTTTTTACTCACATCTCATACAAATCACAAAAACTAGGGTTCCAAGAATCAAAGGGTTTTTTGAAATTAGCTTGGGGGTTTTGCAATTGGATGCGTAAGAAGGCTTTCCCAAGAGGTTAATTGTTCTAATTCACCCTGAGCCTCCTCCAATCGAAGTTATTGATGTTCGGTGTTCAACCAATTCTACCCACCGAGTGTGTTCTTTTTTTTGTAAGGTTACAATCTTGTCATTTTTGAAATTTGATTTAACTTGTATATTGTTCTAATTAATTTAGTCGAATAAAATAAGAAATGATTAAGGATTGTTGTGTTGTTGTTGCTTTGTTGTTGTGTGGTAATTCTAAAAGAAAACATATCTTAAAAACTTGTATTGGCCTAACATATTCGAATTATTTAAGTTCTCTTTTCCAGATTTAGTTGCGCCACAGTTTTCGCAAACTACTCTTCAAATTTGATGTTCTTTACATCTTAAAAAGTTCACTCTTTCTCGTGGCTAAATATTGATTTAGGCTTATACTCTTAATATTTCTTGAGCGTACTTGTGTCGGTGTCAACTGAAATCATAACCCACATAGGGTTCGGGTGCCATAAGTTATACGTCTTAAAAAAAGGTGTATGAGTGTATTGGTTTAAGTCTTTGTTTATGGGTTTGGCATAAATCCCTGTCTAATGGTTTCGACTTCTTCATAACTTATTTTGGTCATTATTGGGTGTGAAAATAAACCACTTGGGGAGGTTTGTTTTTCTTAATTGTGTGGACTCATACCACCTCAGGAGACTATATCAAGTCTGAACTCGAGTCGGGTTGTACCCGACTAGCACCCAGAAGGTTTATAACCCTTGTTTCAAGTCACCATTAGTACTTACGTTTGTGTCTACTTCGAGTCATAAGAAAACCCCCGAGGGCGTTGCTATTTTGACTACCACAAGACCACAAGGAGTGTTTGTTGCTTCGGGTGAGTCTCGTTATACTAAGTATCTGAGTTCAGTTCTTAACCTTGCGTTTTGGTTAGTATTTTCCCCGCATCAAAATAGCTGCACTATAACATTAACTTTGTCAAAACTGATATTGTGTTAAATCATCTTTTGGGCCTCAAGCCATACCTGTTTAAGTTCAATTATAAAGGGTGCTAGTTTTTTTTTTATCAAGTGGGCTGAGAAGCCCATGGTCCTTGATAGTCCATCTAGTATTTTCATATATGGGCCCAAGCCCGATCGATTTCCAGTCCGTTGGCTATTCTTAAGAAGGGCTGAAGCCCAAGTTATACCAAGTCTCGCTTGGTTATTTTTCTGTTGGGCCACAGCCCAACCACTCGAATCCGTTGGTTTTGTCGCAGCCCACACCGGGCATTAATTCCTTTCAAGTCTCATCAAGTCGAGTAATCATTTCTCACTCGTCACAACTCGCACGACTTGTTTTCCATTTCCATCACAAACATAAGTGAGTCGACATACTACTCAAGCCGACATTGATAAATAAAACAAGTTAACAATTGAAAATGAAATTATTTAAGATAAGTACATATATTTATCTCGACTTGTAAACTATATGAAACATAAACACATTCACTTGATAAAAACCGGATATAAAACTCATTTGACATCAAATATACAATTTTTGACAAACCAATTAAATAGAAGGATTACCCACAGGTTATACCTACTTTTCAATAAACTAATTTTACGATATATAAACAAAATAAATTACTTGAAAACTTATATTGTGATATATTTATTAGTTGGGGGATATATACAACTTTTTGAGATATATTGGTAGAACTTGATATTTTTACACCTTTTGAACTATAGGTTTAAATCGAACTAATGAGTATATGAATTGTAACATAACTTTTGAAATCATTAATTTACATTTCGTAAATTAATTATTTAGATTTAATAAAACCTCTTTCGATTAAAAAACTTATTTGAACAAAATAAAACGATATACCTTTCTATATAAAATTTTGACATCTAGTCGAGTTATACCCTATTTTGCCAAGATATGTATATATAAACTTATCAGTTTGTTTGTATACATGGGTCATGTCCAACTTTCATCAAAATATAATTAACTTGTTATATTTTATGATAACCAATATAACTTATTATATTTTTATATAATAACCATCAATGAGGGGATTTATTCATAACTTGCACCATCAAATTATCTAAATAAAAAGATATTAAGTAAGGCTATTACTTAAAATTTTGAAATACTCTTATTTTATCCACTAAAAGTGATACATAGACATATTTGTACAAGTATGTACGTTAAGTATATACCCTTAAAATAATGATTACATATTCCATTAAGGTCTAAAATCATATGTAATTATTTCCGTACATCGTCATTCGGTTATCATCAAACCAAAGTCTTGTTCATCCTTGATATCTTTTCTGCGTGTACCCTTCCAAGTATTATCATTTGGTCATCATTAAACCAAAGTCAAAATTCCTTCCTTGAGATTCCTTCCATGTCATCCTTCCTAAGCCGAAATCCACTCAATTCCTTGTAAATTGTTCTAAGATAAATGATGCCACATCAACAACAACAACAACAAAACAAACAATTAAAATTTATAAAGTTAGTTAAACTTTATCAAGTCTTAAGCATAAAGACTAAATTGCCGTATTAATTAGGTTGCGTGTCGGAGCCGTGCACTACCAATAATTGATTTAATACCCTTTGGACTACTAATGGCCAAGGTGAGTTTCATAGCCCATACTTTTAATCTGTTTTATACTTGTTTTGGGGGAAGATACATGCTCATTTTACTTAAATGATTTTAATGGTGCATTTCCATGCATACTATGCCTTTTGATTGATATGTTTTAAGATACATCATACATAGATGTTTTATGGACCATACCAAAATGTTTAACTTAGAATATTATGCAGCTTAGCCTAAGTCCTTAGATCCCACATTGCTCTTTTCATGAACCGTCAATTCCTGCTGGGAAGCGCGAATGTTATAAATAGATCTATTGGGGGTGACTCCCCTGTTCGGTTGGCCCCGTATGGGTCAAGGCGAAACATATAGCATGTCAGAACCGAGTGTATTGGGATAAACACTCGCCATGGGCTCCTTATTTGTATGACTACATTTGCATACAGAAACTGTCGTAGCTTCGGTTGCATGAACTTAGTGCTGGCGTAATATATTTATAATATATGGCATTATATTCGTTGTAATGTGCATATACCCTACTTATGGTCCACTAATGAAATTCTTTTATGAAATGTAATCATAAATTCTATGACATTATGCAAGACGTAATGATCATCAAAACCAAATGTTAAATGGTATACTGAATTGCCATTTAAATAAACCTATGAACTCACCAACCTCGTGTTGACACTTTTTAGCATGTATCTTCAGGTTTTTAGGTGATAACTTATCTTTTGAGGCGCAAGGCAAAGGCATGACATGGTTATAGACAACTCTGATTTATGTATTAGGACCACATTTTGATAATGGGCCATTTTTCCGCACAAATCAATAATGTAAACATTGTTTACAAGAATGAATAAAAGTTTATTTATGAAAATCAGTTATTTTATGCTTATGTTGTGATATCAATTTAGTAGCACCCCAATACTTGTGTGCTTCCGCTGAGCCATTTTGGGGGTGTTACAGATTGGCATCAGTGCCTAGGTTATAGAGAACTGGGTATTTTTAAAACCTAGACTGTAACCACTTTTACAAAAACTAAACCCTATGACCGACACGTACCTGCCTACCAAGCTGATGCCTCACTTATGATCCTGTTGAGATCATATTTGATAACATACATGTTTTATCACTGCTCACCTAGTTTCATTATAGGTTATAATTATTTTCCCTATACGTATACTTACGTATCATAGCACTACACCTTTTCCCTCACATAAAGAGAATAATTGTTCTAATCCTTCAAGATAACCTTTAAA
Organism: Chrysanthemum seticuspe; assembly: GCA_019973895.1. NCBI lineage: Eukaryota > Viridiplantae > Streptophyta > Magnoliopsida > Asterales > Asteraceae > Chrysanthemum > Chrysanthemum seticuspe. The sequence goes on along the minus strand of BPTQ01000004.1, from coordinate 118,291,870 downwards.
AGTATTGGGACATATTACTAGCGTAACTAAGCTAAGTATTTCAAAATTCATTGAACCTCGGTTGAATATAGATTGATCACCTATATCCAACCAGGGACAGTGGGACATAGCCTGATCACCTATGTCCGACTTAAAGGTGAATTTTGCAATACTTAGGATAGTTATAATAGCGTTATGTCCAGTGAGAAAATGATAATATTTGTGATAAACGAGCATGTAATATTTTATAAACTACTCACTAGCATTCCTTAATCATAAGCTACTCACTGGCATTCCTTAATCATAAGCCACTCACTGGCATTCCTTAATCATAATCCACTCACTGGCATTCCTTAATCATAAGCCACTCAATGGCATTCCTTAATCATAAGCCACTCACTGGCATTCCTTAGTCATAAACCTTATATTTCCATATCACAATCGGGTTATGTTATAGTCACTCCTACCCCAAACCTTACATTCCGTAGACAAACCAAGCCACTCTAGGAGCAACCTTCCAATAGCACCTATGAGAAAGATCCCTTAGTGGGAATAGGCAATAAAAAGAATAATAAACCTTTGGCAAGATCTAGAAAGGCACGGTAAATGACATATAATCCCACAGAAACTTGAAAATTTTACGCCCTACATTGAAAATTTGGTACCTAGAAGCTCCACCCACCTCTTAAGAATAACGGTGCCTACCTTGTTACCCTCCTATAAACTAAATAAATGAGTTTCCATTCAAACTGTTTCCGATCATCCCACGGACCATTATAATCAAAATACCTTATGAACCACTCCTTGAATTATTCTACAAACCAGATTACCACCCTACCATTTCATCATAAAGTAAACTACAATTTCACTACTACCTCACAAAAATAAAGTGGTTCGTTAATACTTTGGAAAGTATTCTAGAACCACTCTATTAGTTACTTACTCCCTCGAAAAGTGTTTTAAGTTAATACTCCATAAACAGAAATGATCGATGTCCTCCTTGGTAGCTAAGCCTGACCTTAGGATGTATCCTACACCTCTGCCTAAAACCATAGATAACCATGAGGTTCATCAACTATTAAATCCCTAACCTTACCCAACTTAGACAACTAAACTCTACTCGTAGCTATGGGTAAATGTTATATCCTGCTACACATCCTTGCTACAATATAGTTCTAAATTTTGAGAATTTCCCTTTAAAAATCATATAATAATACTTTCCAAATCCCTCGTTAAAATGAAACAAGATGCTGAAACACTAAAAGTTTAGCAAAACTTCCCTATACACTCCATAATTAAGAATCGGTTTTACAATCTTTTGAAAATGTGTCATTTTTGCACATTATCGATTTTGAAATCTGGTCTTAGTCAAACTTGTATAAACATTTATTCGAAAGAGAAAATCGAAAACAAATGTTTCTTCATCCCTTAAGAATCAACCCATATACTTTAGAATCATGAAACGCCAGAAATGGGTACGTTTTGATAAGGCCTTGAGAAGTTAGAGGTGCCCACACTAACAAAATAGTGAAACCTCATAACATCAAGAATTAGAACTTTCACCCAATGAACCTACCCCAGAAAATCATGGCTCCTCAGATAGAGGATGTGCTGCTGACATAACACCTAGGTACCCATACCCAAAGAAGAAACCCTAGAACAACCTAAGGAAAATTCAAAACTTGTTCCAAATACCATCACCTTTTCCCGACACTCTATCGGGTAACGTAAACTGAGATCCGGGACGGATCTCCTGTAAGGTGGGTAGACTATAACAACCCGTAAAATTTCAGATTATTATAACAATAATTGTCACGTCAGAAAATTCAAATCGGTTGTTTCCTGACAAATGTCAATATTTAGATTTAAAAACGAGAGGTCACCTCGTTTCTTTAAAAATAAGACACCGCACGCACGATACTTGTCCACTAAGTATCTGTATAATAAATGTGAAATTTAATATTGTCCAACTTAAAATTTAAGCATACATAAGCTTAATCCATTGTTTCGGGAAGTTATTCCGCATACTGCAGCGCAGTAGCATACAAGACTAAAAAAATAAATAAAGAGATAAGTGAAATATATACATCTTATCATTCAATGATAATTTACGGAAGAAAACGAGAGGTTATCTCGTGAATTTAGAAAGTCACGGCACTGCACGCATACCGACACCAAATTAATAACGGCAAACAATTATAATCAAATTTCAACGTAATAAGAATGTCATATTATTACGTTTAAGAAATCCTTTCTGAAAACATAACTTCTATATTTTTCGGGTACCGGGGAGGTACGTTTACTCGAGGATTCGACAAAACACGGGGTACCGATTGTACTGTTTCGTATATAAAACAAAAGAAATAAAACTTGTGTCACCCTCTCACCCACGCTCCTTCTTTATCTGATCCTCTCTCTCTCTTGTCGACACAAACCGGAAGCACAAACATAAAAATGGATATCTCTTCCTCTTTTGATAGTCAACACAAGAAAACCATCACTAGCACCAACCATTTTAAGCCCCCTATTCTACTCTAGCCTCACGTGAAGATGTTGGGAGAAACTATCGAAAAAGATGGAAGCTAAAAACGGGTATCACCCATTCGAAATCCAAGGAAAGAGAATTCGAGGCCTTCTTCTTGTTCCACTACAAATAGAGTTGCGTTTTCATAGTTTTTACTCACATCTCATACAAATCACAAAAACTAGGGTTCCAAGAATCAAAGGGGTTTTGCAATTGGATGCGTAAGAAAGCTTTCCCAAGAGGTTAATTGTTCTAATTCACCCCGAGCCTCCTCCAATCGAAGTTATTGATGTTCGGTGTTCAACCCATTCTACCCACCGATTGTGTTCTCTTTTTGTAAGGTTACACTCTTGTCATTTTTGAAATTTGATTTAACTTGTATATTGTTCGAATTAATTTAGTCGAATAAAATAAGAAATGATTAAGGATTGTTGTGTTGTTGTTGCTTTTTTGTTGTGTGGTAATTCTAAAAGAAAACAATTCTTAAAAACTTGTACTGGCCTAACATATTCGAATTATTTAAGTTCTCTTTTCCAGATTTAGTTGCGGCACAGTTTTCGCAAACTACTCTTCAAATTTGATGTTCTTTACATCTTAAAAACTTCACTCCTTCTCGTGGCTAAATATTGATTTAGGCTTATACTCTTAATATTTCTTGAGCGTACTTGTGTCTGTGTCAACTGAAATCAGAACCCACATAGGGTTCGGGTGCCAAAAGTTATACGTTTAAAAAAAGGTGAATGAGTGTATTGGTTTAAGTCTTTGTTTATGGGTTTGGCATAAATGCCTGTCCAATGGTTTCGACTTCTTCATAACTTATTTTGGTCATTATTGGAAGTGAAAATAAACCACTTGGGGTGGTTTGTTTTACTAATGGCCACAACCCAACCACTCGAATCCGTTGGTTTTGTCTCAGCCCACACCGGGCATTAATTCCTTCCGAGTCTGCGGCTTATTGGCATCAAGTCGAGTAATCATTTCTCACTCGTCACAACTCGCACGAATTGTTTTCCATTTCCATCACAAACATAAGTGAGTCGACATACTACTCAAGCCGACATTGATAAATAAAACAAGTTAACAATTGAAAATGAAATTATTTAAGATAAGTACATATATTTATCTCGACTTGTAAACTATATGAGACATAAACACATTCACTTGATAAAAACCGGATATAAAACTCAATTGACATCAATTATACAATTTTTGACAAACCAATTAAATAGAAGGATTACCCACAGGTTATACCTACTTTTCAATAAACTAATTTTACGGTTTATAAACAAAATAAATTACTTGAAAACTTATATTGTGATATATTTATTAGTCAGGGATATATACAAATTTTTGAGATATCTTGGTAGAACTTGATATTTTTACACCTTTTGAACTATAGGTTTAAATCGAACTAATGAGTATATGAATTGTAACATAACTTTTGAAATCGTTAATTTACATTTCGTAAATTAATTATTTAGATTTAATAAAACCTCTTTCGATTATAAAACTTATTTGAACAAAATAAAACAATATACCTTTCTATATAAAATTTTGACATCTAGTCGAGTCATACCCTATTTTGCCAAGATATTTATATATAAACTTATTAGTTTGTTTGTATACATGGGTCATGTCCAACTTTCGTCAAAATATAATTAACTTGTTATATTTTATAATAACCAATATAACTTATTATATTTTTATATAATAACCATCAATGAGGAGATTTATTCATAACTTGCACCATCAAATTATCTAAATACAAAGGTATTAAGTAAGGCTATTACTTAAATTTTTGAAATACTCTTATGTTATCCACTAAAAGTGATACTTAGAGATATTTGTACAAGTATGTACGTTAAGTATATACCCTTAAAATAATTATTACATATTTGTACATGGATCCTTGGGGCTATAAGGGGCGGATCCCTCTCAGAAGGGATCCTTGGGGCATAACATATTTTGGTCTTTTTGCCTATAAATAGCAAACCACTTCTCACAATGTTTTCACACCTTCACACATACTTTCTCTCCACCATTTCTAACATATTTAGATCATTAGGAAACATGTAAACCACCCTCATCTAATAAGATCATAGTGCTTCTAACTTTCATTTATTGTAAGCATACTCCCGAAGTGATCCTCCAAAGCAAGCCTAGAGATCTTGCATCCTTACCTACTGAAGTGATCACACATCACAAGCATACAAGCACATGAATATCTTATACAACAAGCTTGGGAAACTTGTCATCTTCATTCATGGAAGACTAACTACATTATGCTTTGTCTTCTTGATGTTTGGTTTAGGATTTCATATCCATTAGACACATTGTCTTGGATATTGTCTAGTATCATATTCTTGTATCTATAACTAGATTAGATGGTTTATGTGTTTGTGCCATAAAATAAAAGGTTTGTTATGTTGGGCCACAAAACATAACGGGTGTCATAGATGTGTCGTGTTGGTCGGGTAATGGTTCCTCCTTTGTAATGGAACCCAGTATCTAGCCTTGTACCGGATAAAGTGTAGGCAACGTTGTGATACGTTTGGTTCTACCTCGTGGAAGAACCCGATATCTAGCCTTGTACCGGATAAAGTGTAGGCGACGTTGTGATAGGTTTGGTTCTACCTTGTGGAAGAACTCAGTGTCTAGCCTTGTACCGGATAAAGTGTAGGCGACGTTGTGTAAGGTTTTCTCCGCCGAGAATGGATTTTGTTGATCTAGTGAAGTAACTCTCGAGTTGGGTACTCGGGGAGTGGAGTAGGGCGAAGATGAGCTTCATGACCGAACCACTATAGATCCTCGCGTTGGTTTGTGTATCATTTTATTTATCGCTTTACTTTTATTCTTGCTTTATATTGTTGATTGTCTTTGTGGTTGATGTTTATGTTTGTGATGCATACTTGGTCTTTCAGATAGTCATAAACTATATTTAACACTTTACATATTATGACACGCTTGATCAAGAAAAAGCAACCAGACTGATAATGGTGAAACTTGATTTATCATGAACCATTAATCTTGCGGAATCTTATGTGATATTAAAGGGTTAACCTTACATGCCGTAATGCGTTAAATGCATCCTCGCGTCGAGATTAGCAAATGCAATGGTTTATACTATATTTCATTCAAAAGTTTTAAGTTTGAAACGGAAACGTATTCACCCCCTCTACGTTTTCCACACTTTGTACCTAAAACACATAAAAACATAATCCAAGGATATTTGCAATATACTTTGATATAATTGAGTGTTTTTAGACGTTTTTCCGGGTTTTACGAGCTTAAAATGATGAATAAAAGGCCACTTATCAATGGGCCTAAGTGAGGAGGTTGTGGAGGTACCACGGGTGTTGGTGGAGAAGTATGTGTGGGTAGAGTGGGAAGAGGTGTGTTATTTTTTGGTTGAGATAGTTTACATGGTTGACACTTCTCATTACCCAAAATGGGTCATTTGAGGGTGGAGGAGAGGAAGGCAAGTTTGCTAAAGGTGGTGATACATTTATGTCAACTCCTATGTTGTGGGAGGAAGGTTGCGTAGACATTCTCTCAATAGATGAGAATGTGGGCAATGGTGGTGGATTAAAGGTTCTAGGAGGTAATTTCTCCAATGTGTTCAAGAATGGGTAAGGAGAAATAGGAGGTGTAGTGAAAAGTATTTGACGAGGTTCAATAGGTGAAACTTTCGTAGGTTGTGTAGAGATAGGAGTGTTTTGAGGCGTAGGAGAAGGAGAGGTTGGTTCATTAGATGCAAGTAATGGTTTTTTCTCAATGGATGTAAGTGATGGTAAGGTTGGTTTATTAGATGAAATTTGTGATGGTGTTGGTGTAATAGGAGGAAGTTGTGGTGGTGTTGGTTCAATAGGAGTTTGAATTTAGTTAGAAATATGTGTCCTAATAGAAGGTGTTTTGATGTGTAATAGGAGGAAGTTGTGGTGGTGTTGGTTCAATAGGAGTTTGAACAAGTGCAAGATGGTGATTTTTGGAGATGATAAATCATAAACATCTAGTAAGACACTTAAGTTTTTCCTAAGGGATCAAAAGGGCTACAAACCTTTAGGTCAGCTCAAATATGACTAATAGGAGATGGATAACAAGTGTAATAAGGTCCAGAAGGTTGAGAAGGATAAGAAGTGATATAAATTTCTCTCAATTTTTCGGGATCCTCCGGATCCATTATCAAAGGGATCCAACCCGTTATACTTAAGAGATCCGGCTTTTGAGACATAAATCCTCACAGTGATATTGACAAATTTTGATCACTTATCGAATATACTTTCTAGTGTTTCAAGAAAAAATTATACAAAGATGTAAGTCTAGTATAACACGTAGAGCATGTAAGATATGCATATAAGTACTCAAAAGAATGTAAGCACAATAATGGCTCCTTTTATTCATTACACCAGTTGACAGAGACAGTACTATAAGTACCATATACATGTTTAAATGAAAGATTTATTCCTATATAATTTTCATTATTTTGCTCATCATTTTCATTTGCTGGATCATCAAAAGGTGCATAGTTGGTGGATGATTCTGGGATGAAGAAGGATGATATATAGGAATCGTCTAAGGGTTTCATCACTTTATCGACAATAGTGTATTGAGGGCTTTAGAATTGTGGATGAAAGTGCATGAAGTGATTATATTAGGAACATTCCATAGGGTATAAATTTGTTTTTATTCCCATCGAGATGTACATTAGTAAGCAAGATTGTACGGTTGTTGAGTTAGAAGACAGTAGATCATGTGAGCACAACATGCAGGAAGTTGTTCACGATTACCCGTAAGACTTCAAACATTCTCACGTAAGATAACCGCCATTGGTTTTAGCTCATCGCGAATCTCAAGTATGTCAATTATATCTGGATGAAGAACGTCCAAACGTTGAGGAGTAAGGTATGTATGAGCAATATGGGATATTTAATTCATGATAGTTAAAGAGAGATTCACGAGACCAATCCTCGGTGTAGGCACATTGCCCATAGCCTGGGATTCGGAGGATGTTAGCAAATTTCTGAAGAGTTAGAACAACTTTTTGGATTTTGAATAAAAACCAAAGTGAGAGAGCGCGATACTCGTTACGTATGAGTTCAACTTGACGAAAGAATTCCAACACGAATCGTGGATAGATTGGTTTATTGATGGTGAGGAGACGCTCAAAGCCTATGGTGTGAAAACATGTGTTGATGTCTCTGTCGAAGATAAGAGAAGAGTCAACAACACGTCCCTCATAAAGGAAACGGGTTTCAAGATTATTAAACCCACAAACATGGTTGCTAGGAGTGTTTTGTTCATGTGAAATGTCTGGGATGTAGAAGCTAGTGTATCAAAGATCAAAATCATACTCGTGAGACATATTGAGACCTATGTAAGTGGTTTAAGAAGATTATTTACATATTAGAATAGATTGTTACATAATATACACGTGTCACGTATTTTAGAACAATCTTTTTGAAGAGTTTTGTTTAAGAACATTTCATATGAGTTGGGATATCTACAAAAATTAGCAAAGATTAGTTGATTGCTTTGTATTGACAATGTTAAAAAAAAGTTATCTTTATGAGAGAAAGCTTTTATGTACTTAAATTTTGTAGGAAAGTTTTTAGTTAACCTTGTATATCTACATCTTGATAAAGAGCTAAACCTTTATAGAAAGGTGTTGAGAGGATGTAGTTATTTACACAGGTGGTTTGGAAGTCTAAGATTGAGAGGGATGAGATCCTAAGCTAAGAATACATGAGTTTTTAGTTATTTGAAAAGAGGAGAGAAATAACGTGAGATGATAAACCGATGTCTTGTCAAGCCGGTTCTTCCGGATCCTATTTTAAAGTGTATCCGACCCATTATACTGAAAGGATCCGGGGCAATCTGCTCATGAGTTTTTGGTCATTTGGTTTTTCGATGTGTTTTAAGGTCACTTTAAGAATATAAAGTTTTAGATCATAAGTAGCTAGATCAAGAGTTTGGAAGGTTTTTCATAATGAGAGAGTTGAGACTATGCATTTGTTCTATATACATTGATGTAAGAAGATAGACGTAGAAGAGAACGAAAGAGTGCTTATACCCTAGAGACATAGGGTTGGATTTAAGAGGTAGATGATTTTTATGGAAACCAAAGAGGAGGAAGAGAGTATGTTTCCATTAAGGGGATGTTTGGTACGGTAGAATGGAAAGATGAGAATCAGAATTGAGGCCGATTCTTGTGTTTGTTTTGTCAAGGAAAAGAAACAGGGAATAAAAAATGCATTCTTATTCCAACAAAATGATTCTTTCTAAAAAGTGGAGAATGACGAAGAAACAAAAATTGTTCATGTTTCTATTCCACCATCTCATTCACCGGGAATGAAAATCTTCTTTGAAAACATGGGGGGTATAAAGCACCCTCAACCACATGCGAGTCATATGCTAACCAAAAACGAAAACAATATTTCCGATTCATCTTTGAAAACTACAAAAATTCCTTTTCGAAATTAAAAGGGCTTGCACATGTAATCAGTTTCTTTTTATCATTGATATAATACCTGGTCATTATCGATAACCAAATTGTAAATTGTAGGTCACAAAATCAGGTATAGCATTATTTCATCTTGTTGGTTTTGTAGTTTATTTGGTTGTTGACATGTTGTTGCTTTTCTTCATTTATGCTTATGGTTAATCATCTATTGGGGTTCATTAACATTCATGATTACACAATATCAATGACTCATTGTTGCTTCTCAAATTAAGTTTTGATTATAAGTTTATAACCGAAGAACAATATGGCGGAAACTCGTGCTTGTGTGATGCATGTCACGTGTTTGATAAAATGTCAAGCTAAATTCAATCTACATTTTTTTCCATGTTTTTCTACATAATCTTGATCTGATGAAAAATGTATGTGCTCAACTACTCATGCTAAGTTGTTTGTTGTCAATGTGTTGTTTTAATGAGTAAACATAATAACGTGATTAACTATGTCTTTATATTTCTTTCACTCTCATGTACATGTCGTGGGGTTTTTTGAATCTTGTGAATCTTTATGCTCCTATTTCTAGATTTATTTCTTTGTTGATGAAACCCGATGTTGTAATTTGTATACCCAAGTTTGATGTTCTCATGTTGTAATGATGTACTAGGAGACCTGCTATAAGTGGCCACCTCCCACAAGTTGTATTTGAGTTTTGAAGTAAAACAAGTCAACTTAACACTTCAATTGCTTTCGAAGTTGATCAACATCAAATATGCAATACTTATTACTAGACAACTCAAGATTTTTTAGCGTTTTTTTTTCACATCTCAAATTCATAGGTAAAAAAAACACCAACAAATGAGGCCATTAGGTAATTAATAAGTTGAAAATGATACTTCCGGTGATCAATTACGTTTCCATTCCACTACACAATATAAACAAACAAGAGAATGTATTCTTCTCATATTGATTCTCTAGTTGTACCAAACACATGAGCTAATATCCTTTCTTCAGATTCATTCTCTTTCTCTGCATTTCCATTCTTTGTTGCGTTTCCATTCATGACGATTCAATCATACCAAACGTCCCCTAAATGCTTAAACCATTGTACTTAAAATTCAATTAAGCATATAAAGTGTCAATAATAGTTTTATGACTATGTGAGTATTTTACTAAGTAAGTTATAAGTCTGGTTTAAAAGGATCTACTTAATTTTACGCATAAAAAGAGGGCACACATTAAGATATGCATTTAAGCTCTACACAATTAGCATATTTGAAGATATCATCTATTTTGTGAGAAAACATACATGTGCTTAATTTTTCTTAGATGAATGTGAGATACTTCACGAGCTTTTAAAATATCTGCATACTATATAGTAGTACATATTTGAAGCTCTTTTAGGTCTTTCTTTATTTTCAAACTTCATTTCTCCTTTAATAAGCTGAAGTTTTGAAGAATCCTATCATGAAGATTTCTAAGAAGATTGGTTAGAAAGAAGAAAAGATGAATATCAATATCCAAATATTTAAATTTGATTCTTTTAAAAAAAATATTTTTGATGCCAATTTTTACTAAGAGTTTCCTTCATTGTAATTTTCAAAATACACACGGATCATTTCAAAATTTTAAAGTACAATATACTTTAAGAAATTTGGTAACGAAGCTCCAATGCCAATTGTAGAAAACTAGAAGGGGAAGAGGGGGGGGGGTTGAATAGTTTTACCAATTAAAACTACGTTTTAAAACTATTAGATCAACTTATGTCAATCTAGTTTTGATGTGTTGGATATTGATAGTGGAAAAACATATAAAACTAAACTACGAGAGTGGGATAGAAAGACATAACCACAACACAAGTATTTATAGTGGTTTGGCTACAAGGACACCTTCCTTGCCCTACTCCACTCCCCGAGTACCCAACTCGAGAGTTCCGTAAGCACTACACAACACAAACTCCTTTCACAGGCGGAGAAGCCTTCACAACGTCGCTTACACTTTATCTGGTACAAAGCTAAATACCTGGTTCTTCACAAAAGATAAAACCAAACCTTCGTCGCCTATACTTTATCCGGTACAAGGCTAGACACCGAGTTCCATTACAATGGAGGAACCACAACCCAAATAACACAACACATCAAAGGACCAACGTCCTATTACACCACTACTTTTCACACCACATCTACTACACACTTGAGAAGAACAAATAACAAGATACACTTCAGTGATCTTGTAGAGATGAAGAATCCTAGCAACTCATGTCTTGAGCGTCCAAGTCTTCTAGAGGTTGTGATCTCGCCTTTAAGAGGAACCTAGAGAATCACTAAAAAAGAAAGCTAGATAGAAGATCATTAGATGTGAGAAAAAGAACTTAGAGCATAAAGAGAAGATGTGTCTAAGTGGGGTGAGTGAAAAGGGATAAATGGCCAACTATTTATAGGCAGTCTGGCCACTGTTCACCCTGATCGACGGATCCCTTCCCAAAGGGATCCAACCAGTGTTAGCCAGGGATCCGGCTATCTGGTAATACCAGTTCGGATTTTGGGTTACAAACCGGGTTTTGGGTTATGGGTTATTGTCCATGGATAGGTGATGTCATGTCTGATGTCAAAGTCAACTTTGGTTATGGGTTATGGACTTTGGGTCATGGGTCATGAACTTTGGGCCAATGCTTATGGATATTACCCATTTTGGATGTCATGCATGATGTCATGCAATGGGTTATGGGTTTGGGTCAAGCTCCATGGGTTATGGGTTTTGGGCATGGACTTTGGGTTTGTGGATAATCCAGCATGTTTATATATTAACAAGTTATACAATAGATAGCATGCATTTTTATAAAATGTAAGTAATCAAAGTTACTTGTGAATGTTTTATAACAATGCTTTTGATTTTACGTAAATTATTTAACTAAACATATTTAATGATATGTTTGTTTATTTAAATGAGTTAGTAAACTATTGGCTCAAAAGTTTACGTACTTTATTTATTACGTTAAAATGATTTTACGCTTGTTATCGACAAAACATAAGAAAATCGTAAAATATAAATAAACGTGTTTATATTTTATTTGTATTAACAAAGTTATAAAACTTATCACTATCCATGCTTTTTAATAACTTTTTTTAATTTTATATGAGTATTAAATGTTTTACATACGTTTATGGAAAAGTATATATGGGGTTAAAACTAATACGACTATAAGTCATTATTAACGAGGAAATATATATCAAATGAAGGCACGGACAACAACTATTATATGAAAATACATACAGCATGCAACAAATACATAGTAACACCGCCCTTTTTCTTTCTTTCTTTTTCTTTTTTACTATATTACAATGAAATAAACAATTGTAGATTGTGACATTGTATGATTTAGCCTGAGGCAATGAGTTTTGGCACTTGTAGATCCTAAATAAGAATATATGAAACTTAATCTAACATATGGATCATTTGGGTCTATCTCTTTTCCCCTGGTTCCTGTCTAGAGTGACTTTTAATGACTATTCGCTATTTGAAGGAGGAAAAAAAAAAAGAAAAAAAAAAGACAAATCATTAGAACTTTGTATGTGACATATTGTATGTTGGTATCGTAAACGTCATATGTGGCTGTGGATTTTGGCCCATAATTTTGGCTGAAGCGATTTTGTGTAGTTCCCCAAAATAGAAGGTAGCCCATGTATTACACAGCCCAAAAATTATTTGGTATTATGTTTCATAGGACTGCTGAAAACATGTCAATGCTGTATAGTGTATACAGCCAAAAAGGCGTCAATGACACCTCACACAAAAGTAAGCTCTAAGCGGATCTTGCTAAAAATGCATATAATCAAACTCTCGTTTAATTAATGCAGTGTAATTGTTTTAAATTATGACCTAAATTTCTAAACAAGAGGCTAAATGTTTGAAGTTACGCGCAAAATTGGCATACATGGAAAGAAAGAAAGATCTGTCTTGCCTTTTTTTTTTTTTTTTTTTTTTTTTTTTTTTTCTCTAAATAATACAAACGCTAGCAACAATCACATTGTTCTTCTATACTTCAACATCAGGAGTCACATTATCTGTTGATCGTTCATCAACGTCAAAATTTCTGTTTGACCCTCTAAAGAAAAGATCAAATGGTGATCTAACAGATCTGAAAAGTTGTTGTGAACTTGTGGTTATTGCCAAGTCGTTTCCAGGGTTGGCTACGTGAGAAGAACTAGACACACTCCTAGACGTTTCACCTCTTCCTCTTCCTCTTCCAAGGTTACAATGTTCATATTGAATGAAATCTAGTCTTCTTGTAGAACCAACACTTATACTTCGAAAGGTCTTCTTTTCACTACTTTCTAAAGGAAAGGCCATATGTGGACTTGTGGGAAGGCTCGTGCCCAGGTTAAAAAAAAGTCCATGAGCCTCATTTGGTAAACGTAATGTGTATCTTTCAATATTTTCAACAGGTTGTGCTGCCACTGAATGACCCGTCGAACATGAACGTGGCATATCAGTGGTAGGAGGTATAATGTGCTTAGCCTCGATTGGGAGAAGAAATTCAGTTGATGCAAAATCCCTATCCGGATCAACTGAGTCATGTGGCTCTGTTGCATGACTAGTTTCACCCGGTCCAAGTACAAGATCTGCTCGGCAAACCGGGCACGTGACATGTGATACCAACCATGTGTCTATACACTCCCGATGGAACACGTGACTACATTTGGGGAGCAAACGTAGGGTTTCATGGTCTTGAAATTCATTTAAGCACACAGCGCATTCTAGCACCGTTTGACCTATTTTTATTCCCTTGACACTTGAATACAAAAAGCTAGCGAATGATGCGATCACAGCAGGGTCAAGCCCATGCACTGTCGATCTCATCGACCCGATTTCACTCCCATGCGTCGTACTTGCAAGTCTGAGGTGTCGTTCTGCATAATGGCGAAAGTAGGCTGATATAACACAAATCATGAAGAATACACTTAAAAGTGACACCAACACAATGGCCATTACTGGATTGACTCTGGTACCACTACTCTGTGGCAGCAAAGCCACCGGTGGTGATGCAATCTCATCTTCTGCCGTAGTGCAATCACTATATGAGACTAGCATAAAAATAAAAACAGGCCATTTGATTTGATGGACATAGTAAAGAGTTTGCATGAAGAAGAATGAAGATACTACTTGTGAATAGGAATTTTGATACTAATCATGACAAGGGTTTAATTAGTTACTAAATTTAATTAGTTTTAATAAATCAGCTTCATAAAAAAGTTAGTAAAATGATGCTATCTTGCGCCTGCTTTAGGGACGTGTCTTTGCACTATAAAAAATATGAGTGTCCTGTCGTGTTGTTGAGGAGATTGACATTTTGGTAGAAAGGTTGGAACACGACGAGGGGAACAACTGAATGAGTACAATTAAAAGATTAGTATTTCGATTATAACGAGGTAGAATGACAATTTAAGAATATAATTTGATTAATAATGCCATTAGTATGGACGGTTTTTCGTTTTTTCTTTTGTTGAGAGGTTGGAATATTCATTCAAATTAAATGTTCGGATGGCATTAACCGTTTGATTGATGAGAGAATATACAAAACCTACATAATATAGATCCCAAACCCTACAATGACATGGGCTTGGGTACATATACATCGATGGGCCTAACACAAATATGAATACATAATGCTAACAGTTGTGAGCTTTGGTTGTAGGTTTTTACCTTTCAACTATGCGCCGTCAACATCTTTATCTTTACTCCTTATTAAGTACTCTCTCCGTCTCATATTGACCGTCCATTTTGAATTTTTTAGATATTTCATTTCTAACTTTGACCTTTAATATTTTTATTTGTGTTATATAATACTTGATACAAAATATATAATAGATTGAGTTTTAAATGTATTTTTTTATTGGTATAATTTTTATTAAATATTATATAACACAAATAAAAATATTTAAAGTAAAAGTTAAGTACTGGTATTTGAGACTTTTTAAAAATGAAAGTCTTTTACACACTTTCTTTTTTTGGAATTGTTTTACAACATGTTAATGCACTTCTTAAATTAATGTTTTACAAAAAAAAAAAAAAAAAAAGAAAAAAGAAAAAAAAAAAAAAAAAAATTAATTCAGTAAGATTACGTATAAAAAACTCACTAAACTTGTAATCATAATTTTAATAGTTTGCTGAAAAATTGAACATGAAACACTTATTAACTTGTAATATCCGTGTTCATTAATACTAGAATTGAAAAATGAAACTGCTAACCATTTACTCTAATATTAATTTAGACGTTTTGAACATGAAACACATATGCATTCGAAATTTTTCTTGTTTCATATATATTTCTAATATTGGAATATTATATTATTAAGAGTTTATGATGAAAACGTGATCCGATGAGCTTTATTCGTTTCCGTTAGTAATAAATTGTCTTAGTGATTTATATTTAGTTATAGTTACGACTTTGTCATTCTAAAGATCATGGTTTCCTAGGATGTTGGATGTATTGGTTTTTATTGTATGGTATTCAAGTGACCATATATGCTGACTTAATTTTAAGGATGATTAATAAAAATTGAATTCAATTTATTTTTGGGTTCGATTGAATTATATTTGCGTGTATATGAAATGGTTGGTTGATACGATGGTGTACTAAAACCTATTTGTAACAAAAAATGTGTTGTTCCCGTATCACAAATAGCAAAACAGTAAATTAAGCTAAGTGTGATCCATGACTAAAGCAAAGTAGTTGAAAAACTTAGTTTAAACAAGATAAGTAAGTTAAGAACACAATAGATTTTTAACGTTTATATTCTTTATTAAAACGAATCAAAAATAATATATTACCCAAGTGTTTGCGGAACAACACTTGGGATTGAATGACAAGTACAGTGTGCATCTTCACTAAGCTTAGGCTAAGTCTAAGCACAACTATCAGGATCCACTGAACTATATCAGGGACATAGTCGTATTTGAAGGAGTGAAAGTTGCTTGTGTGTGTTTTCACAATTAATGCGCAAGCTTGACTTTCACTCCAACCTTATGGCTATTTATACAAGTGTGAAATTTAACTATATCCTAAAAGACAAACTGACATAAGCTATATAGACAAAATACTGGTGCATTTTGTCTTAGTTTACAAGAGCCTATATTGGGTAACAGACAAGGTAGCTTTCTGGTTGTCAGTGATGACACTGATCTTGGTTGTTAGCTTTTCAGGGAAAGTTTGACTTATGGCTGATAAGGACTCCTCCTTATAAGTTCAAACTTATCCCGCCTTGTCCCACACATTCTTCAGTCTTCAGTCTTTGTCTTCAGTGAGTTATTGTCATTACTCACTGAACATATCATCTTCTTTTTTACTCAGTCTTCACCCCTTGAGTTCCGCCTCACTAAGCGAAGAGACTTTTCTTCTAAGTTTCGTTCTGAGTATCCTGAAGATGACTCACTGAGTGACTATGAGCTCAGTGACCTGTTAGTGTTTAAGGTCATAAACACTTAGGGTATTTTCTATTCCCCTATTTAGATATACAAATAGCCTAAGTGTTTCTAAGTTCAGTGTGAGTGAGCAAAGGTCTTCTTCTCATACTGACTATTCTACAAAGCAACTAAAGAACACTGAGTAACATAAAACATTGTTCATTGAAAATATATTACATGTTCCTAAGTTACAATGAAAAAAAAGATACAGATAGTGTTGTTGTTGTTGATGTGAGTTCAATCCATTTGATATCCAAGAGCTTCAAGTTTAACTTTCTTAAACTTCAGCTTGTCTTGGTCATGGTGTTGACTGATCTTGATTCTTAGGTCATGGCTGAACCTTGCATTTTCAGGACTCTGGATTTGGGTAGCAGCCAGTAGAAAGCCAACCATAGCTTCAATATCGGCCTCGTCTATTTCACTCCACCTTTGGAAAGCAGGGTCTCCGAATTAATCAGTGAAAAACAGGCCTCTTTCATGTCGCTCAATAGCCAGATGGTTTACGAACCTGACTCCTTCAGGGAGGGATCTATTGTAGTCCATGCCATGGATCTTGATCTCTGGTTCATGCTCTAGGATCTTCCTCTTTTTCCTTGAAGGTTGAGAGGGGGCAGGTTGACTTGCTGGTGCATGGAGAAGGGACTGAATGCCAACTTCTTCAGGCATCTGTCTTAGTCTCTCATACTTCTTGCTCAGTAAGTCCATAAGATTCTTGACAATGGTATTCTTCTTCTTCTCAATGACTGGACCCAATTCATCCAGCTCAGTTATCTCAAAGTCTGAAAACTTGAAGGGGTCATGAACTTCAAAGGTTCGCTTATCATGACCTTTGTAGATAGTGAGAACTGCAGGTTTAGTGTTGGCATGAATTTTGATGTCAGTTATAGGTTCAGACCTCTTTCTGTTCGTCATTACCCAGTTGTAATGATCGACTCTTTTCTACCTGATCTCTGCCAATCTTTTCTCTCTTTCAGCTCTTCTCTTTTTCAGGACTCTGGATTTGGGTAGCTGCCAGTAGAAAGCCAACCATAGCTTCAATCTCTGCCTTGTCTATATCATTCCACCTTTGGAAAGCAGGGTCCCCGAATTAATCAGTGAAGAACATGCCTCTTTCAGGTTTCTCAATAGCCAGATGGTTTATGAACTTGACTTCTTCAGGGAGGGATCTATTGTAGTCCAGGCCATGGATCTTGATCTCTAGTTCATGCTCAAGGATCTTCCTCTTTTTCCTTGAAGGTTGAGAGGGGGCAGGTTGACTTGTTGGTGCTTGAAGAAGGGACTAAATGCCAACTTCTTCAGGCATCTGTCTTAGTCTCTCATACTTCTTGCTCAGTAAGTCCATGAGATTCTTGACAATGGCATTCTTCTTCTTCTCAATGACTCGACCCAATTCATCCAGCTCAGTTATCCCAAAGTCTGAAAAGTGAAAGGGGTCATGAACTTCAAAGGTTCGCTTATCAGGACCTCTGTAGATAGTGAAAACTGCAGGTTTAGTGTTGACATGAATTTTGATGTCAGTTATGGGTTCATGCCTCTTTATGTTCGTCATTACCCAGTTGTAATGATCGAATCTTTTCTGCCTGATCTCTACCAATCTTTTCTCTCTTTCAGCCCTTCTCTTTTTCAGAGCACTCATTTCAGCTTCCTGAGAAGCTTTGAACTTCAGACCTGCTTGTCCACTTTCCAGTGTCCTTTTATCTATCCCTATTTTCTCAGCCTCTTCATGAACAACCTTAACCAGGGCAGCCTGGCTCTTTCTTTCTTTCTTCTTCAGCATGGTTCTTTGCTCTTTCCTCCTTCTCAAGATAGAGACTCATCTGTTTCACAGTCAGTAAGTACGTTTTGCCATTTATCTCATAAGGGATCTTGATAGGCTCAGGCGTTATCATGATGCCTTTGCCTTTTTCTTGAGGAGGGACTGATGAAGATGGTGGTGTTGTTGATGGTGGTACTGATGAAGATGGTGGTGTTTTTGATGATATTGGATGAACTTGGGAGATAGGTACTACTTGAGTTGGCTCCCCCTCAGTGTGAGAAGGAGTTTCTTCAGTGGTTCTCTCCCCCTAAACTATTTCTTGACCGTCAGTGATAGCAAGACTTGACCTAGGCACTGAGGGTCAGGGAGCTGCTTGCCCTTGAAAGCCTGATAGATTTCAGAAACCATGGACTTGATCTCTGAAGTATCTTGTTGAAGACCAGTGACTTTCTCCCCAAGATTGGCCTGAGATTTTTCCAGTACAGTCATTCTAGGCCCGAGATTCCATGCCATAGAAGATGAAAACTTAGCCAAATCCGCAACATGTTTATCCAAAGAACACAAAGAGGACTGAATTGCCTCCACTGATGAGTTGAGACCCTGAACATTAGAGTTGTTGAGCATGGTGATAAGTTCAGTCAGACTTGAAGAGTTCTTCTCATAAGTCTCCGTAGCCTCAAGAACTTTGTTGTTTAGTGCAGGGTCTTCCTTAACCACTTCTTTCAGGAACTTCTTCAGATGCTTATCCAGCAAGTAGAGAGAGTGGTACATGTTCTCCTTGTGATTAACATTTTCATCAAAGTTTTCAACCACGGCAGCCTTGAGATCAGCATAACTTGCAGCAGCCTCCACATGCTGATCCCATAACTCATCAGTGACACCAGCATACAACTTTTGAGTAGCTTTCCTCAGAAACTTCACCAATTGTCTTTCAGTGAGGGGAAGAATGTTATCATACTTCTTTAAGTATTCAGGGCAGGAAGATGATGTAGAGTGTGAAGGGGCAGAAAAGTCATGGTCAGGTTGAAAGGGTGACTCTTCAGTCTCTTTTGGATCAGGCTGATGTTCTTGTTCAGAGGGTTGAACATCAACGTCCACTTCTTCACCAGCAGCAAGTTCTTCCTCCTCACTGTCAATATCAAGCTCTTCCTCAGACATTAATAACTCCTGAACATCAACAACACTTAGAAAGCTAGATGGGGTTATGGATTTCGTAGGCGGGTGGTTTTTATCCCCCTGAATCTTTGTCCCCCAAGGACCCTTCAAACACTCGTGGGTGTTTCCCAGTGCCTTCGCTAGGGCCAGGATTGGTGATGAGTTCTGTATCAACGGGGGTTTTGGATCCCTCTGAGTCTTTGTCCCTCGTTGCCCCTTCAAGCACTGGTGGAAGATTCCCAATACTATCCTTAGGGATAGTGGCAGTGAGATCCCTATCAGTGGGTTGTTTATTTCCCCTTGAGTCTTTGGGATCAATAGTTGTACCCTCAGACAAAAGCTTTGATTTTCGAATGTCCTCATCAGGCGAAGTGGAAGGCACTTCCTTACCAGTAGGTTGTATGTTTCCCTCTGGATCTTGGGGAGTAGTAGTTGGGACCACTGACTGTGATGTATCAGTGTCATTCCTTGTCACCGAGGGTTGTGATGTTTGGTCTCCCTTGGGTGGCTTATCAGTCTGGGGCTTCTTTTGCCTCTTGGGTTGTGTTCCAGAAGCCTCAGGGCCCTAAGACTTGGGTTTGGTCTTAGTCCCAGTCTGAGACTTTCCCTTTCTCTTTTTAGGAGCAGGGTTTGGAGACACTGATTCCCTCTGGTTGTTTGCAGCAACCATATGGGCCGTCAATTCTACTTCAGTGATTAAGGATGGGTTCTTTAAAAAATTTGATGGATTCAGGGTGGCAGGTAAAGCGCCAAATTGAAAATCCTGAGTATAATTAGAACCCAGTAACTTTTGCAAAGCACAAGAGACAAACCTAGGGTATGAAACATATTTCACCCTAGTTTTGCTCAGGAGCTTGTTTGCAAGATCACTGTAAATGATCTCTCCAATGTCGACAGTGGTCCCTATCATTAGGAAGTAAACCATCATCAACTGAATAGAGTTAATCTGTTCAGTGGATGAGTGGTTCCCGCCGAGAACCTTCATCACAAAAGTGAACAGGATCTTCCGAGCCGCGGGAAATGAATTTTTGGTGACAGGTGCGTGGTCCTGTAACTTTGGTCTAAAGCAATTTTTGTTAACTCAGCCTTAACAATGGTTGGGTAAGGTTGTTCAACATATTCACCATTATTGTAATCAAGCCCTGTTGAAGAGCAAAAAGTTTTGTAGTCCAAAGTCATTTACTGTTCCCCATTTAAGACCGAAAACCTGATGAGAAACTCCCTGAGGGGTCTAGGCTGGTTCTCGTGAGTAGAAGGTGGCGGGTCATAGGCTACTGCTGTAGCCCAAAACTCTTTGAGGAAGTTATGGTACAATATAGAGGGTAAATTTGTAAAGGCCTTCTTCAGTGGGCAATTAAACAAAACTTTCATAATTCCATTATAGGCTGGGACATCATTGGGGTATTCAAAAATGCCTATAACATTGTTGGTTTCAAATTAAACACTTTCTAAACCTCCCACCCACTGTGGTACGAACAAAACTCTATGAGTTCTTGCCATTTTCATTCAGAAAAGTTTTTAGGGTTTTGGTTTTGACAAGAAAAATCAAAGAGGGTAATTTCCTTATTACCTATTGTTTTGAAAGTTTGAGATTTGAAGAAAATCTTTGAATGTTGTTTGCAAAGATGAAAGGAATTTTTGTTCAACCAATTTAGAGCAAAGCACACACAGCTATTTAGATTTTGAAATAATTTTGATAGAGTTTGATTGCAGAAAACAATTGTGTGTGTGTATTTTCTTATGTTAGAGAGGGGTATTTATAGAGTGGTGAGAGGGTTGATTTTGCACATGTGAGGTTTTGTAAAAGTAGTTTTTGAAAATGTTTCACTTTCCTCATTTAATGCTACCACTCCATTACCCGCAGTTTTTTTCCAACTTTCAAGGGAACAGTTACAAAGCACAGTAAAAGTGCATTTGCAGAGGGTGACATCACCAATAAAATATCCTTAAGATATTTGTTGTGAGTGAGGCACTAAATGCCAAGTGGGATAAGGTGAGAATTATAGGATCCCATGACATGCATGACATGAGGGTTAAGAAACATATATTCTTATATTAAATTAGCTTGTTTACCAACCTAGGACATTAAGTAACTGAAATACTTCGAGCATTTAGTTACTCATTTAATATGTTCTATATCCATTGTCAGGGACCCTGAATGAGTCTTACTTATTCAGTGAGAGGATGTGTTTTTTTGGGATTTTTATTCAGGGACCAGGGACCTTACCTGAGAGAACTGCTGAGACTGGGATTGATTATCAGGTTACTGATTTTCAATGTCAAACATTACTAATTCAGCTTTCAGTCTATTGAAGGTAGATTCATCCAAGGGTTGATATTCAGTAGGGATGAAATGGAGTTATATGTCTCCTTTCATGATATGGTCCCTGATAAAATGGTATATGATATCAATGTGTTTGGTTCTTTGATGAAGGACAAGGTTGTTGGAGATAGCAATTGCACTAGTGTAATCACAGAAGATGGGTACCACTTCTAATGGATGTCATAGTCACTGAGTTGACTTTTCAACCATAGCACATTGGCACAGCATCCTGCAGCTACCACATATTCAGCTTCAGCTGAGGACATAGCCACTAATTGTTGCTTCTTAGTACTCCAACAAACAAGTTTTTCTCCAAGGAATTGACAAGACTCTGAAGTACTTTTCCTATCCATGTTGCAACCAACATAGTCAGAGTCAGAGTAACCTTTGAGGTCAAATCCTGAACATTAAGGATAGTAAAGTCCAAGACTTGGGGTACCCTTCATGTATCTAAGTATCCTTTTGGCTGCAGTGAGATGGGATTCCTTAGGGTCAGACTAAAATATTGCAATTAGACATACTGCAAATTGTATTTCTGGTCTAGAGGTAGTGAGATACATCAGTGACCCTACTATTCCACTTAAGTGAGTTTGGTTGAATGATTTGCCAATGAGATCTGGTCCAAGGTTATTTGGTGGGACCATTGGAGTCTTCACTGAGGCACAATCAGAGATCTCATATTTCTTCAAGAGATTTCTGGTGTATTTCTCTTGACTAATGGTGATTCCTTTTCAGTTTGCCTGATTTGTAGTCCAAGGAAGTATGTGAGTTCACCCATCATGCTCATTTCAAATTTCTTTGTCATCAGTTTTTCAAACTGTTTTCAAAGAGTATAATTTGTTGAACCAAAGATGATGTCATCAACATATACTTGGACTAGAATCACATCTTATTTTTTCCTATAGCTAAACAGGATGTTGTCTATCTTTCCTCTGACAAACTTGTTTTGGATCAGGAAGGCCGAGAGAGTTTCATACCATGCTCTAGGAGCTTGCTTTAGTCCATATAGGGCTTTGTTAAGATTGTAGACATAGTCAGGGTACTCACTACTCTCAAAGCCTGGGGGTTACTGAGCATAAACATCTTCCTTAAGTTTACCGTTCAGGAAGGCACTTTTGACATCCATTTGGTAGACTTTGAAGTTCATGTATGTTGCAAATGCAAGGAAGATCCTAATGGCTTACATTCTAGCAACATGAGCAAATGTCTCATCATAGTCAATGCCTTATTGTTGTTTGTATCCTTTAGCTACAAGTTTGTCTTTGTTTTTTTATGACAGTTCCGTTTTCATCTGTCTTGTTTCGGAAAACCCACTTTATTCCTATGACTATGACATCTTGGGGATATTTGATCAGTGTCATGAATTTGTTTCTGTCAAACTGATGAAGTTCTTCCTGCATAGCCTGAACTAAGCTAGGATGTTTCAGAGCCTCTGTGACACTTTTGGGTTCAACTTTTGAGAGAAAGTCTGCATACAAACACTCATTAGTTGAAGCTGCTGATAACTTAGCAACCATGATCCTTGTGATCATGCCTTCAGTGGGCTCTCCAATGATATTTACAAGCTCAATGTCTTGAGATCTTGTCCATTTATTTTGTGGTCTTGGGTCTGAGCTTGATGAAGTAACTGGGAATTGAGGAATGGGTTCAGGGGCTGGAACAATAGAAACATGAGGTTCATTGGATGAGGAAATTTGTTGTTCAGATTTAGATTCTTGAATTTCTGGTTCTTGAACATTTGGTTCAGTATGACCTATCCCAGCAGGGACTGATTGAGTATTAATGAATTCACTGATGGTTGGTTGAGGGAGGTTGTGAGGTAAAATGTAGTAGGAGATGTCAGCATCTGCTTGATATTGACATGAGGAATTGTTTTCAGAGTTGAACTCATCAGGAGGATATCTAGATGAGTCATCAATTCTTATTTCTTCTACTGAGGTATTAGAGAACCTTATGCTTTCAGAGCTCTCATCAAAGGTGACATGGAAGGTTTCCTCAACTTGTTGTCTTATGATGTTAGACACCCTGAAAGCCTTAGAAATCAGTGAGTAACCTAAGAAGTATCCATCATCAGCTTTTGCATCAAATTTGCCTAAGTGATCCTTGTGATTGTGAATGAACACATGACACCCAAACACATGAAAGTAGCTGATATCAGAGAGTCTCCCTTTGAAGATCTCATAAGGGGTTTTGTTGTGTTTTAACAACTTTAGTCCAGAAGTGTTTTGAGAGTACTGAGCCATTTAACATGGTTCTAGCATCCTCAATGAGTGTTATGTTTTTCCTTTCAGCTACCCCATTTTGTTCAAGGGTATAAGGAGATGAGAAATTTTGGGAAATCCCTTTTTCATCACAGAAACCCTCAAGGTCCTGATTCTTAAATTCAGTACCATTGTCAGTCCTGATTTGTTTTACTTTAATGACATTTTGGTTTTCAATCTTCTTGATGAATGACATTATTGTATCAGCTGCCTGACTTTTTTTGGAAAGAAAATATACCCCAAGTATATCTTGAGAACTCATCAACAATGACAAGGTATATTTCTCATGCTGGATTGATCTAGGACTTACAGGTCCAAACAGATCCATATGCACGAGTTGGAGGCATCTTTTGATTGAGAAATTTTGTTTTGTTTTGAAGGATGCTCTGTGATGTTTTCCTTTTTCACAAGCAGAACATGGTTTATCCTTTGCAAATACCAGTGATGGTAAACCAAGGACTTTGTTTTGTTTAGCCAGGTTGTTGATATTTTTAAAATTTAAGTGAGACAGTCTCTTGTGCCATAGCCAGTTGATAGTTTTAGTGGCTTTGGCAAAGAGACAAGTTCCATTCTGAGATAGAGTTGACATGTCTAGTACATATACATCATCTCTCCTAGGATCTATGAGAACAACTTCTTTATTAACATTAAAAATAGTCCCTTGTTTATCATCAAAATGCACTATGTATTTTGCATCACACAACTGACTGACACTGATGAGATTATACTTCAGACCATTAACATAAGCAGTTCTAGAGAACATTATACCATTACAGTTTACTGAACCATAACCTTCAGTGGGACATGATGAGTTATCACCAAATACTACCTTAGGTCCTAGTTCTTCTGCATATTTGTGTAGATATTCCTTCACATCAGTCATGCTTCTTGAACATCCACTATCTAGATGCCAAACAGGCTCCCTGGCATGTCTCTACATAAATAGTAACTGAGTTAGTTTCTATTGTTAATCCACTTACTAGTGGGCTTGAGTCTAATGGTCTGTTTGAAATTTGCAATGGACTCATGGTTAGTGGTTGAGTGAACAGTGCTACCACAGGTTTTGCACTTGCTTATTGAGGAAGACTGTTGGAATCACTCCTAAACAGTATTTCAAGTATTTATATTTCATATGTAATAGGTAGCTTTATTATGGCCTTTATGTTAGTTTAAGGTCTAGCTTATGTAGAAGGCCCATAAGCTTAGGCCCAAGCCCATATAAGTAAGGATGGGAACTAGGAGTGTTGCCCTAGCTTCCCTCCTATAAAGACTCTTGTAAACCCTCATTTGAGGGTTGGTTGTTCAAGTTTTCTTTCTTTCACATGTGCCTACGCATAACCGGTCTTACTATTGTTTGTGTGTGTGTTAGATCTTGTTCAATCGCCTCATCTCCTTTCTATATTACTTGTGTTTGTAAAACTAGTGACCTAACAGTGGTATCAATCGCCAACTACTTGGGTGAATCGTGTTTGTTTTTGAAGTGGGTTTCGGTCCTACGCCTAAAACGCACCTTGATACTTTGGTTCGCTTAAAAACTTGTTTTTTACACTTTTTAATCCAAGATTCTTGTACTTTCAACGTTTTAAGGTGTTAAAATACTTGTTTTTGGCAAAAAGTTTCAACCTTTACGCGTGGATATACGTTTTTAAGCTTGTTTTTGTTCTTGGGTGTCGTTCTACGCGTAACCCGTTTAGCAGTTTTGGTACATCAAGTTTCACACTTTTGTGTTCTTTTGGTACTATTGAAGCTATTCCATAACAAAAATCTGGTTTAGAAACACATTTGGGCAAAATCAAAATTACGAGTAATCCTACGCGTATTAAAACCCTAAAATTACGCATAAGATTATCCTTGGCTTGATCTTCATTTTCGTGGTTTATTCCGTGTTTTCTTACTTGGATAAGTCTGAAAATACGTCGACTTTGGATATCCTTTGCACTGTGATAGTGTAAAAGATCATTTGGGCAAAAACCCTAAAATTACGCATAAGCATAAGATTAAGCGTAGAAATCCTACGCATAAGATTCACTTTACGTGTAAACTTAGGTCTACGCATAAGGTAATCCTACGCCTAACTTTCTACGCCTAACTTTTGTCTACGCATAACTTTAGTGATTTTATCCTACTTACGCGTAAGCTAAATCCTACGCGTAACTCCTTATTGTTACGCGTAACTTTTGGTGTTTTTTACGCATAAGTGCTACTTGGTTTCTTGTTTTTTCTACGCCTAAGGACACTTCATCAACAAAGGTCCATTCGACTACAAAGATCCATTTTTACTACACAAGTTTATCATCATGTCTCAACCACCATACTCTAACTATTTCCCTCACACTTATAATCATCATCAACAACAACAATTAACTCCACAACATCAACAATGGAATCAACAACAAGCTATTTATCAACAACAATTTAATTAGCAACATACTCCACAAATTGGTGCAATTCCACCACCACAAATGGTTCAAACACCACCAAGCCTTCAAGTTCAATCCTACACAAATGATTTCAATAAACATCCATCAAGGAACACTATGAAGGAACCCACTTGGTTTGCAAAGATGTGTGAAGCTTTAAGCAGCCAACAATCAATTCATGAAGCTGGATCACTTGATAGACCTCCAATGCTCACTCCAGGAAACTACGATCAATGGGTGATAAGGTTCTTTAGGTTTTGTGATCTGAAGAAGCCACATGGAAAGTTCTTAAAGAAGGTTATCTTGGAAGGTCCATTTGAGATGCCTACTGTTATTGTACCCGGAGATCCAACTGCTGTTCCACCAAGAGATGAACAAACCAACATTGCTACTGTTGCAGATCTAAATGCTACAGAACTTCTACACTATGAAGCTGACGAACTTGCAATGGAATACATCCTCTTAGGATTACCAAACCCAATTCTTCGTAGTGTTGATGCTCAAAAGACTGCACAAAAAATGTGGGATCATATTCGTCTTCTTATGGAAGGATCTGTACTCAATCAGGAGGATTTGGAATCCAAAATTTACTTGGCTTATGAACACTTCATGATTGAACCTGGAGAGACACTAGAGTCCTATCATCATCGATTTTCAGACATCATCAATGATTTGGATAAACACAACATCATCATGCCAAGAATTGCAGTGAATACTAAGTTCCTGAGTAGTCTTGGTCCTGAATGGGAGAAGTATGTCATTTTTCTCCGTCAAGCGAAGAATATGCATCATTCTACTTATGGATTGTTGTACGATTACTTGAAGCCTCATGAAAAGGAAGTTGATCGGGAAAGGATTCTCCGTGCTCAAATTGCTAAACAGTCACATCCGGATAATCAACAACTTGCCTTGTATGCTCAACAGAATTATCCCTCTCAACCAGCAACTCAACCAACTGCTTCAAACACACCTTCACAGCAACAACCTCAACAAAATCAACTGGTTCCATACAACAAAAACAATGCTCAAGCATATGTCAGTGAAGCGACTGAGGAAATCGATCCGTTCGAAGCATTGCAACAAGGATTTGTGATGATTGCTAATGCTTTTGGCCGTTACACCAACAAATCCAACAATCGTATTCGTTCCTCATCTAACACACGAAATCAAGCTGTTGTGAACAATGGACGTATTGAAGTTCAGAATCATGATTATGGTCGTCAGATGGGCGGTGGTCAAGGGTTTAATGCTGTGGGTAGGAATAACAACAGAGCTCAAGTGGTGGAACAGGGAAATGCTCAGAATCGGTTAAATGGTCTTAGATGCTACAACTGTAATGAGAAGGGACACCTGGCTAATGCATGCCCAAAGCCAAGGACTAGGGGCAGTGCTTATTTCAAAGAGGCTTTACTTTTGGCTCTTAAGGATGAAGCTGGTGGATCTCTCACAGACAAAGAACAGAGCTTTATGGCAGATGCAGACTCAGATGATGATATGGAGGACTTGCAGGCCAATGCAGCTGTTATGTTGATGGCTAATATGCAAGAGTTACACATGAGTGAAACAGGCCCAGTGTATGACACTGATGGCTTGTCTCAGGTACCCGAACAAACCATCATCATATCTGAACTAATATCTCCATCAATATCTGAATCCGGCACGGCTCAGAATGTTCAAAATGAGTCATCTACATCTCATTCTGACGATTTTCAAATAAACCCCGTAGTTACATTTGACGATCCAGATGACCTTATGGTTTCCCTTGATAATCAAATTGACTCCATGGTTATACTTGAGGATCTAAATAATGATCATGTTGTGACTCACGTTGAACACGATGAACCTTTGCCTCATCCAGATCTTGTTCTGTTACTTAAAGACCAACAATCCCAAATTGCTGAATGTGTTGCATTAAATCAGACCTTAAAAAGTAAAAATGCACTGCTAACCAAGGACTTTGAATGCTTACAAATGCAACTCAACTTTTTCAAAACTCAAGAAAATCGTGAAAAAGGTTTTGAAGCCGCTTTTGCAAAATCTCATCAAAACGAAAAATATTTAGAGAGACAGATGCGTGATCTAGCCGCCTCGAAGAATGCTTTGTTGTCTGAATTAGAACAACTGAAACATGAACATAAAAAGCAAATTAACGCTCTCACCATGGAAAATCAAAAAGCTAAGGTTGAGTTGTTAAATTGTCAAAAACAGTTCTCCGCATACAAAAAGCATTCAACGAATCGGGTAGATGACCTTCTTGAAGAAATTATCGGCTTGCATTACAAACTTAACGAGTTTAAAACTGTTGTTTACAAACATGGTGAATCAGTAACAGCTATTGAAAAGTTTACCTTAAAACCCAATCCAAAAGGATATGGAAAAAATCTAGCTGATTACAAACCAAAGCTTTCACTAAAAACATTCAAACCAACTCCTGAAGTTTCCAGTGCAGAATACAAAATTGATAATACTGTTATGAGTGTTGTTGAATATCATCGTCAAGAGGAATTAGTTGCAGAAGACGAGAGTCGATCAAAATTAAAAAATGTTGTTTACAACAAACCTTTTAATTATAAAAACGCGGTCACTTTCGTCACACCAACGGATTCTTCTAACACACCAAGGGTTATCATCAAAACACCTGAGTCTTCTAATGTTAATCCCAAAACAAATTATGCACAAACTTATGGTCCTTTACCTTCAATTAGTGAAGTAAACTCAAAACCTGAAAATCGAAATATTCTTAGATATTTTGACATTTTCATGGCTGACCTCAAAATTTTACAACATGAGATAGAATATCGTTCTGAAATCAAAATTGAACACTTTCAATCGCCTCTGGCGCGAGAACAAAGAGACATTTTTCAGAAAAATCTTTTACCTAATGTTAAAAACTTGAAAAGTTGTGGAATTGCCTGGGAAAAGGATTTTAATAAGGAACTTGGGGTAATGAAAAACGTTTTCGAGAAAACAGAAACATCTATTTCTAACACTAAACGCAAAAAGAAAATGTTGAGAAAAGATGTTGATCGACTCTTGGAAGATGTTATCTGTGCTGATATCCATAATGTTGTATTACTTCATGCTTTGCCATTTGCATCTGATTACATCTCTGCTGATATTGTTGAACATGTTGTAACTGTTGAGAACACCGATAATGTGCTTCAGATCGAGTCTTTAAAAGCTGAAAATAAACGATTACTCAATGAAATTTACAATGCAAAACGTCGTCTTCATTGGTGTGAAAAAGATATTCAAAATCATCAACTTAGTTTTCAAAAGAAAATCGCTCAGTTGAGTGCAAAATCTTCTGATCCTAAAATTGAGCAACTGGATGATCAGAACGTGTCTTTGAAAAGTCAAATCTCAAAATATGAACAAGAACTTTCAAAAGTTAAATAGGAATATGGTGTCATATTTGATTTGCTCAATAAGACTCGTAATGAAGCATCAAACGAACTTGATCACTATCTTGCTCACACTAGAGAAGTCATGAATTTTGCTAGTAATATTCGTTCTGAAAATCAAGATTTGATTCACACTATCTCTAAGTTAAGAGAAATGTTAGGAAAGTATGAATAACTTCCGCCTACCGTGCTTAAGAGAATAGCACCAGTCACACTTAGTAATCGTGAACCTAGAATCCCTACTGCCAAATCACAAGTTGCTAATGTGTTTCCCTCTACTGAAACAGGAATAGTTGCGTCTTTTCCAAATGTCCGCACTTCACAGCCTAGGAGCACTCAATCGAAGAATAGGAAGTTGCGACCTAAGAAAAGATCAATAAGGAATGCTAAAGTAGAAGAACACCCTAGGACTCTGAATAAAACTCATGTTGCTTCCACTATAGATGTTACGTCTGGCAAATGTAATAGAAATAGTGATGTAACGACTGCTAAACCGTTGAGCACTTTTGATATTCAGTCTGATGCACCTTGTGTTATTTGTCGGAAGAGTATGAATTCTGATTGTCATGACAAATGTGTTGCTAAAGCTATAATCTTTCGATTATGGAATCCTAAGAATCGGAATATCTCTAGGCCCACTAATCATTCTAAGTCTGTGCTTGGTAGACCGCCTTCTTTAGATTCTAAGGCAAACGTTGCTGTCACTGTAGCTCCAGTTTCACCTCCTAGGAATGTAGTACCACCTAGTGCTTTCACTAAGACTAAAGCAAAGAGTAGTTATAGATGGCAGAAATGGATATATAACACACTAGGATTTAAATGGATGCCTAAAATTATTAATGTGTGTATATCTAATATACCTGCTTCGGAACCCTCTAACATTTTAGGTTCCACATCTACTTCTATTCCATCTGTGTCGTCTGTGTGTAATGCAGGTGATACAGATCATTCTCTGGATTGTTGATAGCGGATGTTCCCGACACATGGCAGGCAACCTTAAACTGTTATCCAACTTTATTGCAAAGTTCATTGGCACTGTCAGGTTCGGGAACGATCACTTCGCAGCTATCATGGGCTACGGAGATTATGTCAATGGGAACATCGAAATCAACAGGGTTTACTATGTGGAAGGCCTCGGTCACAATCTGTTTTCAGTAGGTCAATTTTGTGATGGAGATTTGGAGGTTGCTTTCAGGGAGAAAACTTGTTTCATTCGTGATCTACAAGGAAATGACCTTATGTCTGGCTCCCGTAATTCTAGTCTCTACACTATCTCTATGCAAGACATGGTTGCTTCCTCTCCCATCTGCTTACTTTCAAAGGCAACATCTACAAAATCCTGGCTATGGCACCGTCGTCTCTCACATCTAAACTTTCAAACCATCACCAACCTTGCTCGACATAAACTAGTTGAAGGACTCCCACGATTCCGGTATTCAAAAGATCACCTTTGCTCAGCCTGTGAACAAGGGAAAAGCACTCGTGCTCATTTTCCTTCAAAGGTGGAACACAGCTCTCAGCATGTGCTTCATCTTCTTCACATGGATTTGTGTGGCCCGATGCGCGTGCAAACGATCAATGGCAAACGCTACATCTTAGTAATTGTTGATGACTACTCACGATGGACTTGGGTCTACTTTCTTCGAAGCAAAGACCAAGCTCCACAAATGATCATCACCTTTCTCACAAAAATACAGGTTCAGCTCCGCAACACCGTCAGGATAATCAGAACAGACAAAGGAACTGAATTTGTTAACAAAACCCTTCGAGAATTCTATGAGAAAGTGGAAATTCAGCATCAAACATCTATTGCACGTACACCTGAACAAAACGGAGTTGTTGAAAGACGAAACCGAACGTTAGTGGAAGCTGCAAGAACAATGTTAATCAATGCTAAACTTCCAGATTACTTATGGGCAGAAGCTGTATCTACTGCATGCTATACTCAAAACCGTTCTATGATCACAAAACGCCACAACAAAACACCTTTCGAGCTTGTCCACAACTATAAACCGAACCTCAAACACTTTCATGTATTTGGATCCCTTTGCTATCCGAATAATGATCGTGATGATTTTGGAAAGCTCAAAGCCCAAGCTGATATTGGAGTCTTTATTGGATACTGTGACAATTCTAAAGGTTTCCGAATCTGGAATCGTCGAACTAAGGAGGTAATGGAAACGATTCATGCTCATTTTGATGAACTCACGGAGATGGCTTATGAGTATAACAACTTAGAACCCGGTCACAACCGTTTAAACTTCCCTCAACCCCCATCATCAGCTGAATAAAGCCCCCAGCTAACTCGTCAACAAATGGAAAGGTTATTTGCTCCTCTGTTCTGTGACGATATTGATGAACGTGCTCCAGGTGTATCCGCTGTCTCCGCTGCACAACCTGATAATATTCCTATACCTGATACACCTGCTACAACAACTACTGTTGAAGATGCACCTACACCAATTGACTCTAACACAACAGTTGAACACACCGCTTCCAACAATGATGAACCAGCTGATGATATTCTGAATGAAGTACCCCCACCTGCAGATTTTGATCCAAATGCGTTCTTCAACCCGTTTACCAATGAGACTACTGCACCAGATGTCGCGGAATCTTCAACAAACCATTTGCATCCTCAGAATCTGCACAATGTATACCAACATCAACCCTCTACACACCGATGGACAAAAGACCATCCTCTGGCTAACATTATTGGCAATCCGAATCAACCAGTCGTTACGAGACAACGTCTTCACACAGATGGTGAACATTGCATTTATGCACTCACTGTCTGCCAATCTGAGCCTAAAAACATTAAAGACGCAATGACAAAAGACAACTGGATTGAATCCATGCAGGAAGAACTCAACCAATTCAAACGTCTTGAAGTATGGGAACTGGTTGAAAGACCAATAGGGGTCTACGTCATTGGTCTAAAATGGATTTGGAAAAACAAATTGGATGCTGAAGGGAACGTCATCCGAAACAAGTCACGTCTAGTTGCTAAGGGTTATCGTCAGGAAGAGGGAATAGACTTTGAAGAATCTTTTGCTCCGGTTGCTCGTCTTGAGGCTGTTCGGATATTTCTCGCGTTCGCAGCTCATATGAATATGACGGTCTATCAAATGGATGTCAAAACGGCGTTTCTAAATGGACAACTTAAAGAAACGGTTTATGTCAGCCAACCAGATGGATTCGTTGATCCAGAGTGCCCGAACCATGTCTACAAACTGAACAAAGCTCTTTATGGTCTCAAACAAGCCCCTCGGGCATGGTACGATAAGCTATCATCTTTCCTCATTGCCAATAATTTCACCAAAGGCTCGGTTGACCCAACTCTTTTTATACAATATCACAGGGCACATATCTTAATTGTTCAAATTTACGTGGATGGCATCATTTTTGGGTCTACACATAAAAAGTTTTCAACCGCTTTTGCAAAACTAATGAAGAAATTTTTTGAAATGTCCATGATGGGTGAACTCACGTTCTTTCTAGGACTGCAAGTTCATCAATCACCCCGTGGTATTTTCTTGAGTCAGTCCAAATATGCCCTTGAATTGTTAAACAAATTTGGAATGAAAACCTGTGATACTTATGCCACACCAATGGCTCATACCAAGAAGCTAGATGCTGATTTACATGGGAAATTAGTTGACCCTACCAAATACCGAAGTATTATTGGGTCCCTCATGTATCTAACAACTAGCAGACCTGATATTGTCTTTGCCGTTTATCTATGCTCCCGTTATCAGTCGCGACCAACTGAAACCCACCTCTCTGAGGCTAAAAGAATCCTCCGATACATCAAGGGAACCATTAACTTGGGGATCTGGTATCCGAAGGATTCTGGTTTTGAACTAATCGCTTTTTCAGACGCTGACCACGCAGGATGCTTAGACACAAGGAAAAGTAACTCAGGAGCTCTACAATTTCTCGGTGATAAACTGGTGTCTTGGCAATCAAAGAAGCAAGATTGTACATCCCTGTCATCAACCGAAGCAGAATACGTAGCCATGTCCGCGTGTTGTGCTCAAGTCATCTGGATGAGAACACAACTCAAAGACTATGGTTACGTATTTGACAGAATTCCGATGTACTGCGACAATCGGAGTGCCATTGCGATCTCGTGCAACTCAGTTCAGCACTCGAAATCAAAGCACATCGATCTTCGCTATCATTTCATCAAGGACCACGTGGAACAGGGTACCGTTGAATTATACTTTGTGGGTACAGAATACCAATTGGCAGATCTTCTCACCAAAGCCTTGCCTCCCGCTAGGTTTAATGAGTTGGTCCACCGGATTGGTATGAGGTGTTTGACTCAAGAGGAATTGGATGACCTCTTAAAACAGTCTTAAAAACCTGTCAAACACCAAAAACATCTTTTGTAAATAAATTTTTCAAAAACAAAATACAAAAATATAAAATCTTATAAAACAACAAAAATACTCTTCTAATCTATAATCTTTCAACATGGCAAGTACATGTCTTCCTTCAACACTATAATCTTTCAAAATTCAGTATTTTTTACGATCCAGTGTTGAGGGGGAGAAAATTTTTCACTTAACTGTTTCAAAACATCAGTGTACTTGCATGTTTTCATATCTCGGTTGTTTCATTTTACAATGGTGGTGAATATTCTGGTTTAATGACACTCCTCGGACTAAATTTATAACCTTTCATTATTTCTTAAGTCGAGGGGGAGTGTCGTCAAGTTTCTTTCCTAAAAACTTTGTTTGGTAACCAAAATGGAAGTTAAATGGCTTGGTTTGAAAAAGGAAAAGGTGGAGGGACCAAAACTGTCAAAATGTTAAAGTTAACTTTAATAAATACCTTCACCTAACTTCCACTTCACATTTATTACTCTAAACCTAACAAGATCCTACGCCTAAAATTCGTTCATCCTATCTGTGTTTTTGATCATCATACTGTAAGTGGATTAATGTTTCTAACATGTTTTTAAACATTGGTTTTGATTTTCAAATGAATCCAACGGTCAAATCTACTGATATGGGTGATTTTGTGTTCTTCGCTTACGCGCAAGAACACATGATCATGTGTTATGTGTTTGTGGCTAAAAAGATAGTGTCAAAATGCTTTAAAAACATCAATGATATGTTTTCTATCCTCATAACAAACCCAGAAACTCGAATTGAATGATTTTGAAAATTAGGGTTTATGCGTGGTTTTGGGTGTTTTCAAATGTGTATGTTTTTGGTCAAAAAGATTGTTGGGTTATGTTCTTGTAATGTTGAATTGATGATATCCCTGCTTAATAACCACCCAGAAACTCTAAATTATTAACAATTTGGAATTAGGGTTTAAAGTTCTATAGTTTGGGTACTTTTGATTCATCATGAACTAAATGTTAATACTTGGTCTAAAGACTCTAACAACACTCTTAAACTACCAGAAAAAGTTTTGTGCATATTCCATGGCTATATCTCATACGCGTAGATTTAGGGTTTAAAGTTCTATAGTTTGGGTACTTTTGATTCATCATGAACTAAATGTTAATACTTGGTCTAAAGACTCTAACAACACTCTTAAACTACCAGAAAAAGTTTTGTGCATATTCCATGGCTAGATCTCATACGCGTAGATTTAGGGTTTAGACTACGCGTAAGTTTTTCTACGCGTAACTGTTAAAACTGTGCAATTGTGTTTTGATCTGTCACAAAATGAATGTTATGTGTCAAAATTGATGATATGATGCTTTGTTTCAGGCTTGCTACACTTAAAATTCAGAATCAAGGTTGTTGTAACTCTACGCATAAGGTTCTACATATGGGACTACGCGTATCCTGTGAAGGATATGCGTAAACAGTGACCTCTACGCATAAGGTTAACTCTTACGAGTAGCCTTACGCGTAAGGTTAATATATGCCTACGCGTAACCTCTACGCATAAGGTCCAATTTTCTTACACGTAATATTTCTTACGCATAAGTTAGGATCCTACGCGTAAGTTTACGCCTACGCATATATCATTTCTGTCTACGCATAACTTTACCAATCCTACGCATAAGCCTGGATCATACCTTCGTTATGAATTGTTACGTGTACAAACTTGTAAATAAACTAATCATATCGTCACGAATCCAATAATGTCACTAATAAACTTAAATCGTTTGATATGTTGTGAACAATAAGTGATAAAATAAACTTTAAAACTTAAAGTTAATTAACTCACGAAACATTTCATGACGTCATTGGACTATTGAACATACAAGTGACTTAGGACTCGTAACAATCATTGACACTGTACATTCAATAACTAGACAATAAGACCTTCTGTTGACTAACATTATGTCTTTCGATATGTTGGTTCTTTTGGCTAATGTTATTTCAGATCACGACATGGCTGAACAAATGAATGTGGATGCATCTGAAGTTCTCTCCATTGCTGATATCTATCCTTATGGCTATCCAATGAAGATAGGAAAGAATAATCTCCGTGTTGACTTTGACACCCTCACTTGCTCAGAATCTTCGTGTTTAATTGCTATTGATATTCTGAGGACTCATCCGTATCAGAATATGCTCACTCACTCTGCAACTGTTCCTGAGATCTATATCCAACAGTTCTGGAACACTATGGAAAGGGTCAAAGGACGAACTGCTATGACGGTGACTCTGAATCACAAACAAGTCACCATTACACCTGCAGACTTAAGGGCTGTTCTCCTAATTCCTGAAGTCGATCCAACCAAACTATATGCCACACCTGTTGAAGAGCTCACTCTCCAATTCTTAATCGATATCGGTTATGACGAGGCTACAGGAGTAATCACCAAGCATTCTCACGTAGAGCTTAAGAGTATTCCTCAACCATGGAGAACTCTCTACATGATCATCGCCAAGTCTGTTTCTGGTCGTGACAGTGGCTATGAGCATCCTAAGCTCATGGAACTGCAAATATTTTGGGCATTGGTCAACATGAAACACATCGCTATCGAAGCTCTGATTTGGGATGACATGATGTCATTTCTCAACAAGCTTGGCTCAAAGATTCCCTACATCAGATATACTAAACTGTTGATCCAGAGAGCACTTGGACTTCATCCTGATATTCCCAAGAGGCTCAATGACCCCGACAATCACGATATGTTGACGGAACCTATTCTATCTGTCAGAATCAAGGAATCGTCTACAAAGAAACAAGGTGCTGTGTTGCCAGATTTCCTTCTAACTGAAGATGTCAGAAAGCTCGAAACGTACAAAAGGTATCTGGAAGCAGTTAGACAAGGCAAAGTTGGTCATCTCGACGAAAAATCTTTTGGAACACCTATAAGGAGAACCAGAAGAGGAAGTACATGAAGCGCAACAAGTACTGTGAGTCAAAGGAAGCTTCCTAAAAGGAATCCTCCTTCTAAAAGGATTGTTCCCGTAAAGGAAGCCGAACCTATTCCCACACTTGAACCACAAAGAAAGCTTGTGGACGAGAGCTCTGAAGATACTGATACATATGAAGAGTTTCATTACTCTGCAACTGCAACCGAAGCAACTGCCTCAGTAGCAAAACCTCCAAGTCCTCCAGCTGTCCAAGAAAAAGGGAAGACTCCAGCTATTGTACCCTATGATGAGAGCTCTGAAGAAGAAGAAGAGCAACTGGATAAATCATACAGGAAGAAGTTTAAAATCGTCAGACATCTTCAAAAGGCTAAAGAATTTGCTAAAGACCAAATGGGTGGCCCCGGTGGGTCAAGTGGTGCAACTCAATCTTCACCAACTCCTGATGCGGTTAATCAACCCAATAAGGGAGCTGGTGCCACCACTCTTGTGCAACAACAAAAGCCTGCAGAGGATACTATTGTATATGATTTTGAGAAACCGGAAACTGAGAAGTCTGAGAAAGATAAAGATGATGATTATGACAAGTTGCTTCTGGGAAGTCCCACACATTCACAGAAGGAAACTTCTGAACCGCCTAAGGACCCCGAACCTCCTCATGTCTCCTCATCATCAGACTCTTCATCTCATTCATCACCACCACCATCAAAGAAGTCAACCAGATCATCATCCAAATCTGTGAAGAAACCACCTCGCTCTTGGACTTCTCAGACTCATGAAAGAATTGTGAAAGCTGTCCAACAAGTCAGAAAGAAGGACATGCTTTACAGAAAACTGAATTGGTTTGCTGACCAAATACAGTACTTAAATGATGAGAAAGACAAGATGCAGAAAGAAAGGGAATTTGTTCAGAAGTTCATGAAGAGTCATCGTAAAGAGGAACTGAACGAAATGATCAAAGGTTACACTAACAAGTACCTTCAGGATATCGTTCCTAAAGTCCAAAAGGAACTGGAGAAGACAGCAAGAGATCATACCCACAAGTTTCTTCTCGACACTGTCCCCGGTGTGACTAGAGAAGTATTTTCCAGACAACTCACCCCTAACATCGTCGCATTGGTTAAACATACAATGGCCAAAGAAGCTGATCTCTCTGAATCTGAGTTAATCGCTAAACTAGTGATGCAAATGTCAAAGCGATCTGGAACGTTTACTTCGGATGAAGCTAAATTTTTCGAAGGTCTACTTGCTTTTCAACTCAGATCATCATGCAAGGAGTCAGCCGATCAACCCAAACGGCCAAGAGATGACGATGATAAGGACAAGGACTCTGCATCTAAACGTCAGAAGCAATCTGGTGAATCTTCTTCGATGCCACCTCCTCCACAACGGACTTCTTCTCAACAGAAGTCTCCTCCACCTCGGTCTTCTACTGATAAACCTCGGGACGATTCCGAGTTACCACCCCTGACTCAAAAAACAGGAGATTACTTTGAGTATATGGGTGGTGACGATGAAGAGGTCCTTGAGCCCCAACAACAACCCACCTCTCCCAAACAAGGACATAAACCATCATCATCATCTAAGCCTTCAAAAAAGAAGAAGAAGACGCTTCATACTGACGTCATATCATGGCTAGATGACGATAAAACTGAAGAATTTGAATGGTTTGCTACACTTGTTAACAACACTCCTTACCCTGAAGAAGGTCAAGATTTGGTAGACGGTAGTACCTTGGAGCATGCAAAGATTTTGCAAGAAAGGTTCCGTGTGAAGAAGATGACGAAATCTGAATTGAAGCGCATCAAGAATGAAGCATTCCTACTTTTGAAAGACAGCTTGGAAAGTGCAATCGAGGTTGAATATCACCTTGAAAACATTGCTCGAGCCATGTCTAATAACATGGATTGGCTCAACCCAGAAGCAAACATCGACTTCACCAAACGGGACAATCCTCCATATTACACCGACTGGTCTAGACCTCTACCTACCATTGGCCAACCTGATCAGCCTAGGATTCCTTTCAGACATTTCTTCAACAAAGACTTAGATTTTCTTCAACACGGTGGCGATGGTTCAAGGAAATACGCTACATCTCTGACACTTCCATTTCCTGCTGCCATATACTCTGATTGTATAGCCATCGAGAAACGTGCTACCCACATGTTCTCCGACAAAGTGGTAGCGTATGACCAAGATGCAATGTATGGGATTCACCATTGGCCGGAACGCCGAAGAATCTACTACAGAAGCTGCTTGGTCTAGAAGTCTCAACATGCAGTGTTCAGTACCAAAAGTATCGTGGCCATCCAACATGTTGGTCTATCGTCTAAATGGGACTACACTTTTCTCAAGAAGATTGTGGTCAAAAGACAAGACGAAAGGGACTATGCATTCTCTGAAGCTGACTTTGAGAATTTGAACATCAACGATATTGAAGACATGTACCTTGCCAAAGTTCAAGGTCGCATGAGACAATTTCCAACTGAAGTACAACGTGAATTCATCAAGTCACTGCTCATCTTCATCAGACGCATAGTCATCAAAGAACGTGTTGAAGATCTTCAGCTTGCCGTTGAATCATATCAGAAACGTGTCAACTTCACTCCACCACAGCTTGATCTTCCTGATATCAACCAGCTATCACAATTAACGCTCATCAGCAAACCGTTTGGTGTCGTTTATCGTAGTGAACTTCATCGCAATTGCTTGAAGGCGTGTAATGAGCTTCACAAATTTGGAGATCATACTCTGAAGATGGTTAGGGACGGATTAACTTATCGATTGAAGGATATACGTGAAAACATTGGGAATCCTAAGCGATGGAATTCTCAGGATCGAAGGAATGTGAGAAGGATCATCACCATGATTGATGAACGGTTGTTTAGAAGGGATCAGTTCAGAACGTTGGAAAGCTTTGTTGGTGGTCGACCCAGGATCAACATCACCGGCTATCAACGCCCTGTTCGTACTCCTGGGAACATCACTGCACTTCCTGGTACTCCTTGAATTGGTCCTTTCATTACAAATTTGGATGTGTGATTATATATGTCTATGGCTTGTGCACACATAACAGTGTACAACCCGTAATTGTCAAGAAAGGACCCTGTGGTACGCTTCAGTGCCACAATCCTTATAAAAGGAGCGAAAGCTTCTTATTTTTGAGTAAAACCTATCAAACCTTTCATTTTTCAAGGTTTTGCTCAAAAACACAAGTACTTCCCCATATGATTTTTCAAAACCTCAACCGTTTATATCACTTGTTGAGGGGGAGTATTTGAACTAAAACTTTGTTCACAAATTGTTCACAGTGGTCATCTTCCCGCAACACTCGAAATGGTCATATTTATTGTCAACCGTTCAAAAATAACATTTTTATGCCATTTTTGAGGGGGAGAAAATTGTGTGATAAGAAATATGTTGTGCAATATGCAAATGAATCTGTGTACCTCAGACTTAACCAACGAATTGACGGTACTAAACTGTTAGTAACTCGAAAAGACTTGTCCTGGACGGGTAATAATTTCAAGCTAGTTCGCTAGTAATGTAAACGTGTCTCGCAAAGGACTTGTCCAAGTAGAAAGTACCATTCGAGAAACTCTTGATAGACATGAACTCTGACGGGTATGACAACCTTTCGAGGTTTGTCTACACCTTCAAGGTAGTTATTAGAGCTAGTTGTCACCTAAAAGCTGACAATGTAACTCTTTAACTATGCAACGTAACCGTGTCTCGCGGGGGATTGTCTATCTTCAGTGGATCAATTCAAAAAGTGCGCGCTCTTTCCTCACTGTGCATTTAAACCATTAATAATCTTAAGCACATGTGGAGGGGGAGTATTTATGCAAAACATCATCTCTCACAGTGGTTCAAACATGTTTTTCATTTACAAACCATTTGAGAGATTTTTCACTTACTGTGGTTTTAATGGCAACATAGGTTAGTCATGAAGTTATAAGGTGACTAAGGTTAGGAATAACCGTCCTATGATCCGCCAGAGCCGGAGGGATCTACCCAAGGACACTACCATTAGTTAGTGTTAGAAGTCCTTAGGAATGATTGTAAAAAAAAAAGGAGAAAATGAGAATCGGAGAAAGAAGGAGTTGAAGAATAAAAAAAAAAAAAATTTTAAAGTAAAGGGTGAAAAGAAACAGCCCTCCAGATTATTCAACTTAGGGCAGACACCGGGTTCAATTCATATGCTACTGATTGTCACTTAGTGACACCGGTATTGAAGATTAAAAGTCGTCATGGACCCAGTGACGCATGCACTAAACCTTCTTAGCCACTCAAGTTTCTCTCAAAAGAAGCTTGTTTCATTCTCACAGGGAACCCTACGTAAACTATTGGCTTTCTCTTAGAGATCGCTGGTATTGAAGAAGGAGAC
The DNA here is from genome assembly GCA_019973895.1 of Chrysanthemum seticuspe. Classification (NCBI taxonomy): domain Eukaryota; kingdom Viridiplantae; phylum Streptophyta; class Magnoliopsida; order Asterales; family Asteraceae; genus Chrysanthemum; species Chrysanthemum seticuspe. The sequence goes on along the minus strand of BPTQ01000004.1, from coordinate 118,250,445 downwards.
CCTCTCCCTAGTCTCCGCTCAGGAAAACCAAAACGCACTATTGAGTCTAGAGCCACGAGATTCATCAAAAGATCTCTTAGGAACACTTGACATTTAATCACTTGATGATCAACAAATAAGATTATCAGTGGTTCATATCGAGTCCTTCATAGATCTTAGCAATCTGTCGAGAACATTTATGAGAGGTTCACATCTGTGATCCTCAGTGATTGAATGGAAACTCCTGCCAGGGTCAACATCAAACAGCCCTGACAGCAGGTCACTTCGGTAACTCCCCGTGGATTACGCGGAGTGTGTCTCAAACGGTCTACAGTCGTGAGGTGATGCCTCGGTGTACCTTAGCGACTCATCTGAACTGTAGATGTACTTCGGTACATCGCGTTATCTCACTTGTGGGACTCCAGTTCAGGAACGGCCTTTGTAAGAATTAGAGTTGTGTTTTCACACTATGCTGTTAACACTCTCGAAGTTCAAACTTGTAAGTGCCGGAAACCGCTTATTACTAACCGTTTGACATGTTTTCTTCTTATGGAAGCTCCGGAGCGGAATGATCGTGCTGATTCTTCTCATGCTCACGCCAACATCATCACTAATGGAAGTTCTATCCAAAAGCAACACAACCGCCAGAATGATTCTTCGTCAAGCCAAAGAATCTACAAAGTTAAAGACTTAAAGAACTTCATTAGTATTGAATTCCAACGTCAAAGAGCGTGTGAGCATGTTGAAGAATGACGTGGAGACACTGGAGCAGCGAAGCAGACCTGAGGCAGACTGATGCAGACAACAACATACTATCACTTTCACCACAAAGAACAATGATCAAAGAACAAAGTTAAAGATGACGTCGAAGCATAACTGTTCAAAGATAACTATCTCTCTACACTGGGGAGATTGTTCGAATCAAGGCAATTCCTCTCACAAGAAAGAAGAATGTCAGAAGACGTCAGAGCTACTATTACATCAACGCCTTCACCGTTTACATTCATATATACTTGAGGGGGAGATTGTTGGAATCACTCCTAAACAGTATTTCAAGTATTTATATTTCATATGTAATAGGTAGCTTTATTATGGCCTTTATGTTAGTTTAAGGTCTAGCTTATGTAGAAGGCCCATAAGCTTAGGCCCAAGCCCATATAAGTAAGGATGGGAACTAGGAGTGTTGCCCTAGCTTCCCTCCTATAAATACTCTTGTAAACCCTCATTTGAGGGTTGGTTGTTCAAGTTTTCTTTCTTTCACATGTGCCTACGCATAACCGGTCTTACTATTGTTTGTGTGTGTGTTAGATCTTGTTCAATCGCCTCATCTCCTTTCTATATTACTTGTGTTTTTAAAACTAGTGACCTAACAAAGACTCAGTGATGCGGGGTGATTTTGTGCTTCTCCTTGCATGTATGACCATGTCATGTTGAGATTTATCATGTGCTGGGTTTTCACATATTTCACAGCAGCAGTCCATGAGACAATCATCAGGATGATGATCGTTGAAACCACAGTGTGGACAAGGAGGAAAAGGTTTAGCTTTTGGCCTTTGAGCCTGCTTGGATGATGAAGCATATTGGTGACCATGGTTGGTATAATTTGCTTCATTCAGTGACTTGGTGTATTGTGGGTGACCAGAAGTTCTTTGATCTTCTCTTTTGCAAATCATGCAAAAGAGAATTTTGTAGCAATTGTCAGTGGTATGACTTGTATAATGGCACAATTCACACTTCTGTTTGGGCTTGGAGTTGCTTTTTGACGTGGAGGAACTTGAGGAGATTGATTTTGATTCTTTGATTATTGAATCAGGAACCTTCTCAGCTGAGTTCATCTTTTCACTCAGTTTCCTCACAAGTTCAGTCAACTGCTTGATTTGGTCTTCTTCTGTAGGAACTAAAGATGTGGAAGTCTTAGTAGGAATTGAATCTTCTTTGGTTGGTTTTTCAGGTCTTTTCAGTATTGTTCTACCAAGGCCAAATCTTTCTCTAGGAAAGTGTGGGGTGAATTGTAGTGGAGTAAGCTCATAGTTTGGTGCAGCTCCCTGAAGAGATTTCAGAGGTGGAAGTGCTTATGATTTAGCTTCGGGCTCAGTGATGGATTCAGAATTACTGAGTACATCAGGGAGTCCAAGCATGTTCTTGAGTTCCTGACTTTCAAGTTCAAGTATTCTTCCAAAATCAAAGTTAGGTAGCTTGCTATCAGGGTTCACCCTTTCAACCCAGTCATTGGGTTTATGTGTTGTCTCTTGACTAGAGAGCAGATCGGCAGACACAAAAGGTTTGGGATTTTGACCTTCAGTGAGTGGATCAGTGAGTTGATCCCCACCTAGTATTCTTATTTTATTACTAAACTATAGGGTTCTTAGTGGTCCAGCTTTCAATGCCTTGTTTTTCCTCCTTGAGTTCTTCCTGAAGAGCTTGATTTCTTTTTACTAACACAGAGTTTTGAATTTGCAGTGTAACAGCCTCAAGTTTGGCTTGTTTTAAAATAAGTAGTTCACCCCTACACTTTTTTAACTCAAAACTTAACTTGTTATATTTGGAAAACAGATTCAATCGTTACTCTTCTACGAACTTAAGATCAACATTTATAAAATTCACGAAAGACTGCCAGTCTGAATCATCATCCATGGAAAGTAAGATGTTTACCTTCTTCATTGTGATGTTAACCTATTCACCATTCCTAGCATGATTCTTTCCAACCGCTAGCTTGTATTATTCTGAGAGAGCCATCAGTGCAGTGACTTGCACCATTTCATCATCTGAGGAGAATGGCTCTTCATCCCAGTCAAAGACTTTAGCTACAAGGCCCTTGTTTTTTTCCGGCACAGATTTAACATTTTGTGTAGTTTCTAAGGGAGTGGACTCAAGAATGGCTAGTTTGGCATTAGATTTCCTATATTTTGCTTCAAAATCAAAAGCTTTGTTTTGGTCAGAATTATTATGATAAGTTTGTAGAGACTGAAAGAGCTTGGGTTGAAACTTGTTAAAACCTAAGGACTTATTTGACCCTGAGGGCTTATATGAGGGTTCTGAAATAGTTTTTGAAAAACAATCTTTAGCAAAATGGCGTCGCCTTTTGCTGGTGATGTCGTCTAATCGCTATTATTAGGGTTTCGTCTTTGCCAAGTCATCACTGGGACGACGTCGGGTAGAAGATAGTGACGTCGTCTAGGTTGTATCTGACGTCATTTTGAGAAAACTTTGGTCTTCTTGTGTAGAAAGATAGAGTGATGTCCATGCGGAAATACACGTGACGTCGTCACTTGTTAGGATCAAAAAGTGACCCGAGCCGTTGCTTGAGAAAGTTTGGACCACGTTGTAAGCGACGACGTAGCCCTTGAGGTTGGGAAGCCGTCCGGGCTTTTGATTTTTCCTTGTTTTCTTGACTTCGCCATTTTGCTTCCAAATGACCTAAAAGGTGAAAAAGAATGATTTTAAGCAGTAAAAAATATAAAATGAAATGATTTAGAGCTTAAATGACCCCCCTAAAAACATATGTTTTAAATCCTTATGAAATATCACTACACTTGAAATTTGCTTGTCCTCAAGCAAATGTGCTTTTGGCAAATCAATTTATGAGTTAGGGTCATTTAATATTTGTTTAAAACAATCTACAACAAGTACAAGTGCCACAATAGTCATAACAAGAACGGAAATTATACACTAGCACCTCACAATTGGTGTTTGGATTCTCTCATCTCTCGGGTGTATATGAAGTATAACATGTAAGGAAATGGAAGATAAACACTCCCTACCTGTCATAGTACATAGATTACCATAGGTTTGAGATTAGATCAAATCTCCACCGCTTTGGCGTAAGCACCTAGGAATAACTATCAAAGAGGTCTTTACAAAGGGTTATAATGTTAGGCTTCGAGTAGGGAATAAAAAGGTTTTGTTGGATATGGGGAATTTTTAGTGGTGGCAAGTCAAAAATCTAAGTTAGATGCATGTAACACGCGGTGTTGCTAAGCCAAGACTCGACTCACTAACACTAACTAATAACTTGGAATAAAATCAAAACATAAACACAAAACATAAAAGATAGATGTAGGATGGTAGTTCGTATGTTTTTTTTTTTTTTTTTTTTTTTCATATATTCTTACCCTACCATCCTCTAAGATAACATCAATGTAAAGGAATATATAGGGGCATCCCTAAATTTGATTTTTTATTTCACTAACAATTATTGACCCGAATTGGAAAGATCAAAACAATTAGAGTAATTAATTACGTGGACAAAGGGAATTTGAATTTAACGTTCCTTCCCGTTATTCCATAAAATACTACTTAACCCATGAGTCCCAATCATGTGTACAAAAGATATGACTCGACTTAGCAACTATGTAAGTAACTAGATAATTGAACTAAGGGTTAAACAATAGTTAAAATAATGCACTATGTCACACCCCCAAATTACCTGTTTTGCAGCGGAATGGAATTCCTGGGGGTTGACTGTCATAGCATCACAGTTACAATTATATTGAATGACCTAAAGTGTCGTTTGGAAAATACATTGTTTGATTGAATAAAATAATCAGAGTTTACAAAGTATAGGTCCCAAAAGATAGACAACATGTACAGAAATAAGTTTGATACAAGCCAAACGATGTTTTAAAGTGCATAATCTCATGCGAGACGCGTCGTGACCACGACTCTATGATAGGTCCACATGCATGCCATGAAGTGTATGTCTTAGATACCTGAGATAAAACATGCTAAAAGTGTCAACACAAAGGTTGAGTGACTTCATAGAGTTTGTGTTGTCATGAAGAAAACCTTTAAAGAATGTTCATGCAGCAAAGGGATTGCAAATCCACTCAGTTCCAAGTTCCGCCCATACAAAACTTGCAACTTGTGTGTTTACAACCCACTGCCAAAATGTGTATAGTGTATGTTCAAGCACATGATGTCAAATGAATTCACAATAGTACCTAACTCGACATAGAACCATAGCACATAATCAATAGTACATGACTCAATGTATTAGTCAACTGATATAGCACATTATTCGACGTAGAACTATAGCACATAAACAAGAACAATTGATATAGTACAACATTCAGTTTTAAAACGATGGTGATCAACTGATCATGATAGAAGTTATCCTTGAAAATCTAAAGTACTTGTGAAAAATAGTTAAGCATGTATCTCCCCCAAAATAGTTCAAAACATACAAAAGTAGGGGTTACGAAACTCACTTGGTACAATGATGTGATGGCAAAAGTGAGTACACTGAAATGCGGCGCAAATCTCTAACTGCGACCTATTATTAATGATATGATCTATTAAAATTCATGAATATATATCGTACATGCAAATCCACATGTAATCTATACCACTTGTGCAATTTTGAAAATAGAGTTTATCGTCGAAATATATGTTTATGACATCTCGTCATGTAATAAAATACTTTACAAGTATTTACGTTGAAACAACATCCTACGATAGTCGTTTGATGATTTATCAAGAAATTATAGCTTTTCGTCGTAAAACAACATAATTTGACAATTCATGAAAGTGACTAAATGGCCTCGAAAAGCTAGTCGTAAAATAGTGAATATCGAGTGTTAGGAAACAAACTCAACGGTTTTGGAAAGCTTGTAGCATTATCTCAAAGTCTTAGCTTTTAAATTTTCATCATAGAGGTCTCGATCATGGAGAAAAACATAGGTAAAGTAGGGTACTTGTACCAAAAATATTGTTTAAGGGTAGTTTTCGGTAAAGTTTGAGTGACCGTATTTTATTAGAAAATATTGTTTAAGGGTAGCCTTCTAGCGACCACGTTTTCGTTATAACTCCGTTTTAACCCGTTCAAGCGACCACGTTTTCGTTTTAAAGTATATTTTATGAATATCTAGCCTAAAATATTTTGTAAACTGTCGAAATTTTCAGATTTCACAAATATGATCAGACCCTATTTTAATGTTGTCGAAAATTATTTCTCTCTTTGTAATACTTATTCTAACCACTTCAAATCAACACCAAAGCTATTCTAAAACTACCATACACCTTCTTAGGGTGTCATGGGTTCCTAAACATCATCAAAAATGATATGTTTCAAGGGATTAATTATAGGATGGTATATACTAATTATAAGTACTAAAACAATAAAAGTGGTATAGATACTCATATAACTTGCATGTTTTCTTGCAAAAATGATGAAATAACATAAATATGAATGTGAAAGAGTTATGAAGATCATGAAATGCTTACTTGAATGATTATGTGAAAAAGATGATGAAAACCTTATTAATCTATAGGTTTTTATTTCAAAACCTAAACTAGATCACTAATAGAACTTGTTTAACACATGAATCTTGAAAAAATATTTGGTTCCTCCTCTTGATCCTAGCTTGGCCAGTTCTTAACCAAAGAAAAGAGAAAATTTTATTTGCTTTACACCTTAGAAAGTGTGTATGTATGTGTTTCTGATTTAATATATTATTGGTACCTTGCAAATATCTAATTATAATGCATATGTGTACACTTATTTAAGATTTTTAAACAATAAAAATGGTGTGTCATTGGCTTTTGGTCGGCAAAGAGAAAAAAAGAAAGAAAGGTGGTGCATTTTTATGGTATAAAAGTATAATAGATTAAGTATAGTGTGTATTTGATAAGTAAAAGTAACTATTTAGTCTATCGTTGGCTAGAAATCAATTTTTACGGAACAAAATAAAATATATCGAAGACATAAAAATTATAAAAATACATTTCTTACAAGAATTGTGTGAAATAATAATTATCGAGTGGTATTTACGAAAACCATCGTAAATATATATATGTAACAATTTATATACAAAATAAATTGAAAACATCGGGTAAACTAATAATATAATTTTTAGAGTCTTAAAATGAGTATAAAAATATATCAGGATAATTTTTGGAAGTGCCGGATCAATTTTCAAAATAAATGATCGTGCGATAGCGTTTATTTAATAGGAAAATAAACGTTTAATGAAAAATGCAAACCCATGCATGAACTAATATGATGATGACGTTACTAATGATATGTAGACTAAATCTAGTCTATATGAAATGTCCTCAATGATTTTTCATGAATTCGCAGCTAAGCCATTACGGTTACGCGAATTTGATACTCGTAAACCTTGTTTACGAAAAATGATGAATAGTGAATCATGAATAGTGATTTTTCTACGGGAATGAATAGTGTTTCGTGAATAGTAAAATTTTGAAATACGTTCTTAGAATATCAAATCGACTTAAAAAACGATGAATAGTAACCGATGAATAGTAAATTCCCGAAATGAATAGTGAAATTTTCAAAGTTTGTAAAATGACCTGAAATTACGAGTTGTCACACACTAAAGATGAGTGCATACAAGGTGGGCTAAGGCGATTTGGATGTTATATTTAGGGGTGGATTATAAACAATGCTCTTCATTGATATTCCAGAAACCGAAACATCACAAGAACCGCGAAAAGATAGGCTCTGAGGGGTTAACTAGGGCTATCATATACTAAAGATGAGTACATCGCAAGGGTGTGGGAAAAATTACTCAACCGATATGGTTGGAGTAATTAAATTACAGGTTTAAAACAAGGGTTATCTTACCTCTTATCATTTAGTTCATCCTAACTACACGAATGTAGTCTCACTAGCGATCTCGGAATGCATAAAAAAAACAAGTTCTAGAATCTATTATACTACCGGTACACTCAATAAGCATTAAAGATGAATGCTTTAATCCTAAAGATCTAGGAGCGAACCTCACATTTTTGGGGTGGAATTTGAGTGGTATACGGTTTTTGTGCTAGTCATATAACTCTAATCTATGAGACGCTTTATTAAGACTAAAGTTTTACTCGTAAGTTCCATATTTTTTTTTAATTTGGTGCTAAAATTACCCTAACAAATATTTCTCATAGTTTATTACACAATTTACTAAGGACAAGGAAAAAATCAAGTGAGTGAATAGTTTCTAAGTTCCCGTTTTATTCTTCCTCCCTACACTTAAACTGATCATTGTCCTCAATGTTCCCCGAAAGTATCAAAGTAACGATAGAGAAAGTTAAAATAAAAGAGAGAAACTAATACTCCCCTAATTAGCTCGGTAGGATATGTGTAGAATCGCGGTTAAATCCTCCTCCAAGAAGAATGAGTAAGGAATAAGTGTTGTTTCCATCTTGCACTTCATATTCTTGTCCAATATAACCTGCAAATTTATAAGAAAACGAAGAGGAAACCTCGCGTAAAATCGGCGGTAAAAGCTATATAAAACTAAACTACGCTATGAAAGCAAGTAAGATATGATGCTTGAAAAAATAGATGTTTGCAGATTTCTGGAAAATTAAGAATTCTGGAAATTTCCAAAAATTTCAGATTAGATAGAAAACGAAACTCTGAAAACTATTTCAACATTGCTTGACGCCGTCGGGTATTAATTCTGAAGCCGTCAGGTTGTCCTGACAGAATGAGTCAGAGTCGTTTTTCGGAAAAAAATTACTTCTTTAAAGACCTGGAAAAATTACTGCAAAACATCAATTGTGACTCGATACAAGCATTTGACTCTAACAAGCACACATATATATACAATTTCAAATATTGTTAATCTCATGTTCATAATAGTTCTAAAAACGCATGTAATCTTCCCTACACTTATCTCTTTGTAAAATACCTTTATATGTAATTAAGACGAAGTTAAAAAAAATGAAGCATTTTCACAAAACAATGAAAGCATGAGAATTAAGCAATAATGAAAAAGATATATAAAACACACAAAATAAAAATGAAAAACAAACATTAAACAAATAAATATTGGTTGCCTCCTAAGAATCGCTTTTCTTTATTTAAGAGTCTTGTAGCTAGACTCGAAGCCATACCACTATGTTTTCTTATTTTTCCTCATCATGGCATACCTCATCATGTTGACAAAGTCCTCAACGTATGGCATAGTGTAAGATATTGGATTTCATAAACACACAAATACACAATTCTTTGGGGCGTATGAAATGAGTTTCAGAGAGAGAAAATGGAAGAGAGTTGGGAACTTTAGTGAGACAAAGAAAAATGAATTATTAAAGCTCCAACCCTTTGACTTGGTAGGCAAAGAGTATTTATAGGTTCATACAAGACACGCCTCCTACGGGTTGTGGATCAGGCATACAATGGGTAAAGACCCATCCGTCCTCCACGGTGTTACTTAATAAATTACTTACTAACACTAAATGACTATGACTACGAGCTTACTAACGAATACGTATACTTGAGGTGACCGACTCTTTAACTACTGGATTTTCTAAATCCTAACAATCTCCCCCTAAGGGAGGTCACCTCAATTACATCAATCACAAACAAATATTACATTTTGGTGTTCTTGGATTCTTGATTAAGTTTTTTGCTTTGTAGCTCGTAGTCTTTGATTCTTCATGTTCTGCATGTTTTGTTCATTAAGTGGAGGTCTTTAACTGATCCACGTGATGGTGAGTTATTGAGCCAGCTTTGAGATCATCAGCCACAGTAAATCTCTGACTCATCCTTTGTTGTATCGCCATTATGTGAAGTTGTGACTTTTGGACCGACATGCTCACATTTTGGATCATGATATCTTCTCATCAGAGTAGCGGAAGCTTTGTTGATTCATGATATTTGCAGCAGCGTAGCAGAAGCATGGATTGAAAATATCAGAGCTAGTTGATGAAGATATGCATTTATCATGATTTCTTTAGAAGTGAGTGTGATGTGTGAGCATGCGGTTAGCAATAAAGCGCACGAAGGTGTCTTTGATCACTTTCGTTGAATGGGGTTACAAGAACCACGGTTCCCCGTTGATCAGTACAAGTACTGCCTGTGATCAGGTAGATTTCCGAAGAACCTCCTTGACAGGGTTTCGCAGCTAATCAAGCCGTTCTCAAACTGGAACATCTCAAAGAAGACAGCACGGAGTGAGTGAACCAGCGAATTGAGATTCACTGATTGATGAAAAATGATTTGAAAAACAATCATGTATTGTTTGATAGGAAGTGTTTTGCAATACAACGAAGGCTTTATGGAAAATCAATTATCAATCATAAATACCCCTTTTTATTTTTGAAAGCTTAATACACAGTCGATGTGCTAGAGAAAAGAGTTGTTGAGCACAACGACCAGTTTTTCAAAGGTATCCGTCAATCCATTTCCTAGACCAAGGTTGATTCAAGAGTGAATCGCCCCATCGTTTCTATCCAGTTGTCACAATCTTGATCTTTTGGAAAGATCTCACATGTCACCCACCAAGAGCTTGTTTGATGTTGGTTCTAGAAGGATTTCCATCTTCATCGTGAATACTTTACATATCACTCGGATGTTCTGGAAATATCGCAAGGGTAATGCGTAGGACTCTCAAAATATATTCTCACATTTCACATTGTGTGAAACTGTGAGTCTTCATTAATTGTGTCCTAATGAGATTTATTGATGATCTCTTGGCTCCAGACTCAATAGTGCATATTTGGTTTCCTATGCCGGAGACTAGGGAGAGGGTCTCCTTCTTCAATATCAACGATCTCTAAGAGAAAGTCGATTGATTATGTAGGTTCCTCGTGAGAATGAAACAAGTCCTTTTAAGAGGAACTTGAGTAGCTTGGGAAGTTTAGTGCAGTGCGTTACTGGGTCCATGACGTCTTGTGTTCAATACAGGTGTTACCTTGGTAACAACCAGTAGCATATGAATTGAACCCGGTTTCTGCCATAAGGTTGAATAAATGGAGGGCTATTTCTTTTCACCTTTTTCACATTCAATTCTTTTTTATTCTTCAACCCCTTCAGTGCTTACCGAGACTTCATTACTAGAGGCTTGTTGGGTTTATTCCAGTTCTAGCTCAATCTCAGTTGGCACTCTTCCCTTATTCTCATTTTTCTCCTTTTTTTTCAATATACCTAAGGACTTCTACATTATCTAGGGGATTGTCCCTGGGTAGATCCCTCCGGCTCTGGCGGGATCGTGGGAACGAATACTAACCTAACCATCCTTATATCTCCATGCATAAAATAAATTGGTCAGTCTTTTGGTATTGTTCATTCCGCCTCGAAACCAATTGAAAACCATTTGAAAATTAATCAAGGTACTTGTGATTTAAAATCAAAGCGTTTTGTACCTTAAATGTTTTTGATATTCTAGAAATGCTCCTCCTCAACATGTGCTTCAAGTGTTACAAATCATTTTAGCACATGGAGGCAAGAGGACTTTTGAAATCTTAGATTGAGAATGAAAGATCCAATCTTTGATTAACATTTTCTAAAATGATCATCATCACTTCCCGATCAAATATTGTATTTTAAGTACTTCAGATGAAATATTTTGGGAAGGATGAGGTTTTCTTATGATTGCTCCCCCTCAATATGTGCATCGAGATTCGAAAGAGTTTTGCACATATTAGAGGGAACCTGCACTTTGAGATAAATCAATCACATTTCAATCCTTTTTGGTTTAAGATAATTGCTCCCCCTTAACATGTGCATGGAAAATTTTGAAATCATTCGGCACATGTAGGGAGGAGTGCTTGTTATTATATTTCTAAACCACTAATCGAATAATCAGTTTATATCCAATTTAAATCACAAATTCTCCCCCGATCACAATTTTCAAAACCCTTTGAGATTTGTGATCTCAATTGATTTAAATTATTTTTGAAAGCTTTTTGAGGAGAAGTGTGACCTGCTTTTGAAAACATTTAACTGATAAGGATCAGATTTTGAGACTTTAAACTCCAAAGATCAAACATGCTTAGATATCTTATGAAAACACAACATTAGCCTTGGTCTGGATCCAATTGTGCAAATAATTGTTCTTTTTGATTTTCCAAAAGTAGACCTTGCTCATTTTCGTGCCAATTGTTTGAAAAATAACCTTTTTGTTAATACAAATAAGTCGTAAAAACGTTTATTTATATTTTACGATCTTCTAATGTTTTGTCGATAACAAAAGTAAGATCATTTTAAGGAAACAAATAGAATACGTAAATGGTTTGAACTAATAGTTTTCTAACACACTTACGCTTTCACATAAAACACTAAAACAAGTATAAGTGATTTTATGATTTAGATACATATGTACAAACAACTAGTGTTTACATATTGGGTTAAACATATACTTAAACTAAGTATACTAAAATGGGTAAAAACTAAGTGTATGCTAAATTGGGTAAATACAAGTATATACTAAATGGGTAAATACTAGCAAATGGTTTTTGACCCATGGTTTTATATATACCACTTAACCAAGTTCATTGTATCCTTAAGATACATTGTATCTAGAAAGAAAACCATGGATCAACCCATAACCCATGACCCATGACCCATAACCAAAAATACCCATTGGCAAAGAGGAGCGGACCACGGATCCCTAGCTTTGTGCTAGCCGGATCCCTTGTGGTAGGGATCCGTGGGATCCGGGGAAACAGTAGGATTTTTCCTCTATAAATAGTGAGCCATTTCTTCATTATATCTCACCCCTCTCCAACATACTTTCTCCCCTGAGTTAAATCTCACTAACCTTAGATCCAAGAGATCTATGTTTGTAGTTTTGTCTTTGTGTGATCTTTTAGGTTCCTCTTAAAGGCAAGATCACCACCTTTGAAGTCGAGCAAGCTCAAGTCCATGAGTTGCCATGCTTTCTCATCATCAAGGCTATTGAAGTCCTCTTGTTGATGATCCCTTTCTTTCTTCAAAGAAGTATAGTGTTGAAGACATTAGTGAAAGATGTCTCAAGTGTCAAGACGAAGATATTAGTGAAGGGTATCTATCGTCTATAGGATAAGCACTTGTGGTAGGTGCTTAGAAGTCAAGACAAGAAGCATTAGTGAAAGGTGCTTAGAAGTGAAGACACAAGACATTAGTGAAAGGTGTCTTGTAGATCTAATCAAATGCATTAGTGAAAGGTGCCTTAGATGTACATTCGATATGGTGTGTTTCGATGTACTAGATAGACTAGCATTAGATCCAAGGATATTGATGTCCTTGATGATGTTGTAAAGGAGTAGATCTCCTTTGGGATTAGTCGTTGGTGTAGTGTGGTAGTAGTTCCTCCATTGCAATAGAACTAGGTGCTTAGCCTAGTACCTAATAAAGGGTAGGCGACGTTGTGAAGGTGTAGTTCACCTAAGGTGTGAAAGAACTCGGTGGTTAGCCTAGCACCGCATAAAGGGTAGGCGACGTTGTGTTAGGTGTGGTTCGCCTTGGTGTGAAAGAACTCGGTATTTAGCTTTGTACCGGAAAAAGGTTAAGCGACATTGTGAAGGCTTCTCCGCCATAAGGAGATTGGTGTAGTGTTTACAAAATCTCGAGTAGGTGACTCAGAGAGTGGAGTAGGGCAAGGAAGGTGTCCTTGTAGCCGAACCACTATAAATACTCGCGTTGTGGTTTTGTGCTTCTTACTCTTATCTTTTCATGACATATCTTTATATGCTTTTTTATCAACATCCAACACACACAACCAAATAGATTGACATAAGTCGATCTAAATAGTTTAAAAGGAAGTTTTAATTGGTAAAACTATTCAACCCCCCCTTCTAGTTTTCCACAATTGGCATCAGAGCTTCGTTACCAAGTTTCTTGAAGTATATTGTACTTTAAAAACTTGATACGATCCATAGTTAATTGAAAACTACAAAGAAGTTTTTCATAAAAACAAACACCATGTTTTTCAAAAACTATATGTTTGGATGTTGAGTTGATAACAACATTTTTTTTATACATCTTTTCATTTAAATTGCACTAATCTTCTTTGTGATGTTGATTAGTCAAAGCTCATACCCACCAAGCTTTAGGAGACACTTGGTAACAAGAATACCTTCCTTAAGAAGGTATCTTAAACACAAAGGAGCGGGAATAGTCTAATTGACATTTGTCATTTGTAAAGACATTCCTAAGTGCACTCGAGGTATGACTTTCCACTTATATCTAAATGATATTAGTTTAGTAAATAAGTGTTATTTGTTAGGAATTTATTTGAGTAGATTTTTGTGTTTACACATGATCTACATGAAGCTTCGTTAGGAAGCCTTTCTTCTCTCATACGTGTTGATGAGTGTGTAAATACTCATCATTTTTGGTTAAATCTGAACTGCAAAACATTTAAAAATGCTCAGAAATGCATCAAAATACTGAAAATATTCCAAAATTGCATTTTATATGTTTCAGATGCAAAATGTTCAAAATCAGATGAAAAATGAGCTAAGTTTGCATAATTGGCAGTTTCAGTCCCCCAAGTTTCAAAAGTTGTCAGAAATAGTCCCTGAGCACATAATTTCAAAAGAAAAGTCACCAAAGGTCCTTTTAAAATCATAAGTTGTCAAAATTAGTCCTTTGGTGAAAAATATCAAAAGTTTTGAGAAATTACAAAATTGGTCCTTCAAGTTTCAAATTTGGCAAAAATGGCCCTTGGAAAATTGGAAAGTGTCAAGTTTGGTCCTTGTACTATTAAAACTTGTCACTTTTGGTCCCTTGAAACATCTTTGCAGAAATGGCAGCCTAGGTCCTTGAATTTTCAAAAATTATAAAAAGAGTCCTTGTATTAAACACCTTTGGACCCTATCAAATCCAATTGTGACCCTGCCATCCCATTTTGGACCCCCTGCCAAATCAATTGGACCCCTGCTTTTGACCCCCTTCATAATATAAGCCGGTCAAACCTCAGTCAAACCTTTCCCCTTTCCCTCATTTCCCTCCCACTGTCTGCTACTCCCATATCCAGCCACCAACACAAACATCACAGCTCCCATACTCCTTTCCATGTCCCCTCCACCTCAACTACCCTCCAAGAAGCATTTAATGCTCCTTTCCCCCCTCACTCAACCTCACTGGCTTATTTATCATTTTGGCGCCAAAAGCCAATCAAACGGCCAAGATCAACTTAGCTAATCCAATGGCCAGGAAACAACTGGGATGTGATCAGAGGAGTGAGAAAAGAAGTTTGGATTATAAAAGAAGCAAGAAGGAGCTAAAGAAAGGAGTCTTGTAGTTTTTTAGTTTTTACTTATGTCGTTTTTAATACAAAGCTTTTAATTTAACGTAATATCTGCAATATTTTGTTTCTAAGTATCAAAGTAAGGTTATTGTATCAGTATAATCAACTTTTAAGCATCAATTCAAGTTAATGTTCATTTTCCATACTTTATGTTCACTGTTGAAATTTTCATTTTCAAACTCCTTTGTTAAAGCTTTTAGCAGCTCAGTTTTAATCTCAAAAAGCTTCTATAAGCTTATCAGAGCTTTTTACAAGCTAATATTCAACTTTCAAGCACTTTTGGAAATTGGTCAATGAAAGTCAAAATGGGCAAGAATTGAAGAAAGAAATGGATATGGGTTGAAGCAGTGTTGGCATTGGGTTGATTTAGAATCCATTGGGTTGATATAATTAGGCTAGTGTTCATTGGGTGTTGTTTCAAGCCATAGTGGCTAAGGACTGTTTGTAAGTTAATTTCAAGTCACATTGCATTATCTGTTCTTTGTAGTTATAATAAGCTCAAACCTGTTTAATTAGTTGTACTTAGGTTAAATTAACTTAGTTTGATCATTTATTTTAGCTGTTTAAGTGTTTATCTTAGAGTTGATTGCAAAACAGTAGTTAAAGAGGTGTTTGGATCAGCTTGTTACTCTGTATTAAAGGTTGGTTCAGTAGTGGATACCTGTTGAGTTATGTTTGTTTAGATCATTTGAGCTCTTATCTGTCTTAGTTTGTGCCTACAAAACAGCCAAAGTCAAAGTTACACATAAACTGTTCTAATAGCTTAGCTGTTGAGTTTTTAGAAAATTAAAATCTTGTTTTGTGTGTAGAATTCTTAAACATAGCTTATATTAGCCTCATTTCATCCATAAACATCATTATCAGTCCTCACATTTGATTCAAAACTCAAAAAAGTCAACAATACTCAACTGCTAAAAAAGTCAAAAACTTAGAAAAATCCATTTTAAGGCCAGCTGAGTTGATTTTTCTTGGCTTCATCTTTAAGCCAATTTAAGTCAAATTTGTTGTGTTTAAAACTTCATCTGGTCTAATTTCTTTTTACCATTTTTGAAGAATTTTGTAAATTTTCTTTAAGCACTAAAACTGCTTATCAAAATGGGGTCAGATGCCCTGTGCACAGGTGCTTGAACTGCACAGGTGTTGTGCAGTTCTTGCAGACCTTGCACAGAGCTTATCTTAGCTCCTTTAGGTCTCAGCTTTGGATTACACATAGCTAGCCAGGTCCTCTTGAGGTTCCCACTTTGGTTTTCCAGTTTCTAGCTTATTAGGTGTCTTATTTTTAAGCTGCAAGTAGTATCCCTAAACCTGTTTTTAGCACTTAAATCAAATAAGCCAAATCTTTACAAATTGTGATTTAGAGGTTAAAATCAGTTGTGATAAGTTGCATTTGGGTAATCTTACTATAATATAGCTTCTGTTTCAAGTTGGTGGCTTTTGGTGCTTATTTGCTTAAAATAAGTGCTTATTTATAAGCACTTATCATAGCAGTTCCATAATCTTGTACACAAGCACCTGTTTTTATATTTTTCTCAGATTTAGAATATAATTTTAGAGTTTTCCTGAATTTTTCAGATTTTTCCTAGCTTGTTTGCTATTTTTCTACATTTTAATTAGTTTTTAAGCATTTTTAATTAGCATTTAATACAATTAATTAAGAAAAGGTTCAAAAAAATAATTTTTCAATTTTATTAAGTTAAGATAAATATAAAAAGTCAAAAAAATATTTTTCTAGATTTTTCTTAGTTAAATTTGTATTTTTAAGCAATTTAAGTAGTTTTAAATAGTTTTTAATTCATAGAAAATCCAAAAATATTCAGAAAAATACAAAAATAGTTTTGAAATTTCTCTTTTGATATTTTAGATTTTTCTAAGTCAAAATTTTATTCTTCTAGCTTTATTTCCTATTTTCTTGTATTTTAGGTAATTATTTAATAGTTAAAAATAGTTTTTAATTAATAATAATTAGATAAATAGTTATAAAAATAATTTTCTTTTTCTAAATATTTTCTTTTATCATTAGGTTTGTAAAAATGTCATTTTCATATTTTTAGGTCTTTTATTTCTTAGATCTCATTTTTTGTACGTTTACGTAATTTTATTTAAACGTAAGTTTTAAGTTTTAAACGTTCATCAATTTTAAAAGTAGTGATAGCGTTTATTTAATATTTTTTATCTTTTTAACTTTCTTTAATTTGCATTTAAGCCTCTGTAATTTGTTGGCTTTTTCTGTAGTTATAATCTTATCAGATCTCTTTTCCGTTCAAATTCCTCGATCACTTTACGTTTGGTAATCCATTGCATAGCTCGCTGGGACATAACGACCCGGGGAAACCCTATTCTCTCCAGATCTTCATTGCATTTGTTCTTAAGCTGTTTTAAGTTTCTTACAGTTGGCCATTCACAAGTGGTCAGCTTGCGTGAGAAAACTTGACGGTTTTGCACCGATGATCAAGTCATCAGGCGATGTGTATATGGTCAGGAAGCTATTGACATTCTCAAGGCTTGCCATTCTGGACCTACTGGGGGACATCATAGCCCCAACTACACCGCCAAGAAGGTGTTTGATTCCGGATTCTATGGGCCCACAATTTACAAGGATGCCCATGAATTTGTCAAAACCTGTGACGCTTGTCAACGTCACGGGAATATCTCACAAAGAAATGAAATGCCGCAAAACGCCATTCAAGTGTGTGAGATTTTTGACATCTGGGGCATTGACTTTATGGGGCCATTTCCTTCTTCTCGCGGTAATAAGTACATACTCGTGGCCGTTGACTATTTGTCAAAATGGGTTGAAGCAAAATCTTTACCCACCAACGATGCCCGAGTTGTTGTGAAATTCTTAAAATCTCTATTTGCTAGGTTTGGAACTCCACGAGCCATAATCAGTGATCGTGGTACGCATTTCTGCAATGACCAGTTTGATAGAGTCATGCAGAAGTATGGTGTAACTCACCGTCTCTCTACTGCGTACCACCCCCAAACTAGTGGGCAAGTGGAAGTTTCAAACCGAGGGATAAAAAGAATTCTGGAGAGGACGGTTGGTGAAAACCGTGCCTCTTGGTCGGATAAGCTAGATGACGCACTCTGGGCCTTCCGTACAGCTTACAAAACACCCATCGGGTGCACTCCATACAAGCTGGTGTACGGGAAGGCGTGTCATCTACCGGTTGAGCTCGAGCACAAGGCATACTGGGCCTTGAAGCATGCCAACTTCGATATTCAGACAGCTGGTGATCACCGGAAAGTTCAAATGAATGAATTAAATGAACTCCGTGATCAAGCATACGAGAACTCTTTGATCTACAAAGAAAAGACAAAGAAGATTCATGACTTAAAAATCAAAAACCGCGTTTTCAACGTCGGTGATCGAGTCCTTCTTTTCAATTCAAGATTGAAGATTTTCTCGGGAAAACTAAAATCCCGCTGGTCTGGACCATTTACCATCACTAAAGTATTTCCGTATGGAACCATTGAGTTATCTCAACCCGATGGTCCAAACTTCAAAGTGAATGGTCATCGGTTGAAGCATTATTTTGGAGAGGACATTCCCCCTGTGGTTGTCCCGGACTTACAAACTTTCCCCATGAACCAATGAATGCGGGGATCGAGTCAAGCTAGCGACTCGGTAATCAAAAACAGTAGCATGCCATATGGGTTTTCACCCATATTTCTGACTTCTTTCTATCTTTCT
>BPTQ01000004.1:118053978-118226017 GCA_019973895.1 Chrysanthemum seticuspe | reverse complement strand
TCTGCTAACTGATATTCAGACCTCACAAAATAGAGTTCCACCACACCTTTTTCCACATGTTCCCTGATGAAATGATGTCGAATGTCGATATGCTTTGCTCTTGAGTGTTGAACGTTGTTGCATGAGAGAGCAATAACACTTTTATTATCATAGTACAGAGGAATTTTGTTGAATACAAAGCCATAGTCAGATAATTGAGATCTCATCCATAAGATTTGAGCACAACAAGATGACATGGCTATGTATTCAGCCTCTGTAGAGGAAATAGAAGTACTCATTTGCTTCTTTGAAGACCAGCTCACAAGCTTATCACCCAAAAACTGAGCACCTCCTGACGTACTTCGACGAGTATCTTGACACCCTGCATGATCTGCATCTGCATATGCTGTTAGTGACATACCGGTGTCTTTTGGGTACCAAAGTCCCATATTGATGGTTCCTTGGAGATACCGAAAGACACGTTTAACCGCTTCAAGGTGCTTTTTAGTAGGCTTAGCCTGGTATCTAGCACACATGCAAACAGCGAACAAGATGTCTGGTCTACTAGCTGTGAGGTACATCAGGGATCCAATCATACTACGATATTTTGTTTGGTCAATCATGATCCCTGAGAGGTCCTCATCTAGTTTGGTTCGGTCAATCATGGGGGTGTCAACAGGGTCACTTGAATCAAATCCAAATTTCTTTAAAATCTCTGTTGCATATTTAGATTGATTTATGAAAATGCCTCCAGGACTTTGTGAAATTTGTAATCCCAAGAAAAATGACATTTGTCCCATCATTGACATTTGAAACTTTGAACTCATTTCATTTGAAAAACGATCACATTCCATTGGGTCTGTTGAGGCAAAAATAATATCATCAACATAAATTTGAACATGAATTAAATGTTTGCCTGACTTCCTGGTGAACAATGTAGGATCAACTGCTCCTTTGATGAATCCGGTTGATAGAAGAAACTTTGACAGTGTATCATACCATGCCCTTGGAGCTTGCTTTAAACCGTAAAGAGCCTTCTTCAAACGATAAACGTGAGTAGGATGCTCTTGATTCACAAATCCTTCGGGTTGGCTGACGTAGACGACTTCTTTAAGATCTTCGTTCAGAAATGCCGTCTTTACATCCATCTGATATACTACCATGTTCTTACTAGCAGCATTAGCCAGAAAGATTCTGATTGCCTCGATTCGAGCAACTGGAGCAAAAGATTCTTCAAAGTCTATACCCTCCTCTTGACGATATCCTTTAGCAACTAATCGAGCCTTGTTCTTCAACACATCACCATGCTCATCAAGTTTTACTTTGAAGATCGATTTGAGAGCTATAATCATAGCACAGTCTGGAGCAGGTACTAACTCCCATACATCAAGACGATCAAACTCATGAATTTCATCTTGCATGGCATTGAACCAACTATCTTCATTCATGGCAGTTTTAACATCTTTTGGTTCGATCTTAGATAGTACGGAGTTGAAGAAGCACCATAAGGCATCGGTTGCGAGTTGTTTCCGGGTTGATACAGGACGAGAGGGATTTCCAATGATGTTGTCTAAGGGGTGATCGTGAGTCCATTTTCTGAGGTGTTCATGTGGCAGTTGTTGAGGAACTGAGGTAGCAGAGTCGATGTCTCCTGAAGAAGATGGTTCTGATGATGATTCAGGAGTAGCAAATATGTTTTCAAATGGAGCATCTTCAGGAGTCGCAAAGGGATTAACTTCATCATTGATGCCAGAAACATTTCCATGATGTACATTTGAAGAATGATGATTTGTTGATGAGACTGAAGGATCAGCAGCAGGTGCTTCTTGACTTAAAGATATTGAGACTGAGGGATTGACTTCATTCACCGGAATATGAGCATCCTCTGTTGTAGGGATCAGCACCTCATTAGTAATTGAATCATACAGTTCATCAAACATAGGATCAAACAATTTCTTTACATCATCTTCAGATGGAGGTACATATGGAGTTTCTTGAGAGGAGTTTGGAACAAGGGATGAACCAATGGGACTGTTTTGAAGTGCGGGTCCTGAGCTGGAGTGTCCAGGAGCCATTTGACCGGTCAGCTCATCAAACGTAACGTGAATTGTTTCCATGATATTTCGGGTTCTTTTGTTGTAGATTCGGTATCCCTTTTTGTTTGATGCATATCCTACAAATACTCCAATGTCAGCTTTGGCCCTAAGTTTGCCTAAGTCTTGACCCTCATTAGTTGGATAGCACAATGCACCAAACACACGAAGGAAAGATAGATTAGGTTTTCTGTTGTGGACAAGTTCATATGGAGTTTTTCCATGAACAGTGTGAATCAGGGAACGATTTTGTGTGTAGCATGCAGTGGCGATTGCTTCAGCCCAGAGAAACATTGGAACCTTTGAGTAAATCAGCATTGTTCTAGCGGCTTCAACCAGAGTACGATTTCGTCTTTCAACTACACCGTTCTGTTGAGGGGTTCGTGGAACACTTCTTTGATGACTGATTCCAACGCTTTCATAGAATTCATTAAGTTGTTTGTTGACAAACTCAGTTCCATTGTCTGTTCTGATAATTCTGACGGTTTTGTTAAGTCGGACCTGCAGCTGTTTGATGAGTTTGATGATGATATCAGGAGTTTCATCCTTTGTCCTTAAGAACTTGACCCAGGTGAATCTAGAGTAATCATCAACCACAACTAACACATATTTCTTCCCAAAGATATTCTGCACCCTCATTGGTCCACATAAATCCATATGAATCATATGAAGAACTTCAGTGACAGAGTTAGTAGGTTTGGGTTTATGGGCATACTTCTTGCTTTTTCCCAATTGACATGCTGAACAAAGATGATCCTTTTCATACTTTAGTCTAGGTAAACCTACAACTAAGTCCTTTCTGGAAAGATCGTTGATGGTGCCGAAGTTCAAGTGATTGAGACGACGATGCCATAACCATGACTTTGTTTTTGAAGCCTTTGATAACAAGCAGATTGGAGAAGCCCTCATCATGTCATCGATAGAGATGGTGTAAAGATTTGACCCACGAGTTCCTTTTAACAGTTCCTTACCATTAAGATCTCTAACAAAGCAGGTATGTTTTCTGAAGGCAACTTCTAGATCAGAATCACATAATTGACCAACAGAGAACAGATTATGACCCAAACCTTCTACATAGTAAACTCTAGAGATGACACTATCACCAACAACATAATCTCCATAACCCATAATAGCACCGAAATGATCATTACCAAATCTAACAGTCCCGATGAATTTGCTCACAAAGTTCATGAGCCGCGACCGGTCTCCAGTCATATGCTTGGAACAGCCTGAGTCCAGGTACCACAGAACGATTTGAACGATCTGCAGTTGAACACAGACAAGAATGGATAACTGGATAATTGGGATCCCCATGCAAGAATGGGTTCCATTTGGTTAGTAACAATGTTTGGAACACCCACATCAGAAATAGAAGTATTCATATCAGAAAGTGAGGCAATGGAATCGTTGTGAATAGATGCAGTACTAGTGTCAGTATTAGCCCTGTTCACAGTGTGAGCACTTCTTAAGGGAATAGTTCTACCAGTAGGCATCCATTTTCTAGTGGGCATTATCTGATTAGTCTTAAGACCAACAGGTGTCCAATAAAAGCCTATTTTACTGAATGTTCTTCCTGTGGGTTTCCACTGTTTTCTAACTTTCATTCGTTTTTGCCTTTTAGCCTTCTTAGCATGAATTTTAGCATTAACAATATTAACTGGACAATTAACATCATTAGGCAGAACAGTAACACCACATTCATGATTAGAAACAGAATTCAAGCAGACATCAGTACAAGGTTTGCAAATAGTATCGGAATTCGAATTAATTACAGTACGCCTATGGCTAATACTAGAATCAACACGATTCGTTTTATTCAATTCAAGCTTAAAGTTCCTAGATTGTTCTTCTACTCTCTTCCAGTGCACATTCTTAGCTTGAGAGGTCCTATCATTCCTTGTATTGTCTTGAGACTTTGACCTGCTCTGTTTAATGTCACTGATTACTCCTGTAGAGGGAATGGGAACATTAGTTGGTTTAACTACTCTTTGCATCACCTGTTTAGATGTACTGGGGTCTGAACTGCATGTAGGTGCACTAAGGTTCACTTTCTTAAAACTAGAGGTACTGTGATTTGTACTCCTAGAAGGCACACTTGAGTTCTCTTTCTTAGCATTGACAGATCTGGAATCTGAACTACTTAAAGGCACACTACGGTTCACATTCAAAACATTGGGAATCGAATGCATATCATACTTAGCGTTAGGCATTGAGCATGGAATCAAAGGATTAACTCTCTCACCTAATGACTTTGGGCATATTGTGATCAAACATTCTAAGATTTCTTGAGATCGTTTGGCATATAAGCATGCATGTCCAATTGCATTATCATGAGGTTTCTCTAGCTTATCCTCTTCAACAATCTCACGCAGGCATTCTAAGCAATCCTTAAGAGATGAAAAATATGTTTGAATAGCTAGTTTGTTGTTTCTTAGATGAGGAGAAACATATGTCACAGACAAAGCATATTTATTACAAGAGTGAACCTTTGATACACCATTCTCCCCATTGGTCATTGGCATTTTCCCTTTTACCTGACTCTTCAGATTCTCAATTTCCTTTTGCAATGAAGCTATTTGTTCGTTGTTTTTGTTACGAGTGACTTTAATTGATTCAAATAACTCATTGAAATGACGTTTAACCTTTTCATTTTCTTCTAGAAAACTTTCGTTTTCCTTTTGTAAAGCATTTACTAGGTTTTGAAGATGAAACGTTTGAGAATTCTGAGAATCTAAAGGAGGAGGCATTTGGGAGCCTGTCATATTGTTTGTTTGACCCTTTAATTGAGAGATTTGGGCTTTCAACTTTCTGATCGTGTTGCACTGAGCTTGAATCTGTTCATCACGTTTGTTAATTTGAAAAACTGCATCAAACTCTGGAGCATCTCAAGATGTCTTGACATTTGAAGTTTTGACATTTTCTTTAAGATGTTGATATTTTAGTTGTAAATTAAAATGCTCAACTTCTAGTTTAGAAAAATGTTTAACGAAATTGTCGTGATCATCCAGTTCAATTTTCTCGTTTAGTTTAGAATTAGTTTTTTCAAGCTCAATGACACGATCATGGGAGACTTTCAGGGCCACAGATAGTTCATGAAATTTGGAAGCATTAATAGAGCAATTTGAAGCAGTGAAAAACACATCTTGAGCAACACATTCAGTAATAAGATTCTCATTTAATGTATGCAAGTTCTTTCTCTCAATCTCATTATATTTCAGTGCACGCTCATAGTCACTAACTTCAACAACCATTGCATCAAATTCCTTTTCCATTCCCTTAATATCAGTTTCTATCCCCTTTTTAAGACTTTCAAAGTGATCTTTTAGAAGTTTAAAGAAGGGCATGACCTCAGTTAAATAACATTCTTTCATTTGTTCAAAACCCCTTTCTCCTTCAGTTATACCAGTGGGTGTGATCCTTTTCTTGCAAGTTTTCTCAAAATCAACAAATAGTTGAAATATAACGTATTGGCTAATTAATGTCTTGCTTTTAGTGGCAATTGTTCTAGGTACAAGATGCATTGGTGTATTAGGAGGATACACAGTCGCTCTAGGCATTTTCCAAAGGGGAGGGTTTGTTTCAACAATATTTTCCGCTTTCTGCTTATCTAAATCCTTTTTCCAGAAGACTTGTTCGGGAGTCAACAATGTCTGAGGCTTAAACTTGTTCAAAGAAATCCAGTTTTCCTTCTTGTAATCATGAGGAGTGATAATTATGTTTTTCTCTTTGCATTTGGGATCATTTTGTTTCTTATTCATCTTTTCCCTAGTGATTTCATTTGATTTCTTATCTTCCTCAGTGCACTCAACGCAACTAGGTTTCTGCCTAGGCTTAAGGATTTCATTACCATCATAAAGCACCTTATGAGCATTTATAGCCTTCTTATTTGTTTTTCAAAGTTTTCAGATTAGAAAAGTCTCTCAAGAGTTTTGATTCCTTTGCATTAAATTCTTGCTTAAGCATTTTCACATTTTCTTGAAGTTCTTGCTTTTGCTTAGCCGTTTTAGAAAGTTTTTCTTGCAAGGAATTTAATTCTTGTTTCAATACTTTTTCTCTAAAATTACTTTTTCTAATTACTGTATGCACTTGGTCATCCATTTCCTGCTCATGAGTGGTCAACTCAAATTTAGCACGTTGTTCATAAATAGCAACACGTTCTTTATAGGCATTTAGTTCAGAGATTACAGAATCATCAGGGGCACATGCAGTGTATTCATCATAAACATAGTCATTGTTGACTGCAGAAGATGCATCACTTGGTACAACTTCACTTTCACTTTGTTTCACATATTGATCATATGGGACAATATCGATATTACCCATATTTTCAATATTTGATTCAATAGTTTCAGTTGATTGTACTTTATCATGCATCTGTTGCACATCAGCATCATCGTATAGTTTTAATACCTCTGAGATGAGTTTGTCCTTGGATGGGCCAGCTTGTGGTGAAGAAGAGACCTTGGGAGAAACCATTGGAGAAATTCTAGCCATAAAAATTGTGTGTGCAGTAGGTCCATCATCTACATCAGAGTCGTATGCATCACAATCAGCGACTTGAAAGGCATTCTGATGATTGTGACCTATCTCCTGAATAGGCTGCTCATCCACATCTGCATCATAGGTCTTGGCATTGCCCTCGGCTAGAAACAACAATTCCTCTTCATCCAAAGCAGCACCATTGTCCTGAGCTTGTACAAGTAGCATCTTATCTCTGAAGTAATCAGCATTCTGTGGACGCTTTGGAGATGTGCAGTTTCTTGCAATGTGTCCCTCACCACCACAGTTATAACATTTGATCGGCTTAGCTTGACCTTGGTTACCATTCCTTCCTCGATTCTGGTTACCAACATAACCTCTACCAGCTCCGCCTCTTCCCTGATCATACCTCTAGATTTGGTTCCTCAACAAGGGGAATGCTATGCTTATCGCTTAAGACTCGATGTTTGGTGACCATGTGAGCAGTCTGAATGGTGTTTTCTTGTATGTACAACTTGTTTTCAAGTTTGTTTTTCAAAGTTTTCAGATTAGAAAAATCTCTCAAGAGTTTTGATTCCTTTGCATTAAATTCTTGCTTAAGCATTTTCACATTTTCTTGAAGTTCTTGTTTTTGCTTAGCTGTTTTAGAAAGTTTTTCTTGCAAGGAATGTAATTCTTGTTTCAATACTTCTTCTCTAAACTTACTTTTTCTAATTATTGTACTCACTTGGTCATCCATTTCCTGCTCACGAGTGGTCAACTCAAATTTTGCATGTTGTTCATAAATAGCAACACGTTCCTTATAGGCATTTAGTTCAGAAATTACGGAATCATCAGGAGCACATGTAGTGTATTCATCAAAGACATAGTCATTGTTGACTGCAGAAGATGCATCACTTGGTACAACTTCACTTTCACTTTGTTTCACGTATTGATCGTATGGGACAATATTGTTATTACCCATATTTCAACATTTGATTCAATAGTTTCAGTTGGTTGTACTTTGTCATGCATTTGTTGCACATCAGCATCATCATATAGTTTTAATACCTCTGAGATGAGTTTGTCCTTGGATGGGCCAGCTTGTGGTGAAGAAGAGATCTTGGGAGAAACCATTGGAGAAATGCTAGCCATAAAAATTGTGTGTGCAGTAGGTCCATCATCTACATCAGAGTCGTATGCATCACAGTCAGCGACTTGAAAGGCATTCTGATGATTGTGACCTATCTCCTGAATAGGCTGCTCATCCACATCTGCATCATAGGTCTTGGCATTTCCCTAAGCAAGAAACAGCAATTCCTCTTCATCCAAAGCAGCACCATTGTCCTGAGCTTGTGCCAGCAGCATCTTATCTCTGAAGTAATCAGCATTCTGTGGACGCTTTGGAGATGTGCAGTTCCTTGCAATGAGTCCTTCACCACCACAGTTATAACATTTGATTGGCTTAGCTTGACCTTGGTTACCATTTCTTCCTCGATTCTGGTTGCCAACATAACCTCTCCCAGCTCCACCTATTCCCTGATCATACTGTCTTTCCTGAACTGGTTGCACCACGATCCTTCCATCTTTAACAGTGGCTTGATTGTGTGGGTTAGATGCAGTTCAGAGGTTGTTGTTGGTTTGTGGGAGAGAATTCATGTTTTGACTAATGAGAAGAGCTAGTTGATTAATGAAGTTACCCACGTGAGCATCAGCATCAGCTTGTTTGAACATAGGATCAGGAATGAGTTTGTGATTACCATTACCCAAGGGTATGACTTGTGATGCTTTGGTTGTGATTCCGATGTTTGAGTAGAAAGCTGTTGAGTCATTAGACGAGCTTGTCTCTCCCTGGTTGGTTTTGAACTGATTGAGAATCAATTTTTCAAACATAGCATGTCTCTCATTCTGAAGGAGGAAGGCATAGAGTTGCTCATAGTTTGTATTCTTCAATCCTTTAGTGAGCTTCACAGCTGTGACAAACTTGTGCCATTCGGGATTCATGTTGTTCACAAATTTTGAGTTCAGCTGAATGTTAGGCATAGTCATTCTGATGTTCCTCATGTCATTCACTAACTTATGAAATCTCACATAGTACTCATAGACACTCTCATCTGGTTTCATCTTGAAGTGCTCAAATTCGTCATAGAGTTGGGATTCTCTGTCTTCCATAGTTAATTCTGAACCTGAGAGAAGCATCTTAACATTATCCCAAACTGCCTTTGCTTCAGTGTTATGATTGATCAGCTTGTAGATGTCTTTAGGAAGACCTTGAAGAACAATGTTTGAAGCCCTGATATCTGCATCGAATCTCTTTTTATCCTTATCATCAAGCTCATCATACATCTTAGGTTTGTCCATTCCGTAAACTGGAGTACCATCTTCATTAGTATCAAGTATGTCTCTAGTCGTCTCAACTCGATATGGTCCTTCATCAATGGATTTGAGAATGTTGACACCATTTTCCTTTCCAAGGCAATACAATCTGATTCGTTGAGCCCAAGAATCGTAGTCAGTTCTGTCAAGCATGGGTGGACGAGTATCTGAGCCAGCTGCTTGTACATCCTCGGCAACAGTGGAGATGATAGTAGGGACGTTGGTAGCCATGTTAACAGATTATACGGGATTTTATAACTCTATGATTAAACCGGGAAATAGATTCTTTCACGGGATTTTACTAAATCAAGAGAAAACCATAAACAATCACTCAAGTCGCTAGAAGATAATGCACTAAGTCGCTTGAAGATAATGCACTAAGTCGCTAGAAGATAATGCACTAAGTCGCTAACACTTAATTCGCTACACCACTAAATCGCTAGAGTCCCAAGTCGCTAGACAAAAACAAGTCGCTAAGAAGTAACTCGCTAAGCCTCAAGTCGCTAGCAAAATTTTGGCAGCAATTCGCTACTCAAGTCGCTAGAGATACAAGTCGCTAAAGAGCAACTCGCTACAGACCAAGTCGCTACCACCAAGTCGCTACCCGTAGTGGAGAGTCCACTACTTGTACTGTTAATCGCTAGGTCTAAGTCGCTAGCTTCAAAACTGTAACTCGCTACAAAATTGTGAAGCAAGTCGCTACGAAGAAATAAATCCGTATATCAAGTCGCTAGCAAGAAAAACCACATAAATATCACTTTTTAATCCAAAAACAACCCAACCAAGATGATTCAAGCTTACCAAATGAAAACCTAAACACTTGTGATGATTCTAAACATAAAAGTACTAACAAAATCCAAGCTTTAACACAAGAAATCAACCAAATGATGCAAAAACCACTAAACTTTTTCAAACTCAAAAACCACCTAAAAACCACTAGAAATCCAAAGATGTGCAAGATATGATCTAACCATGGCTCTTGATACCAATTGTCGGATATTAGTTTTCACATACACATCAAACCATAACAACAAGGTGGCGTATAAGTAGAATTCTAGAGAGAGAAAGTTAGAGGTTTAGGGAACTTAGTGAGAGAAAGTGAAAGATATTATTATGAGCTCCAACTCTCTACCTTGGAAGGTAGAGAGTATTTATAGTCTTACATAAATCGCCACACATCGGGCTGTGGATCAGGCATACAGTGGGTAAAGACCCGTCCGTCCTCCACGGTGTTACTTAACTAAATACTACTTAACTTAAAAGAACTACGACTACGAACTTTCTAACGATTACATATACTTGAGGTGACCGACTCTTTAATACCTGGAATTTCTAATTCCTAACACATCCGAAACCAAGAAGATCCGTCATCAACATGGTTTACATCGCACTCGTGCTCATCGCCCTAACACTCATCGCACTTGTGTTCCCTATGATGAAGTTCACATACGGAGACATTTACTTTGTGTTGTTGATCTATATTGGGGTTATATACCCAATCCTTTGTATCATCCTAAGTATTGAAATGCAATATTATTAATAATCTAGTTTATCTATATTATTCTTATCATAATGTGTTTATCATTTCTTTTGTTTTATATGTGTTATATTCTTTCGTGATACATTAGAAGTCATGTATGCATGCTAAAAGAAAATGTAGGATAAAACATATTTCGTGGTATAAAAACTGTAAAACCTATGTTTTTATCAAATCTGTTTCTGTTACTACAGATCCACAGATCCCGGAAGATATACTAGCCGGATCCCTTTTGTAAAGGAACCGTGGGATCCGTCCTACTGGAAAACAGTTTTCATGCAAGATTAAAAACCACTATCTTTCTAAAAGTAATAATCCACTAGAGTTTCAAAACCATGAGTTAGCTAAATACTAAAACCATTGTTAATAAAAATCTATTAAAAACGTTAGATTATTATAGGTTGACCATAAACATCTTCTCTTATTAACCCATCACTTCTATAGGTTCAACTATGACGCATGAATACGAGTTTGATTTTTCACTCACTAGCGTCTACACCCCGAACATCTCCCTTGAGCCCAACACACCTGGCAATCATGTCCGTGGGTTCAATAATCTCAAAAACCGTCACTTCCATGAAGGACGTATTGTAGACACCTCTCTACAATTCGAAGAAGGTATCAATACCTCCTTCCGAGCCATAGGACTAGAATGTCTTCTTGAAATCAACGAGAAGATATGTCCAAGGTTCATAATGGAATTCTTCCGTCAAGTCGAACTCGTTCGTAACGAGGATCGCTCTCTATCTCTTTGGTTTTACATCAAAAACCAAAAGTTCACCCTAACCCTTGGGCATTTTGCTCACATTCTCCGGATTCCCAATCATGGATAAAGTGCCTTCACCGAAGATTGGTCTCTTGATTCTCTCTTCAACTTTCGTGAAGAAAATAGTCCATATTGTTCACACATACCCTCTCCGGAAGATTTAAATCGCATTATATGCAAAGCTCGACCATATTACTCCAATCCAAACATTATCCATATACAGGATATCCGAGAAGAGTACAAGCCTCTTGCTCTCATTCTACGTGAAAATGTTTGGAGTCTTAGGGGAAATCGAGATATTCTTCCCGCTTGGTGTGCTCACATGTTGTACTGTTTGCTAATACAACAACCATACAATCTCGCCTAATTCTTCGCAAGGCAAATTGCAAATCTTCAAGGCTCCAAGAATAAACTCATCCCTTATGGAATGTTCTTGACACGCCTCTATCACAATGTTATGCACTTCCATCCTCAATTTCAAAGTCCGTTGTACGTACTTGTGAACAAGATGATGGAACCGCTAAACATATCTCTCATGAAGACTTTCTTCATTCTTGATTCCACCAATACCCATCAATCACATAATGATCCTCCTAGCGAAGACACTCAAGGAACCTAGAATAGTCAAATAGGATCAATTCTACTCTACTCATTATTTATCAATGTAATCCTATTTCTTTCATGAAATAAAACATCTTACATTTGATATCTTTGTTTTAGAACTCCTTTAAACAAAACTTAGAATATAATGCATTGTCAAGATCATTGCATACCTTTAGTAAAGGTTCTGTCTAGCAGATAGACGGATCCCAAATGTTGTACTAAACGGATCCCTACATCTAGGGAACCGTGGGATCCAGCAAAACAGAAAATGCAATTGCAAGCATTGTATGTCAAACACATCCTTAGAACACCTCACACTAAGCTAAACATAGTGTCTTAAGGTAGATTAAGACTTTATCAAGATAGGTTGACCTTTCCTACTCGTTCCAACTCACATAGAACACATTCTAAGATATTCATAGATCAATCACTTTGTTTTAATCCATCACTCTTCCGCTCTCAAAACTCACACTTCATATTTTTACCCTTCACATCTAGGTTAAAAATCTTTTATAACAAAATTGATCATAAATCAATCTCACCTCAAAATTGATCAAAGTTAATCAAATCCTAGTTTTCCCATCTCAAAACCATTAGGATATTTTCCAAAACACAATCCTAAGTCACAACCTCATCTCTAGGATCATTTAGCTTCAATTGACACTCTCCTATTTAGTGTCATCCTTGCTCATTCATTGGTACTCATGAAAGTTCCAAATCCTTCCACAAAAGATAATCATTAGCTACATCACTCACCACCTTCAAGTACTTAAGCACCCCTTCATTTAAGACACTTAGGAAGACTGAAACACTCAAGATGTTATAGGTTTTAGATTTTAGAAACATCATTTCCACTCCTTCATAGCTACTGATAGCCGGATCCCTAGGATTAGCCTAGACGGATCCCTCTGAGAAAGGAACCGTGGGATCCGGATGACAGTATAGGTCAAATATTGCTAAAACAATCATTTCAACTTAGTTTCATAACTCAAACACTCCATCTCATCTTAAATGAGTTCCTAGATCAGTCCAACCTCTGAAGTTGACTCTTGTGCATGTCAATCATCACACTCCAATGAATCCTAGTGGCTTAAAGCTTAAATGCACTTGCCAAATCTCTTAGTTTATAAACCACCTTGTTAGGACCTCCATAGTCATCACTCTTACTCTAACTTTCAGCCCTTGAAATCATTTCATCATGAGAAAAACCCCAAGTAGTAACTTATCCAACAAAGAACCACCCATGAAAAAGGCTCGTGTTATACACGAAATTTCCTCAACCGAATCATCTCCCGTCAAACCAACAAATGAGAGAATCATTCATCATCCAATCAAACCAATTCCTAAAAGGATAGTACCCACAAAACTACCTATGCCTAACACCACCATACCTCCTAGGCCAAACAATATCATCTCCACTAAACCATCACCATTGGTTCCTAGAAATATTTCATTTACTTCACCACTATCATCACCACACCTCTACAATTTAGAGGACTTGCCTCCTAGGCCGTCTCATCCGCTTCCGCCGACAACATTCTCCTCATTAGGAGGAATAATGGTTCAAAATCAAGGTGTTGAGTCAACACTTGCTCCGGCTTCCTTTTCACCGTCTCCATCATATAATCCTATATGGATTATGAGAAATCATCAAATTCAACCACCTGACCATATGGAAGTTGACACTTCCTTACCACAACCATCATTCTTGGTCGAGGCATTCTCAAATGCATCTCCACCAATCCCTCCATCGTTTGAAGCTCCGCAAGCCGCTTCACTTGATCCTTCGCATCAAGCCATTTTATTTCCTCCACCACCACTACCTAGCCATGACAAAGATTGCTATCATTGTCAACATGTTGAAAGTTTGATACATGAAGTACGAGAAGACCAACTTTTCATGTTCTATCATCTCCTCGAACGTTTCGACGAGATCAAACCTAAACAAAACTTGAGCTAGAAGATTTTAGTGGTGTCCTAGCATCAAGCGTTAGATAGTCTGGAAATTCCTAGTCATGTATTGTCTATTTTCTTATTTTTAGAGTCATGTATATCATAACTCTTGTTTTATTAAATGGAATTACATGCTACTTGTTATTTTTCTGAGAATATGTATTCATATCTCATTTATGTGATAACATTACGTGTTATATGACCTTTGCTGATTTTAGTCATCAGCCAGACGGATCCCTCAGTATTGCCTAGACGGATCCCTACTAGGAGGGAACCATGGGATCCGTGAAGTCAGAAAGTTTTTGTTTTCTAACTTAAATCACATTTACAGGAAATTGTGAATTATACTTGTTTTCTAACCCTTGTTTGCAGTTATTCAATTAACACATAAAGAATTTGACATCCTAAAGCTAGGGGGAGCTTGGTGTCAAAACGATACGTTGCAAAATTACTTGCAACCTTTGATTTAAATTTCATAACTTCCCGTTGCAAATATTGCAATAATCTAGGGGGAGCACACCCGTCACATTGACGTAATCTTTTGCATAAGTTAGTTGCAAATGAACTAGATTAGAATTAGTTTCTTGACGCCCTTACTTAGGGATGGACTCGTCAAGGGGGAGTAACGACGAGATCCTTTCCCGTTACTTGCTCTCTATTTTTTTTTCTTCTTTCCTTTCACATGTTTTTCTTAAAAACGATGCGTTGCTTTCTTTCAAACACTTTTTGTTTCGACAAAAAGGGGGAGAAGAAAGTAAAAACTACAAATTCAAACTTTTACGAATTTTAGCTTTTCCTTAAAATAATCTTATGTTTTGTCATCAACAAAAAGGG
Source organism: Chrysanthemum seticuspe (assembly GCA_019973895.1). Classification (NCBI taxonomy): domain Eukaryota; kingdom Viridiplantae; phylum Streptophyta; class Magnoliopsida; order Asterales; family Asteraceae; genus Chrysanthemum; species Chrysanthemum seticuspe. Next base: position 118,211,418 of record BPTQ01000004.1, on the reverse strand, counting down.
GGAGATTGTTAATACAAATAAGCCGTAAAAACGTTTATTTATATTTTACGATCTTCTAATGTTTTGTCGATAACAAAAGTAAGATCATTTTAAGGAAACAAATAAAATACGTAAATGGTTTGAACTAATAGTTTTCTAACACACTTACGCTTTCACATAAAACACTAAAACAAGTATAAGTGATTTTATGATTTAGATACATATGTACAAACAACTAGTGTTTACATATTGGGTTAAACATTTACTTAAACTAAGTATACTAAAATGGGTAAAAACTAAGTGTATGCTAAATTGGGTAAATACAAGTATATACTAAATGGGTAAATACTAGCAAATGGTTTTTGACCCATGGTTTTATATATACCACTTAACCAAGTTCATTGTATCCTTAAGATACATTGTATCTAGAAAGAAAACCATGGATCAACCCATAACCCATGACCCATGACCCATAACCAAAAATACCCATGGGCAAAGAGGAGCGGACCACGGATCCCTAGCTTTGTGCTAGCCGGATCCCTTGTGGTAGGGATCCGTGGGATTCGGGAAACAGTAGGATTTTTCCTCTATAAATAGTGAGCCATTTCTTCATTATATCTCACCCCTCTCCAACATACTTTCTCCCCTGAGTTAAATCTCACTAACCTTAGATCCAAGAGATCTATGTTTGTAGTTTTGTCTTTGTGTGATCTTTTAGGTTCCTCTTAAAGGCAATATCACCACCTTTGAAGTCGAGCAAGCTCAAGTCCATGAGTTGCCATGCTTTCTCATCATCAAGGCTATTGAAGTCCTCTTGTTGATGATCCCTTTCTTTCTTTAAAGAAGTATAGTGTTGAAGACATTAGTGAAAGATGTCTCAAGTGTCAAGACGAAGATATTAGTGAAGGGTATCTATCGTCTATAGGATAAGCACTTGTGGTAGGTGCTTAGAAGTCAAGACAAGAAGCATTAGTGAAAGGTGCTTAGAAGTGAAGACACAAGACATTAGTGAAAGGTGTCTTGTAGATCTAATCAAAGGTATTAGTGAAAGGTGCCTTAGATGTACATTCGATATGGTGTGTTTCGATGTACTAGATAGACTAGCATTAGATCCAAGGATATTGATGTCATTGATGATGTTGTAAAGGAGTATATCTCCTTTGGGATTAGTCATTGGTGTAGTGTGGTAGTAGTTCCTCCATTGCAATGGAACTAGGTGCTTAGCCTAGTACCTAATAAAGGGTAGGCGACGTTGTGAAGGTGTAGTTCACCTAAGGTGTGAAAGAACTCGGTGGTTAGCCTAGCACCGCATAAAGGGTAGGCGACGTTGTGTTAGGTGTGGTTCGCCTTGGTGTGAAAGAACTCGGTATTTAGCTTTGTACCGGAAAAAGGTTAAGCGACGTTGTGAAGGCTTCTCCGCCATAAGGAGATTGGTGTAGTGTTTACAAACTCTCGAGTAGGTGACTCGGGGAGTGGAGTAGGGCAAGGAAGGTGTCCTTGTAGCCGAACCACTATAAATACTCGCGTTGTGGTTTTGTGCTTCTTACTCTTATCTTTTCATTACATATCTTTATATGCTTTTTTATCAACATCCAACACACACAACCAAATAGATTGACATAAGTCGATCTAAATAGTTTAAAAGGAAGTTTTAATTGGTAAAACTATTCAACCCCCCTTCTAGTTTTCCACACTTTTGACTTGTTTGAAATCATTCTCCCCCTCAATCAATGACCGAAGTTGTTGATTGAGTGTTAGAGATTTTGACAAATGATAAGTCCGGATGATTTACAAAATTAAATCCAAGTTATTTTCAAAGCAGTTTAGTTTTCATTAGATGACAAATATTTTCAGAAGAATATTTAGAAGAAAAAATATTTGTGAGGAAACCTTTGTCTTTTTGATGACAAACTTTCCTTATGAACTTTTGTTTTTAGAATCAGAGCATGAGGTTTCAAAATTAGATTAAGCATGGCTCTGTTCTTTCTTTTAAAAACGGGTTACTGCCTGAAATGACAATAAACCATCATTTTTCTCCATCTCAATTTTTTTTTGAAGAAAATAAGATATAATACAACTGACCGAATTTCATCTAAAGACCCGTGCTATTCTTCGAATGACAAATCTAAGTCCGTAGATGTTATCGAAACCAAATAACGTGATATATATATATATATATATATATATATATATATATATATATATATATATATATATATATATATATATATATATATATATATATATATATATATATATATATATATATATATATATATATATATATATATATATAAAACAATATTTTGGGACTTTTTCAAAAATTTCTGATTTTTTATGGGTTTTGAATTTTTATATTTTTCTATTTTCTTTTTGTTGGTTTTATAATTTTGTATTTTGCTTTTTGATAAAAATATTTACAAAGAATAGATGAAGAGATACCTTTACTCCTCTTCTTCCTCTTGAAGACGTTTGAGTGTCTCAGGTTGTAGACTCTTTAGCCCGAGTCGTGGACGAATAAACTCAAAACGTTCTCTAGGAAGAGTTTTAGTGAAGATGTCTGCCAGCTGATATTCAGTTCATACAAAGTATAGTTCAACCACACCTTTCTCCACTTGTTCCCTGATGAAGTGATGTCGAATGTCGATGTGCTTTGCTCTTGAATGTTGAACATTGTTGCAACAGAGAGCAATGGCACTTCTGTTATCATAGTACAGAGGAACTTTGTTGAATACAAAGCCATAGTCAGATAATTGAGATCTCATCCATAGGATTTGAGCACAACAAGATCACATGGCTATGTATTCCGCCTCTGTAGAGAATATAGACGTACTCATTGGTTTCTTTGAAGGTCAGCTTACTAACTTATCTCCCAAGAATTAAGCACCACCTGACGTACTTCGACGTGTATCTTGACACCCTGCATGGTCTGCTTCTGCATATGCTGTTAGTGACATATCGGTGTCCTTCGGATACCAAATTCCCATGTTAATGGTTCCTCGGAGATACCAAAAGACCCGTTTAACCGCTTCAAGGTGCTTTTTGGTAGGCTTAGCCTGGTATCTAGCACACATGCATACAACGAACAGAATATCAGGTCTACTGGATGTGAGGTACATCAGGGATCCAATCATACTTTGATATTTCATTTGATCAACCATGATCCCTGAGTGGTCCTCATCCAGTTTTGTGCGCTCCACCATGGGAGTGTCAACAGGGTCACAAGAATCAAATCCAAATTTCTTTAAAATTTCATTTGCATATTTAGATTGATTATTAAAGTTGCCTCTGGGACTTTGTGAAATTTGTAATCCTAAGAAAAATGACATTTGTCCCAACATAGACATTTGAAATTTGGAGCCCATCTCCTTTGAAAATCGGTCACATTCATTAGGGTCGGTCGAGGCAAAAATAATATCATAAACATAAATTTGAACATGAATTAAGTGTTTGTCTGACTTTCTGGTGAACAATGTAGGATCAACTACTCCTTTGCTGAATCCATTTGTCAATAGAAACTTTGACAGCGTATCATACCATGCCTTTGGAGCTTGCTTCAAACCGTAGAGGGCCTTCTTCAAGCGGCAGATGATTCGCATCGAACGGTCTATCTTTTATTAGTCAACCACTTGTGAATGGTCAACCATAAAAGTCAAACAGCTCAGAACAAAATGCAATTAAGTCCAGAGGAGTTTAGCGTTTCCCCGGGTCGTTAAGTCCCAACGAGCTGTACGATTGAATAGCTAAACGCGTAGTGATCGGGTGATATTGAACAGGAAAGGGGTTATGATTTTTTACACTAAGGAAATTAAATCTAATAAAGACTTTGAAGTCCTTTTAATTCTATATTTAAAATCGTTTAACGATTAAAACCTAAAACGCGTACGTTTACAGAATTTTACATTTATTTTTAAACTAAAAATGATGATTGAAAACTATTTAAGAATTAAAACTAATTTTTAGGATTTTTCTTGATTTATTTTGAATTAAAAACTAATTTTGAACATTTAAAATATAGCTTAAAATGCTAAAAATTAGGAAAATATGCAAGCAAATTACAAAACTATTTTTCAAAAATCAAATTTAACTAAAAAGATTTTTCAAAACTGTAATCATATTTTTTTGACTTTTTGTCTATTTATTATGAATTTAATACTATTTAAAACTAATTAAAATGCTAGAAAATACTATTTAAACTAAGAAAATTATGGAAAAATATTTTTTTGGCTTTTTATATTTTTATAAAACTAATAAAATTGAAATTGCATTTTTCTGATCTTTTTCTGAATTATTTGGATTAAATGCTAATTAAAAATGCTAGAAAATGACATAAAATGCAGAAAATTAGTAAATGAACAGTGAAAAATATGAAAACTTCCAGTCAACGATAAAATAATACTGAGAACCCCGGAAAAATAACAGAAACTATTTTGGAGCACAAGAACAATGATTTGGGCGCACAACTAATGAAATAAGCACATGTAAATAAGCTAAAATCTAACCATAAGCTACTATAAGCTACCCTAGCCTTAATCTAACCTAAATTATGCTAATGCAACTGAATGGGACCCTAAAAGCACAGGCTAGAAGCGTTATAGCTATAAAATAGGTTCTATCAAACTTATGTCAAACGGCCCTTATGCATCTACTTTAAGCCTACATTAAGCTAGCAAGAAAAAATCACAAAAATTAACTAAAATGACCAGGCAGTAGACAACCAACCAAAGAGCTTATATCCAGAATTTCAACTAATTTGGACCTATATTGAAGGAATGAAAAATCAAAACTATAACCTATTCGAACATTATTTGGAATTTTTGACTTTTATTGAAACTTTGAAATCTGACTTTTTCCAGCTTTGATCACTCCTAATTCACTATAAATGATGTTTTCAGATGTAAAATGGACTAGATAAGCTAACCTATATATTTCTATCACAATATGTAAGCTAACACAAGCCTTATACTAACTGTTATGCAACATACTTAAACCAAACCATGATTTTGACTTTAAGAGGATGCTAGTGCAAATAAATGACTAAGTTGACTCTAATGAACCTAAATTGGACTCAAGCAACTGGTCTTAACCTCTGAACAAACCTTTATCTTTGATTTCTACACTGAACCAAACACTAGTTTTCCAACTGATAAGCAAATTTTAACTAATAAACCACTAGTCTACACCATAATTCCAATCCAAACAAATTTTAATGAGATTATAAGAACTAAATGATGCAATAAAACCAATATTAACTAACAATTAATCAATGATGCAGTTTATTCAGACATGACAGTAATGAAATAGAAATGGTAAAACAAGCAAAACTTACATAAGTCCAGTCACAATGACTTGCTTAACTGAGATTACTTAACCACTAATCCTAACTCTGATCTTAACCCAAATCGAATACAATCTCAACCCTTATCCAGCTCCATATCAGCAGAACAACATCATTTGATTATTATGATTCTGAATTTGAATTATATAGACTGAGTAATATTTAAGAGTAGAATCTTGACTATTATCTGGAATTGGCTCAAACAAGATCACAAGTTCCCTATAAACATTTCCAGACCTGCTCCAATGTCCAAGAACAGGCTATCCCCCTCCTTTGACTTTCATTGACCAAGTACCAAATTTGATGAATCTGTTTCTAAAGCTCACTGAAAGCTATCAACAGCTTCAGTGGGCTTGTTTGAATTTAGAAATAAGCTCTTTGGAGCTTGGATTTAACACATTTAGAACTGAATAAATAAAAGGAAATCTAAAAACAAGAAATTTGGATAAAACTTTGAATTGATGCTTGAATTCGATTACAAGTGATTAAACAACTTAAGTTTAGTACATAGAAACTGGAAATTACAATTTAAGAATTAAACTAAGACATTCATAATAAAAACGATTTGCAAGAAATTATAAAAATTAACTACTACTTTCTCTAGCTTCTCTTCCCTCTATTTATTCACAAAATTGCTCCCACGTGTCTTCTGAGCATTTCCCACCTTCTTTCAGTACCATTGGATTATTAGAGTGGATTTAAGCCGTTGATGGCATTTTTGGCGCCAAAACGATATTTGCCAACTGCGCTTGATTGAGTGCACGGGAGGAGAAGCATTTAATGCGTCTTGTTTTGTTAGGTGATGTGGAAGGGCTAAGGTGAGGGGTGATGATGATGGAGGTTGGAGCGTGGGTGGTTTTTCAGAGGGTGGGTGAAGAAGGAAGGGAAGCGAGGAAAAAGTTGTGGGCGGGTTTGACTTGGTTTGACCGGTATTTTATTAATAGAGAGGGAGTTCAAATGAGGGGTTCACGGGTAGATTTGGTAGGGTTCAAAAGGCTCAAGGGTCTAGGTCCAAGGTGAGTTCAAGGTTCAAGTGTTGGTGGGCTTGGGTGGTTTGGGCTGCAGGTTTGTAGCATGGGCTTAAGTTTGGATCCGGTTGGGTTTGTTTATTAATAACACAAGGACCAAAATTGCAATTCCACCAAACTTGAGGGACCAAATCTGTAATTTTCCAAAGTGTATCATAAGGACCATTTTTTGACAAGTTTGAATTACCAAAGGACTAAAAATGTTAATTTTCCAATTAAAAACGTCTAGGGGTAAATTCTGTCAATCTTTGAAACTTCAAGGACTAAAGTTGCCATTTTGCAAAACCGAACTTTATAAGGGTAATTTTGACAACTTGAAAATCCCTGAGGGTCTTTTATGAAAAATTAACATGTTTTGAATAACCAGGGACTAGATTTGACAATTTATGCATAAAATACAGTCTAAATATTTTTTCTGTCTTTTTAAGACTTTTCAAAGTGTTTTTGACTGTTTTTGCAGTGCAGATGGAATAAAAATGATGAGTATTTAGACACTCGTCAATCCCCCACACTAAACTATTGCTAGTCCCTAACAATCTTTTGAGAAAACTTAATGGATTTGAATCTCTTTACCAAAAGCCATTACTTCTGGAGTAGCCAATTGTTTCAGTTCAAGTAAGAACCTTGGTACAATGATCACCAAATGATTTTGAGCAAATCACCAGCTTTCAACGGTTTTGATTTGTCTTTACCAGAAGCCGTTTGCTTCTGGACTAGCCAACTCTTAGATAATATATACTATCTTTGGTGAGTCGATTACCAATTATGGTTTTCCAACTGCCTTTACCACAAGCCATAAACTTGCGGGCTAGCCAACTCTTCACTAATTAAAGATATGGTGAGCTGAACACCATACAATTTTGGGCAAATTGCAAGCCGTCAACGGATTTGAGATATCTTTACCAAGAGCCGTTTGCTCCTGGATTAGCCAATCCTTTTGTTTGTTAGACATGGCGGACTGATAACCGTAAGCTGAGTAAGTGCAAAACACTTACTCCAAAAAAAAAATTTGGCCAAAAATGGGGGAATTGGGTGGTATAATTACATGATAAAATTCATGAGAATTCCCCCCCACACTAGAAATGAATATGGCCCTCAATATTCAAAGTACCGGCGGTTATGCCGAAACATAGAACGTAAAAGGGAAATACTACGGCCATTTTTTGTGAATTTGTTTTTTGGATGAAAACTTATATACAACAGCGGGGGGCAACTCCCCCACACTAGGGTGGTAGAAAGTTGAAAGAAGTCAGAAATATGGCTGAAAACCCATATGGTATGCTACTGTTTTTGATTCCCGAGTCGCTAGCTTGACTCGATCCCCGCATTCATTGGTTCATGGGGAAAGTTTGTAGATCCGGGACAACCACAGGTGGAATGTTCTCTCCAAAATAGTGCTTCAATCGATGACCATTCACTTTAAAATTTGGACCATCGGGCTGAGATAACTCAATGGTTCCATAAGGAAATACTTTAGTGATGGTGAATGGTCCAGACCAGCGGGATTTTAGTTTTCCTGAGAAAATCTTCAATCTTGAATTGAAAATAAGGACTCGATCACCGACGTTGAAAACACGGTTCTTGATTTTGGAGTCATGAATCTTCTTTGTCTTTTCTTTGTAGATCAAAGAGTTCTCGTATGCTTGATCACGGAGTTCATTTAATTCATTCATTTGAACTTTCCGGTGATCACCAGCTGTCTGAATATCGAAGTTGGCATGTTTCAAGGCCCAGTATGCTTTGTGCTCAAGCTCAATCGGCAGATGACACGCCTTTCCGTACACTAACTTGTATGGAGTACACCCGATGGGTGTTTTATAAGCTGTACGGAAGGCCCAGAGTAGGTCATCTAACTTATCCGACCAAGAGGCACGGTTTTCGCCTACTGTCCTCTCCAGAATTCTTTTAATCCCTCGGTTGGAAACTTCCACTTGCCCACTTGTTTGGGGGTGGTACGCAGTAGAGAGACGGTGAGTTACACCATACTTTTGCATGACTCTTTCAAATTGGTCATTGCAGAAATGCGTACCACGATCACTGATTATAGCTCGTGGAGTTCCAAACCTAGCAAAAAGAGATTTTAAGAATTTCACAACAACTCGGGCATCGTTGGTAGGTAAAGCTTTCGCTTTAACCCATTTTGACAAATAGTCAACGGCCACGAGTATGTATTTATTTCCTCGAGATGAAGGAAATGGCCCCATAAAGTCAATGCCCCAGATGTCAAAAATCTCACACACTTGAATGGCGTTTTGCGGCATTTCATTTCTTTGTGAGATATTTCCGTGACGTTGACAAGCGTCACAGGTTTTGACAAATTCGTGGGCATCCTTGTAAATCGTGGGCCAATAAAATCCGGAATCAAACACCTTCTTGGCAGTGTAGTTGGGGCTATGATGTCCCCCAGTAGGTCCAGAATGGCAAGCCTTGAGAATGTCATTTGCTTCCTGACCATACACACATCGCCTGATGACTTGATCCGCGCAAATTTTGAATAAGTAGGGGTCGTCCCAGAAGTAATGTTTTACATCTTTAAAGAATTTGTTTTTCTGTTGGGACGACATTCCTTTCACCACAAAGTTACCCGCATGATAATTTGCAAAGTCAGCAAACCATGGGGTAGAAGAGTCTCCACGAAAAGAAACCACATTGAGTGTTTCGAGAGGAAATGTTTCGTTTATTTCCTTTTTCTCGAACACATCCTGGTGAGGGTTTTCTAGACGGGACAGATGATCAGCAGCCAGGTTCTCAGCTCCTTTTTTATCACGTATAATGATATCAAATTCTTGCAGGAGGAGAACCCAACGGAGCAATCTCGGCTTTGCATCTTGTTTTGCAAAGAGATATTTGAGAGCCGAGTGATCCGTATACACCACGTATTTGGTCAAGATTAGGTATGGCCGAAACTTCTCAAACGCATACACCACGACTAGTAGCTCTTTTTCTGTAGTGGTGTAATGGGTTTGAGCTTCAGTCATAGTCTTACTCGCGTAGTGGATAGGCTGAAAATGCTTGGTTTTACGTTGCCCCAGGACTGCACCGATAGCAAAATCACTTGCATCGCACATGAGTTCAAAGGGTAAATCCCAGTCGGGGGAAACGAGAATGGGTGCTTCCGTAAGCTTTTTCTTTAATGTTTCAAAAGCTTCGATGCACTCAGGTGAGAAGATAAAAGGAGCATCCTTCTCAAGGAGATGAGTCATAGGCCGAGCGATTTTAGAAAAATCTTGTATGAATATGCGATAAAAACCGGCATGACCTAAAAAACTCCTAATACCTTTGACGGTAGTAGGATGAGGCAATTTGGCAATGACATCCACTTTTGCTTTGTCAACCTCAATCCTGTTTTTTGAAATCTTATGGCCTAGGACAATTCCTTCCTTGACCATAAAATGGCTCTTCTCCCAATTTAGACAAAGATTGGTGTCTTCACACCGTTTGAGCATTTTTTCTAAATGGGAGAGACATGTTTGAAATGAGTCCCCAATGACCGAGAAGTCATCCATAAACACCTCCATTGTTTCCCCGATCATGTCGTGGAAAATTGCCATCATACATCGTTGGAACGTGCCAGGAGCGTTACATAGGCCAAAAGGCATACGTCTGTAGGCAAAAGTTTCGTATGGGCAGGTGAATGTGGTCTTTTCTTGATCCTGTGGATCAATGGTGATCTGAAAATACCCCGAGAAACCATCTAGGAAACAATAGTATTCGTTCCCTGCTAATCTCTCAAGCATTTGGTCCATGAAGGGTAGAGGAAAATGGTCTTTACGGGTGGCTTCATTTAACTTGCGATAGTCAATACACACACGCCATCCCGTAACCAATCGAGTTGGAATTAACTCGTTTTCTTCATTTGTGACAACAATTATGCCACCCTTTTTTGGAACACAGTGGATGGGACTGACCCAAGGACTATCAGAGATCGGGTAAATTAAACCGGCATCAAGAAGTTTGAGAACCTCCTGTTTGATAACCTCATGAATCTTAGGATTCACCCTTATCTGATGTTGGACTGCTGGTTTGAAATCATCCTCCAATAAAATCTTGTACGTACAAAATTCAGGGTCAATACCCTTGATGTCGGAGAGTCTCCTAGCAATTGCTTGCTTGTGCAACTTCAAAACCTTTATGAGAGCAGTCTTCTCCTCCTCCGTTAAGTCCTTAGCAATTATGACGGGTAATTTATCATCACCCTCCAAGAATGCATACTCGAGATGAGGAGGTAGGTCCTTAAGTTCAACCTCGGGAAATTCTTCAGTAGATGTTTGTACGGATTTGATTTCTTCAATCGTGATCTCTTTAGGAGGGAGTGACGGTAATGGATCTTCATTTAATAATTGCTCAAGATAAAGGATATCTCCCTCCGAATCATAAACACCATCATCAATTCCCGGTGGAATCGATTCATCATTAGCAAGAAACTCATCGATCTCTTCTAAAAAGAAGTCACCTCCCTCAAACGGAGTAAGAGAGGGGGAAGAATCGGCAATAATTGGTTGAGAAGATGTGGTGGGATCCCCACTCACAGAATTATGAAAATAACCAAGAAAGTCTTGAGAGTACTCCTCTGAAGCAATATCAATTACATCGATTCGATTAACCGATTCAGCATCATAGTTTGAGGAGTACCTCGAAGTTTGATCAAGGTTAAAGGTGACAGCTTCATTACCCACACGTAATGTGATTTCTTGCTCAAATACATCAATGAGAGCACGGCCCGTTCTCAGGAATCCTCGTCCAACAATGAGGGGAACCCGATGATCGGCATCGAAATCAACAACCACAAAGTCAGCTGGAAAATGGAACTTTCCTACTTTCACGAATACATCCTCGGCGATGCCAAGAGGACGCGATATTGAACGATCTGCAAGCTCAAGAGTCATGCAGGTAGGAATAAGTTCTGGAAGAGAAAGTTTCTTCCATACTGAATAAGGCATCAGATTGATGCTTGCACCAAGATCGGCGAGGGCAAAGCATTCAATCATTCCTGGAAAAACACAAGGTAGAAGAAATTTTCCAGGATCTCCAAGCTTTTTGGGAAGCTTCTTTAACAGAACTGCTGAGCAGTTCTCGTTCAGAGGAGTTTTAGCCATTTCAAACAGTTTTTCCTTGTTGCTTAACATGTGTTTGAGAGTTGATGCAAACTTGGGCATCAGCATGATAGCATCCGCAAAGCTTATGTCAAAATGTAGTTCTTGGAAAATTTGAAAAAAGTTTTCCATTTGATGACTTGCTTTTTCGCGGAGCTTTTGCTCATTTAAACGTGATGGGTAAGGAATAGAAGTTTTGGATTTGGGGTTTTCAACTGGAGGTTCAAAAACAACTCCTGGTTTGGATTTGGGTTTCGGGACAACTTGAGGATGGACATGTGCTGTGCTCTGTGAGCTAGTGGGTTGCACTTGGTCCTTTGTCGCCTCAGGTTCACTTTCCACTACCTTCGAGAGAGAAGAAGAAGAGGTAGTAGGAATAGCGGGTCCATCATATGAAGCACCACTTCTGGTTGTGATCGCCTTTGCATCGCCCCTCGGATTAGCGATCGTGTTGCTAGGTAAAGTACCTGAGCCCGAGGGTCGATCATTTAAAGACTTCTTAATGTCAGAAATCTGGCTAACCAACAACCTATTCATTTCCTCTTGGGATTTCATGAATTGCTTCAACAACTCATCAGATGATGGTCCAGTTGGAACAATGGCTTGATTTTGTGTAGGAAAATTCTGGCCTCTATTGTTTGGATTAGGGCCTTGATTTTGGAAATTTCCTTGATTATTGCCATGAAAATACCCTGGGTTGAAATTTCCCTGACCTTGGTTTCTATTAAAATTTCCTTGGTTTTGGAAATTTTGACTTTGATTTTGAAAACCGTTATTCTGACTAAAATTACCTTGGTTTTGAAAACCTTGGTTCGTTCTATTCTGATTTTGATTACGGTTTTGGTTTTGGTTGAAACCGGGTGGTCCAGGGTAGTGGTTAGGACGGTGGTTCGGGTCCATAGGAGCACGGTATTGGTTGCCTCCTGAATTGGAAATCCCGCCCACAGCGTTTGCTTCAAAAGGGTTACCATCGGTGGCCATACAGTTGTAATAGGCATGGGGGCCACCGCAAGTAACACATACTTCCAATTTCTTGACTTCAGCAGGAGGTGAAGTTTGTGGAAAAGAAACTTTCTTTTGGTTGGAGAGAACCAAAGCTTGAATTGCTTCCGTGAGTTTGTCAATCTTAGCATCGGTGCTAGATTGACTCACGGGCGATGAAGCAGAAGGACCAACACTGACTTGGGAAACAACCGGTTTGCTTCGTGCAGTGCGGACTTTAGACTTGTTTTCAATTATCGCTAAAGCTTCTTTTACAGTTTTGCTCAAGAAATTTCCTCCAGCGGAGGAATTGAGAGAATCTTGATCAGATTGACTCACTCCATTATAGAAAGTATCGAGTTGCATCAACTCGGAGAAACCATGGTGAGGACATTTGTGGAGCAACTCCTTAAAACGATCCCACGATTCACTGAAGGATTCATCAAACTTTTGTGTGAACTTGATGATTTCGTTTTTAAGACTCGTGGTTTTGGAAGGTGGATAGAACTCGTTCAAAAATTTCTTCACCAGGTCTTCCCATGTTTCGATCGATTGAGGGGGTTGTTTTTCAAGCCAAATCCGGGCTTGTCCCTCAAGGGAAAATGGGAACAGAAGAAGTTTGACAGCATCGGTAGGGACATTCTTGTATTTGATGGTAGATGCAACCTTGTTAAACCATCGAATATGAGCATGAGGATCATCCCTCTCAAAACCATAGAATTGACTTGAGGTTACAAGATTTAGTAATCCGGTTTTGAGTTCAAAATTTTCAGCCACAATGGCTGGAATAACAATAGCATCTCCATACCCATCGATGGGTGCTTGGAGAAGCTCGCACATAGGACGTTCATCCGCCATGATAACGGAAGTAGTGCGAGCAGTCCGGATCTCAGATCCGACTGATGGGGCAGAACGTCTACGGATACGCCTTCTTGGAATCCTGACAAGCTCACGAAATGGGCTCACAGACCTAGAAGAGCTAGTGCGCATACACTAGAGTTAACTCTAAGAAATCTCAGAGTCAAGGGAATTATGAAAATGGGGAAAGAAGAATCTTTTTGGGTTTTATGGTTTTTTATAAGAAAATATAAATATATATAGATAGTATGAACAAGGAGTGAATATTCAAATCACTAATCTGCTAAACGTAATTCTATTAGCACAGCTCCCCGGCAGCGGCGCCAAAATTTGATTCGCTCCGAACGGTCTATCTTTTATTAGTCAACCACTTGTGAATGGTCAACCATAAAAGTCAAACAGCTCAGAACAAAATGCAATTAAGTCCAGAGGAGTTTAGTGTTTCTCCGGGTCGTTAAGTCCCAACGAGCTGTACGATAGAATAGCTAAACGCGTAGTGATCGGGTGATATTGAACAGGAAAGGGGTTATGATTGATTACACTAAGGAAATTAAATCTAATAAAGACTTTGAAGTCCTTTTAATTCTATATTTAAAATCGTTTAACGATTAAAACCTAAAACGCGTACGTTTACAGAATTTTACATTTATTTTTAAACTAAAAATGATGATTGAAAACTATTTAAGAATTAAAACTAATTTTTAGGATTTTTCTTGATTTATTTTGAATTAAAAACTAATTTTGAACATTTAAAATATAGCTTAAAATGCTAAAAATTAGGAAAATATGCAAGCAAATTACAAAACTATTTTTCAAAAATCAAATTTAACTAAAAAGATTTTTCAAAACTGGAATCACATTTTTTTGACTTTTTCTCTATTTATTATGAATTTAATACTATTTAAAACTAATTAAAATGCTAGAAAATACTATTTAAACTAAGAAAATTATGGAAAAATATTTTTTTGGCTTTTTATATTTTTATAAAACTAATAAAATTGAAATTGCATTTTTCTGATCTTTTTCTGAATTATTTGGATTAAATGCTAATTAAAAATGCTAGAAAATGACATAAAATGCAGAAAATTAGTAAATGAACAGTGAAAAATATGAAAACTTCCAGTAAACGATAAAATAATACTGAGAACCCAGGAAAAATAACAGAAACTATTTTGGAGCACAAGAACAATGATTTGGGCACACAACTAATGAAATAAGCACATGTAAATAAGCTAAAATCTAACCATAAGCTACTATAAGCTACCTTAGCCTTAATCTAACCTAAATTATGCTAATGCAACTGAATGGGACCCTAAAAGCACAGGCTAGAAGCGTTATAGCTATAAAACAGGTTCTATCAAACTTATGCCAAACGGCCCTTATGCATCTACTTTAAGCCTACATTAAGCTAGCAAGAAAAAATCACAAAAATTAACTAAAATGACCAGGCAGTAGACAACCAACCAAAGAGCTTATATCCAGAATTTCAACTAATTTGGACCTATATTGAAGGAATGAAAAATCAAAACTATAACCTATTCGAACATTATTTGGAATTTTTGACTTTTATTGAAACTTTGAAATCTGACTTTTTCCAGCTTTGATCACTCCTAATTCACTATAATTGATGTTTTCAGATGTAAAATGGACTAGATAAGCTAACCTATATATTTCTATCACTATATGTAAGCTAACACAAGCCTTATACTAACTGTTATGCAACATACTTAAACCAAACCATGATTTTGACTTTAAGAGGATGCTAGTGCAAATAAATGACTAAGTTGACTCTAATGAACCTAAATTGGACTCAAGCAACTGGTCTTAACCTCTGAACAAACCTTTATCTTTGATTTCTACACTGAACCAAACACTAGTTTTCCAACTGATAAGCAAATTTTAACTAATAAACCACTAGTCTACACCATAATTCCAATCCAAACAGATTTTAATGAGATTATAAGAACTAAATGATGCAATAAAACCAATATTAACTAACAATTAATCAATGATGCAGTTTATTCAGACATGACAGTAATGAAATAGAAATGGTAAAACAAGCAAAACTTACATAAGTCCAGTCACAATGACTTGCTTAACTGAGATTACTTAACCACTAATCCTAACTCTGATCTTAACCCAAATCGAATACAATCTCAACCCTTATCCAGCTCCATATCAGCAGAACAACATCATTTGATTATTATGATTCTGAATTTGAATTATATAGACTGAGTAATATTTAAGAGTAGAATCTTGACTATTATCTGGAATTGGCTCAAACAAGATCACAAGTTCCTTATAAACATTTCCAGACCTGCTCCAATGTCCAAGAACAGGCTATCCCCCTCCTTTGACTTTCATTGACCAAGTACCAAATTTGATGAATCTGTTTCTAAAGCTCACTGAAAGCTATCAACAGCTTCAGTGGGCTTGTTTGAATTTAGAAATAAGCTCTTTGGAGCTTGGATTTAACACATTTAGAACTGAATAAATAAAAGGAAATCTAAAAACAAGAAATTTGGATAAAACTTTGAATTGATGCTTGAATTCGATTACAAGTGATTAAACAACTTAAGTTTAGTACATAGAAACTGGAAATTACAATTTAAGAATTAAACTAAGACATTCATAATAAAAATGATTTGCAAGAAATTATAAAAATTAACTACTACTTTCTCTAGCTTCTCTTCCCTCTATTTATTCACAAAATTGCTCCCACGTGTCTTCTGAGCATTTCCCACCTTCTTTCAGAACCATTGGATTATTAGAGTGGATTTAAGCCGTTGATGGCATTTTTGGCGCCAAAACGATATTTGCCAACTGGGCTTGATTGAGTGCACGGGAGGAGAAGCATTTAATGCGTCTTGTTTTGTTAGGTGAGGTGGAAGGGCTAAGGTGAGGGGTGATGATGATGGAGGTTGGAGCGTGGGTGGTTTTGCAGAGGGTGGGTGAAGAAGGAAGGGAAGCGAGGAAAAAGTTGTGGGCGGGTTTGACTTGGTTTGACCGGTATTTTATTAATAGAGAGGGAGTTCAAACGAGGGGTTCACGGGTAGATTTGGTAGGGTTCAAAAGGCTCAAGGGTCTAGGTCCAAGGTGAGTTCAAGGTTCAAGTGTTGGTGGACTTGGGTGGTTTGGGCTGCAGGTTTGTAGCATGGGCTTAAGTTTGGATCCGGTTGGGTTTGTTTATTAATAACACAAGGACCAAAATTGCAATTCCACCAAACTTGAGGGACCAAATCTGTAATTTTCCAAAGTGTATCATAAGGACCATTTTTTGACAAGTTTGAATAACCAAAGGACTAAAAATGTTAATTTTCCAATTAAAAACGTCTAGGGGTAAATTCTGTCAATCTTTGAAACTTCAAGGACTAAAGTTGCCATTTTGCAAAACTGAACTTTATAAGGGTAATTTTGACAACTTGAAAATCCCTGAGGGTCTTTTATGAAAAATTAACATGTTTTGAATAACCAGGGACTAGATTTGACAATTTATGCATAAAATACAGTCTAAATATTTTTTCTGTCTTTTTAAGACTTTTCAAAGTGTTTTTGACTGTTTTTGCAGTGCAGATGGAATAAAAATGATGAGTATTTAGACATTCATCAGCAGACATGGGTAGGATGCTCTGGATTCCCAAAACCTTCGGGTTGGCTGACGTAGACTACTTCTTTGATATCTCCATTCAGAAACGCAGTCTTTACATCCATCTGATAAACCACCATGTTCTTGCTAGCAGCATTAGCCAGGAAGATTCTGATAGCCTCAATTCGTGCAACTGGATCAAATGATTCCTCAAAGTCAATACCCTCATCTTGTCGGTATCCTTTAGCCACTAGTCTTGCCTTATTCTTCAGAACATTACCGTGCTCATCAAGCTTTACTTTAAAGATCCATTTGAGAGCAATGATCATAGCACAATCTGGAGCAGGTACTAATTCCCATACATCAAGACGATCAAACTCATGGATCTCTTCTTGCATAGCACTAAACCAACTGTCCTCACACATTGCTGTTTTGACATCTTTAGGTTTGATCTTTGATAATACAGAATTGAAGAAGCACCATAAGGCATCTGTGGCAAGTTGTTTACGAGTGGATACCGGGCGAAACGGGTTCCCAATAATTTTGTCCAATGGATGATCATGTGTCCATTTTCTGAGATGTTCATGTGGTTGGTGATGAGGAACTGATGTAGCAGAATTTAGATCACCTGATAAAGATGGTTCAGGTGTTGGTTCAGGGGAAAATATATTTTCAAACAGTGCATCTTCGTGAGTGGCAAAAGGGTTATCTCCATCAAAATAGGCAGTAACATTTCCATGATGTACACTCGAGGATTGAGGATTTGAGGATGATGATGAGTGATCTGCAGCAGGCGCTTCTTGAGATAGAGACATAGAAACAGATGGGTTAATTGTGTTGACTGGATTAGGAGCCGCCACTGTTGATGGTGTAGAATGATCATCATCAAGAGGTTCATAGTATTCATCAAACATTAGATCAAACAATTTCTTCAGATCTTCTCCCGATGGAGGTACATATGGAACTGTAGGGGAGTGATTCTGTACAACAGAGGAACTGATGGGACTACTTGACAAAATTTGACGTGAGGGTCCAGAACTGGATTGTCCTGGAGCCGTATGCTCAGATAGCTCATCGAACGTGACATGAATAGATTCCATGATGTCTCGGGTTCTTTTATTGTAGATTCGGTAACCCTTCTGATTTGGTGCATATCCAATGAAAATTCCAATGTCCTCCTTAGCTTTCAATTTACCCAAATCTTGACCTTCATTAGTAGGATAGCATAAGGCACCGAACACACGTAGAAAAGATAGATCAGGTTTTCGGTTGTGGACAAGTTTGTAAGGAGTTTTTCCATGAGTGGTATGAATTAGGGAGCAGTTTTGGGTGTAGCATGCAGTGGCATTGGCTTCCGCCCAGAGAAACATTAGAGTCTTTGAATAGATCAGCATAGTCCTTGCAGCTTCTACAAGAGTTCGATTTCGTCTTTCAACTACACCATTCTGTTGAGGAGTACGTGGAACACTTCTTTGATGGCTGATTCCAATGCTTTCGTAAAATTGACTCAGTTCTTTGTTTACAAACTCAGTTCCATTGTCTGTTCGGATAATTCTGACTATTTTATTGAGTCGAACCTGCAGCTGTTTAATAAGTTTGATGATGACATCTGGAGTTTCATCCTTTGACCTCAAAAACTTAACCCTAGTAAACCGAGAGTAGTCATCAACCACGAATAGCACATATTTCTTCCCGTTTATAGTTTGCATTTTCATGGGTCCGCACAAATCCATATGAAGAGTATGAAGAACTTCCATAATTGAGTTTGCAGGTTTGGGTTTATGAGCATATTTCTTGCTTTTTCATAATTGGCATGCTGAACAAAGATGATATTTTTCATACTTTAATTTGGGCAATCCTCTCACGAGGTCCTTTCTAGAAAGATCATTTATGGTTCCAAAGTTCACGTGATTAAGACGACGATGCCATAACCATGACTTTGGTGGAAAACTAGAAGGGGGGTTGAATAGTTTACCGATTAAAAACTTTGTTTTGAAACTTATTAAAAGATCAATTGATATTGATCTTAGATATGTTAGTGAAGTATGCAAACAATATATAAAGAGTAGATAAGGAAAGAAACAATCAAACCACAATAAGTTGTTTATAGTGGTTCGGTCTACAAGGACTCCTTTTCCTTGCCCTACTCCACTCCCCGAGTCTCACACTCGAGAGTTTAACTTCACTAGTCAACAAGCTCCTTTCACCGGCGGAGAAACCTTTACACTTCGCTTACACACTATTTCCGACACTAAGCTAAATGTCAAGTTCTTTTCAAGGGTACAACTACTCCCACACACAATGTATTTTAAGGACTAAAATACTAACCACTCACACTCACAAGATTATGATGGTTTGGTACAACAATGATGTATGAATCAACACAAGATCATACAACAACAAACAAACAAGACTTCCAACTTCTTGTTGAAGCTTGAATGTGACTTGATCTTCTTTGCTACAAAAGAGATCACTAATATGATATGAAACTGAGTTAGAAATGTTAGAGAGAAGGAATGTATGAGAATATGATAGAAAGGGATGAAAAACAACTTGGTTTGGCTTTGCAATTTATAGCCAAAAACATCAGCAAGCACCACGGACCACGAAACCCTTCAAAGGGTTCCGCCCGTGTTAATTTTTGGTGCCGCCGAGGTCTGACAGCAAGATCTCAAAATCTTACCAAAGTCAACCATATCTATCCAAGATTGTGTAAGATATGTAGAGTCTAAATCTACACAAAGTATCTAGTGAAATCTTCTAAGGATTTCAATGATGCACCACACGATGTCATGTGTTTGTTTTTCTATTTTAGAAATATGTTAAAATGTAATTACATATGTAATCTTTTGTTTTAAGAAACCAAAACATTCTTGAACTAAAAACTACTATCATACATTATGGTTTAGAGTCATATCAAGATATGATTAATCACAAGGTAAATGCTTGATTGATGAAGATATTATTTGAAAAAGCTTGTTTTAATATCTATTAAACTTGACAAGCTTTAAGCTTTATAAAAATTAAACTTACTTTTGTCGTTAACAAAACTTAGGTAAAGATCAAAAATATAAATAACGTTTAATGACGATATTTGTATTAACAATATCCCCCTTTTTGTTGAGGACAAAACATAAATTTTATTTTTATAAAAGATGTAAAGATTGTACAAGAGTTATAAAAATATTAGTTTTAGAACTTGAAAGATAAAAATGATAATGCAAGTATGTCCAATTTAAACATGATGTTGACTTTTCAGAAAGTCATAGTCTTAACTAGTTGAAGCATGATGTTGACTTTTTCAGAAAGTCAAAGTGTGCAGTTGACTTTTTCAGAAAGTAAAATATAACCAATGAAGTATGATGTTGACTTTTTCAGAAAGTCAATGTATGCGGTTAACTTTTTCAGAAAGTCAAATATAACCAAGTTCTATATATTTCTCCCCCTTTTTGTCTCAACAAAAAGAAGATGCGAGGCGGAATATGTAATGAGCCCGAGCCATTATCTCCCCCTTGACCAATGCACCCCCTAAATTGGGTGCCAAGAGAAAGATACATGGATTGTGAAAAAGCTACAAAAAAATGTTAGTTATAAGCATCATTACAAGCATTTACAAACACCATGTAACAAGCAACAACAATATAAGAAACACCATTCATTTGGTAAAATTTTTCATGATTTAAGAATCATGAAAAAGGAACACAATGAAGTGTTTAGTACAATGATAAAATCCTAAAAAAGAAATTATCCTAGAAAATAAAATAAAAAAAAATACAAGAAAAATCCTAGAAAATAAAAATGCTTAAAGAAAATAAGTTAGGACCCTCCTATTGAGGTGGTGGATGAGCAAGAGCATTGAGGCGCTCTAGGATATGATTGAGGATGAACCTCATTTCCTCTTGGAGCTCATGGACCATCACCCGGGTCCTTTCGGTTATTTGGGCGGTTCGCTCACAATTGGAGCAACCATGCCTAGGAGGGTAGTATGTTTCATGGTTTTGTGGTGGTGGAATGGTGGAGGTGTTGGTGTTGGTGTTTGGAGTGGTGATTATGGAGGCTAGCAAAGCACTTTGTATTTGCATAGCATCACTAAGATGAGAATCCACCATATTTGAAAATTGGTGGAGATGATGGAGTTCGGCTTGAATCTCTTCTTTGGTGGGGTGATCTTCCCACATGGATTCCTCAATGTCCTCTATGTGAGGAGACATTGATGTAGGAAGTGGTTGATCCCCATACAAAGGACCATGGATTTCATTGTGGATGAGATGGAAAAGAAGATGTCTTGGCCCTAACGGGGCATTTGGGTCAAATGATGGCCTTGGAGACTCATGAGCTATTCGCTCAATTGTACCAAAGGATGGTAGTGGTGGTGGATGATTGGGCCTAGGAGGCAAGTCCTCCAAGTCTTCTAAAAATGGATTTGGAGAAGTAAGTGGTGTAGAGAATAACTCCAATGGGATGAGTGTTGGAGATTTTGGAGGTGATGGTGATTTTGATGTTTGGATAGGAGCCGGTGGTGGTGAGCTAGGGGTCTTTGTTGGTGGTGCAGTAGTGATAGTGATAGGTGATTTTCGAGGTGGTGTAGGAGTAGCCAAAGTGAGAGTGGTGTCATCTCTAATGGGAGATGAGATGGTTAATGGAGAGGACTCGAAAGAAGAGCTTATGTTGACAAAACAACAAGGTCTTACGCTCATTCTAGCGGTTCTTTTGCAAGGTTTTGTTGATGGTGATGACTTAGTCATTTTTGGCTCAAGTTGTTGCTAGTAGATGATGAGAATTGAGAAGGTGTGAAGATGATCATGGTAAAAGCTCTTAATTTATAGGAATGGAAACTTATGGAGAAATGTGTTTGATTTGATGTTAAACCATAGAAGAGATGAGGTTTCTAATGATTTTGAAGTGGGTTTAATGCTAGTCATATCATCCAAGTCAATCCATACAAGAAGGATGGAGTGAAGAGACAAAGATTTGCAATAAATGTGTTCTAATGATTATGAGATCCTAACAATCAGATTACCCACGGATTGCAAGGAACCAAATTTTTGATTCCTTCCTTTATGTAAAAGGGCTCCTTGGGTGGATTTTTGAAATTTTTGAATTTTGGTAGGAAATGGATATTCTATGTGCCTAAGTGTGTTATACTAGTTCTAATATGGGTAATAACTAGTTAAGATTAACTTAGAAGCAATGTATGGTAATTTGGAATGTCGAAAGAAGCGAAATTCAGAAAATTACCTGTAGGATCCAGGACACCAAAAAAATACACAGGCGGATCCCTTAAAAGGGTGCCGCCTGGTCCGCCTGTACAGGTATGGAGGTACCAAAATCTATAATAGACGGTACTATAAATTTGGTGCCGTCTGATCCGTGGACACCAGAAATCAAGACAAAGCAGTTTTTTAGGTGTCGTGGACTTTTCCGAAACCTGAAATTTTGCTCAAAACATGTGACATTAATCATTTCTAGTTAGGAAAAGTAAATAACAGATATACAAACATAGTGGAGCATAGAGTTTGACCAAGGGCTAACGATTTTCACATAAAAGTGAAAATGGGTAAAATTTGATAACACACTTGTGCTATCCCCGTGCATGAAATTGTTAGCATACATCATTGTTTTAAGTTATATTATCATCCTAAAAATTAAAAAACAATCAAATTGTATCATACATCAAAGTTATTGTCTTGTTCCAAACACTCCAAAAAAAGACCCTCACTTGTCCAACTTCCGGTAAATCTTGTTCATCGTCCTACCAAGGCACTTGAACATCCCTTTGGTTTGCTTGAACTCCGCCGATTCATTCTCAATCTCAGGGAGAGACGCATAGTACTCATGAGGTGGAAGGCGAGAATTTGGAAGACCATCCTCGGAGCTATTTGATGATGATGATGGAGTTAGAGGTTTTGCTCTTTTGCCTTTAGTCTTAGCCACTCGCTAGTCACTCAAGGGCACAAAGATGTGATGGATGAGCTCATAGTCAAGCTTCAACCCTTTTGGGCTTGGTGGAATGGGTGCAAAGGCTCTATAGAGACGGGTGAAAAGCATCACGTAAGGAAGAGCAACCGATCCTTGAGTTGGAATGTCAATCATTCTCCTAGAAATGTAGTAGGCTAAATTGAATGGTTGACGGGTGGACAAGTTGTAGAGCATGTGACAAAGGCAAGCATTTATATGGTCCCTAATTCCTATGGTGCTAATGACGTTGGCTCTAAGTAGTTCCCCCCACTTCTTAAATTCGGGCTTAAGTTCATTAAGCTCCATTCTATATGGATCTCGGTTCTCCTCCTTTCCCTTTCGGGTGACACGGGTTGGAGCGACTCTTGGGTTAAAGAGGTGCTCACGGATGACATCCTTATCCGCTAAAGGAGTTTGGTATGGAAAAGAGCGGCCATTGATTGCATCAAGGATGGTGAGTGGCCACTTATCCGAGTAGACACATGTCCCTCGGTTGGGAATTCCTAGCACTTGAGGAAATTGGGTTAAGGAGATGGTGTAGTCATTTTGATTGATCCTAAACCTAAGGCTAAACTCATCATCCTCATCAATGAAACCGGTGACACTAGCATAGAACTCTAACATAAACCTTGGACAAATAGGTTTATCGATGTCAAGGAGACAATCGAAGTGAATGGCGGCTAGTTCTTGACGGAGATTGGTTCCGTCGACAAAGGAGGAGTGAATGGTTCTACCCTCATGGAAGTACCTTTGTTCTAGACTCTTAAAGATTTCGACTTGTTCTTTGGAGAGGCCCTTGGTTTTGTGATGTTTAGGAATGTAGTTGAGGGTATCCTTGTGGTCATAGAATCTTGCGGCTACCATGGTTACTCCTATGAGCAAGAATTTACATGTTAAAAATGAGAATAAATTTAAAGTTTTGGTTCTAGTGTGTGCCTATATGAAAACGATTTGGAGTTGCGGTTATCTCGACTCATTTTATGCATAAAATGATTTTTAGTGGGGGGTGTTTGGCAAACGGCATGAGATAACCTAAACGCTCCTAATTCAATGTGGCTTCATTTGAATATACCCGGGAATGCATATTAGTTATGCAATACCTTTAGTATTCAAGAGCATGTAAGTGATGAAAACTTAACATTTCTATTTGTATTAACAATGAAAAATTGTTTTCTTACAAGTGAGAAGCTTTTCAAAAAATTTTGACATGGGGTGTTTGAATAAAACCTTATAGTCATTATCTTTTGATTAGTGGGAAACATGATTTGTTTATACAATGTGACAATGTAGTACCTAATTTCAATGACTAGTTATGCAATTTGCCAATTGAATCCATGTTTTGTACAGGAATATACATAATCCCCATGTAATGATTTTGTGCACAAATTAGAATCCTAGACTCAGAATTAAGAGATAAAATATAGGTAAGATACTTACAATGATGTTATCTTCAGTGATTAGTGCGTGAGAAAATGTCAACAATGAGTTAGGTCTAATATTTACACATTTTGGCAAAGTAGGTTGTGAGGAAGAAGATGTTTTTTAGGTAGCATTTTTGCTACTGTTGTCACCACAGACCAGACGGCACCAAAAAAATGGTTCCGCCTTTGTTGTCGTTTGGTGCCGTGGGAACAGTAGCAGTTTCAAACAAATTTATTTTGTTTTGTTTGTTCTAAGGTTTAGACTATATTTTACCTACATGTTTGGTTCCATTAATCCCAAACCTAGTCTAAGAAGATTAAATGGTTCTCGTTTGAGAGGCTTGGTTAAAATGTCGGCAATGTTGTATTCGGAGGATACTTTTTCAATTGAGATGTTTCCTTTTGAACATTGTCGCGAAGAAAGTGATGACGTATTTCAATATGCTTCATACGAGCATGTTGAACGGGATTTTTGCTGAGATCAATCCTTCTTTGTCGCAAAATATAACGATATCGTTGAGATGAATTCTGTAATCCACGAGAGCTTGCTTCATCCAAAGAGCTTGTTGACATGCTTTTTCGGCTGAGACGTACTCGGCTTCAGTAGTTGAGATAGCTAAAGCCGTTTGCTTTTTTGGAAACCATGAGGTGAGACAATGTCCGAAAAAAGGGCAAATACCACTTGTACTTTTTCTATCAACATAGTCACCGGCATGATCCGAGTCGGCATACACTATAGTTTCTACACCCGTTCCTTTGGGATACCATAATCCTAAACATGTCATTCCCTTAATGTATCTAAATATCCTTTTCAAGGCTTCTAAGTGTGATACCTTTGGATTTTCTTGAAAGCGAGCACATAGAAAAGACTAAACATAATGTCGGGTCTACTAGCCGTGAGATAGAGTAAGCTACCGATCATTCCTCTATATTTAGTGGTATATACCTATTCACCTTCCTTATCCTTGGGGAGTTTAGTGTCCGAAGACGTCGGTGTCTTAGTTGGTTTTGAGTCTTCAAGACCAAATTTCTTAAGCATATCTTTTATATATTTAGATTGGTTAAAGAATATGCAATCTCTAGTTGTTTAATTTGAAGTCCTAGAAAGAAGTTTAATTCATCCATCATACTCATCTCAAACTCATCATGCATGATTTTTAGAGAAATCATCACATAGCTCTTGACAAGTTGAACCGAATATGATGTCATCAACGTATATTTGAACAATGATAATATGTGATTCCTTTTTCTTGGTAAAAAGAGTATTATCTACTAATCCCATGGTGTATTTGTTTTCAACAAGAAAAGTCTTAAGTCTATCGTACCAAGCTTTTGGTGCTTGCTTAAGACCGTATAATGCTTTCTTGAGTTTGTAGACATGATGTGGTTTCTCAAAGTCGGTAAAACCGGAAGGTTGAGCAACATATACTTCTTCATTAATAAACCCATTAAGAAATGCACTCTTAACATCCATTTGAAATAATTTAAAATCATAAGCACATGCATATGCAAGTAAGATTCTAATAGACTCGAGCCTAGCTACCGGTGCATAAGTTTCATCATAATCAATCCCCTTCGGGACAACCTGAGGATGGACATTGCTGGTACCTCCGTTATTAGTAGGAAGTTCCTTGTCCTTTGTCACCTCAGGTTCACTTTCCACTACCTTCGGGAGAGAAGAAGAAGAGGTAGTAGGAATAGTGGGTCCATCATACGAAGCACCACTTCTGGTTGTGATCGCCTTTGCATCGCCCCTCGGATTAGCGATCGTGTTGCTAGGTAAAGTACCTGAGCCCGAGGGTCGATCATTTAAAGACTTCTTAATGTCAGAAATCTGGCTAACCAACAACATATTCATTTCCTCTTGGGATTTCATGAATTGCTTCAACAACTCATCAGATGATGGTCCAGTTGGAACAATGGCTTGATTTTGCACAGGAAAATTCTGGCCTCTATTGTTTGGATTAGGACCTTGATTTTGAAAATTTCCTTGATTAATGCCATGAAAGTACCCAGGGTTGAAATTTCCCTGGCCTTGGTTTCTATTAAAATTTCCTTGGTGTTGGAAGTTTTGACTTTGATTTTGAAAACCGTTATTTTGACTAAAATTACCTTGGTTTTGAAAACCTTGGTTTGGTCTATTCTGATTTTGTTATAACCTTGTGCGACAAGCCTAGCTTTGTTTCTAGACACTACACCATTTTCATCCATTTTATTTCGAAAAACCCATTTCGTTCCAATTATAGTTTGATCTTTAGGTTTTGGAACTAACTTCCAAACATCATTTCTAACGAATTGGTTTAACTCTTCTTGCATAGCAATTACCCAAGATTCATCTTTTATTGCTTCATTTATGTTTTCTGGTTCAATGGTAGATACAAAACAAAAATGATTACTTTGGTTTTGGACTTGTGATCATAAGGTTCTTTAATTAAGTTGTCCTATGACCTTTTCTAAAGGATGACTTTTGGATTATTTGATGTTTATAATTTCTTTATTTAATGGTTCATCTTCCTTGTCATTTTCAATTATTTCTTGACTTTCTACAAGTTGACTTTCAACTAAGTCATCATTTACCAAAGGTGATGTCTTAGAGGGAGGTGGACTTTCGTCGAATGTTATGTTCAACAATTCCTCGACTCTCATCGTTTCTTTTTTTAAGACAATGTCAGCTTTACTGGTTTGTGAGTAACCAAGAAATGCACCTTCATGAGACTTTGGGTCAAACTTGGTGAGATAATCTTTAGTATTAAGAATGAAACATTTACATCCAAATACTCTAAAATATCCTAAAGTAGGCTTTTTACCTTTATATAGCTCATATGGTGTTTTGTTTAAGAAAGGGCGTATTAAGACTCTATTTAAAATATATGTGGAAGTGTCAACGGCGTTACACCAAAACTTTTGAGGAATGTTTTGTTCATTAAGCATTGTTCTACTCACTTCTTGAATAGTTCTATTTTTACGTTCTACAACTCCATTTGATTGAGGTGTTCGAGGAGCCGAGAAGTTGTGTGTTATACCATTTGCATCACAAAAGTTTCCAAATTGTGTTTCATTGTCAAATTCAAGACCATGATCCGTTCGGATCGACACAATTTTAACACCTAGTTGATTTTGAATTTTCTTGCTAAGAATTTTAAATTTATCAAAAGCTTCATTTTTGGTTTTCAAAAACAACTTCCAATTAAACCTTGAGTTATCATCTACTATGACCAAACTGTATAAGTTGCCTCCATAGCTTCTTACAGCGGATGGACCAAACAAGTCCATATGCAAAAGTTCTAGACACTTAGATGTGGACACCATGTTTTTAGCCTTATGACTACTACGGGTTTGTTTACCAATTTTGCAAGCGTCGCAAAAATGTTGGTCACATTTTAGTTTTGGTAAATTCCTAACTAGCTCTTTTGAAGATAGGTTTTGTATAAGTCTCATATTAGCGTGAACTAAACGTCTATGCCACAAAGTTGAGCTATCATCTAAAGTTGTTAGACAAAGTTTTTCATTAGATGTTTTATCTATTTTCATGACATATATATTATTTTTCCTAACTCTTTTAGCTATGGTGATACCATATTTTAGTATTTTACTACCATTTTCTTCAAATAGTACTTTATAATTTTTATCACATAATTGGCTAATACTAAGTAGATTAAATCCTAACCTATCGACATGAGCAACCTTTTCAATAGTTAGGGAGTTATGAACGATCGTACCTTTGCCAATGATTTTGCTTTTGAGATTGCTACCAAAAGTGACATTACCTCCGTCATACTCTTGGTATGTTGAAAAGAGGCTTTTGTTGCCCGTCATGTGTCGTGAGCATCCACTATCTTTTATCCACTCATCAGGTACCAATCCAACTTTCAAGCATACCTCGTTTGACTCATGTCCATTAGCGCGATCTCATCCTTGCTCGACTCTTCATCATCCTCACTATCGCTCCAAGCACTACTTAAAAAAGCTCGTTGAGTTTTGATTTTAGGTGGCTTGGGACAATCTCCTATTAGATGACTTGCATCACCACATCTAAAACACTTTCTTTCACCTTTGCCCTTTTTGTCATCCTGATCTTTTCGGAATGGCTTCTTTTCTTCTCGAGGTTGTCTTACAAACTTTCCTCTTCTTCTAAAGAACTTTTTGAAATCTCTAACGGCCATGGCATACTCCTCATCTTCACTACCGGAGCAAGATTCGTCATCATCGCTTGATTCCGTTCTTGCTTTTAGAGCAACGGATTTGATTTTCTCTCTTTTTCCTTTGATTATTTCTGAATCTTTCTCCATCACCATTTCGTGTACTTTGAGGTTTCCAATAAACTCGTCTAGTGTCACTTTTGAGAGATCTTTTGATTCCTCAATAGCCATCACTTTAGCTCTCCACTTTGGATGGAGTGCTCTAAGAAATTTCCTAACAAAGTTCTTACCACGAAAAGATTCATCAAGTGCTTTAAGAGATGTAATAATAGTATTAAAGCGAGCAAATCCACAATCAATGGTTTCATCTTCAGAGATAACAAATTGTTCATATTGTCGAACAAGAAGATCAATTTTGTTATCCTTGACTTGTGAATTTCCTTGATGTGTAATAATCAAAGATTCCCAAATATCTTTAGCGGTTTCACACACAAAAATTCTTTCATATTTATTTCTAGGCAAAGCATTATAAAGCATCATCTTAGCTTCATTATTTTTTGCTATTAATTTCTTTTGATCATCAACAGAAATATCTTTTGGTGTAGAACTAAAATCCCCTTTAACAATAACAAACTAAAGATCTACATCTTTTGATTTTACATATGTTTCAAAATGGTTTTTCCAATAGATAAATCCATTGGTTTCAAAGAGTTGTGGTCTTTGCATAGATTGCCCTTCTTTAAAGTTTGTGGAATCCATGGATCATTTCAAGTTTATAAAATACAAAATATTTTAAAAATTCTTGAGCAACGAGGCTCTGTTACCAATTGTGGAAAATTAGAAGGGGGGTTGAATAGTTTACCGATTAAAAACTTTGTTTTGAAACTTATTGAAAGATCAATTGATATTGATCTTAGATATGTTAGTGAAATATGCAAACAATATATAAAGAGTAGATAAAACCACAACAATTTGTTTATAGTGGTTCGGTCTACAAGGACTCCTTTTCCTTGCCCTACTCCACTCCCCGAGTCTCACACTCGAGAGTTTAACTTCACTAGTCAACAAGCTCCTTTCACCGGCGGAGAAACCTTTACACTTTGCTTACACACTATTTCCGACACTAAGCTAAATGTCGAGTTCTTTTCAAGGGTACAACCACTCCCAAACACAATGTATTTTAAGGACTAAAATACTAACCACTCACACTCACAAGATTATGATGGTTTTGTAGGATCATGAATATTATGTTGTTTGATGATTCGGGTGGTCTAGGACAATGATTAAATTAGAAAGCCATTAGAGAGATGAAGAGAGTAGAGAGGAGGTTTCTTGAAAGAGAGTTGCTTTACAAAAATGAAAGGTTCGATTCAAAGAAGCCACACCCCTTCCAAGGATGGAAGGGGTATTTATAGTTACAACCAATACGTCCTCCTGACGGACTGTGGATCAGGCATACAGTGGGTAAAGACCCATCCTTCCTCCACGGTGTTACACTACGCTAAACTAAACTAATAACTAACTAATAAACTGATAAATAACGTAACTAACGACATGTCTACGAGCTAACATATGCTAGACCATAATTAGGGTGACTGACACTTTATCATGGAATTTCCAATTCCTAACAATCTCCCCCTAAGGGAGGCCACCCCATGAAATACATTTTGCATCCTAGCATTCTATCATTGACTTCGTTCTTGAGCTCGTAGACAATAATTCTTCACTTCCGCAATCTTTGTGCATTAGTAGCGATTCTTCAAAGTCTGACTGCTTTGTACTTTAGTTGAGGTCTTTGAACTGATCCACATCTTTGATGATCTTCGAGCTTTCATTGAGATCATCAGCCACAGTAAATCTCTGGATCACCCTTTGTTGTGTTGCCATCATGTGATGTTGTGACTTTTGGACCGACATGCTCACACTTTTTGGATCATGACATCTTTCCATCAGAGTAGCGGAAGCTTTACTGGTTCATGATATTTGCAGCAGCGTAGCAGAAGCATAGTATAAAAATATCAGAACCAGGTTATGTAGATATGCACCAATCATGATTTCTTCAATTAAGTGTGGATGCTGTGAGCATGCGGCTTTGGATTGACTCCTCAATTCTGATCAGCTGCAACCGTCCAAATGTACCTGCAAACAACAGTTAGCAATAAAACACACAAAAGTGTCTTTGATCACTTTCGTCGAATTGAGGTACACGGCCCACGGTTCCCCGTTCATCAGTACATGTAATGCCTGTGATCAGGTAGGATTCCTAAGAATCTCCTTGACAGGGTTTCGCAGCTGTTCTAGATGTTCTCAAACCGGAACGTCTCAAAGAAGACAACACGGAGTGAGTGAACCAGCAAATTGAGATTCACTGATTGATGAAAAATGATTTGAAAAACAATCGCGTATTGCTTAGAAGAAAGAGTTTTGCAATACGACGAAGGTTTTATGAGAAAGATCAATTTTCAATCATAAATACTTTTTAAATTTGAAAAGAGTACACATCCGATGTGCTAGATAAAAGAAGAGATTCACACATCGAACGGTTTTTCCAAAAGTAATTTTTCAATCAGAGATACTTTTTGTGTTTGAAAACATGATTACACATTCGATGTGCTAGAGAAAAGAAGATTTGCACATCGAACGGTTTTTCCAAAAGTATTCGTCAATTCATTTCCTGGACCAAGGTTGATTCACGAGTGAATCGCCCCATTGTTTCTATCCAGTTGTCACAAGCTTGATCTTTAGAAAAGATCTCACATGTCACCCACCAAGAGCTTGTTTGATGTTGGCTCTAGAAGGATTTCCATCTTCATCGTGAATATTTTTTACATATCACTCGGATGTTCTGGCAATACCAATAGGATAATGCGTAGGACTCTTAATATATTCTTACTTTCCACATTGTGTGAAACAACAAGTCTTCAAGAATAGTGTCCTAATGAGATATTGTGGATGATCTCTTGGCTCTAGACTCAGTTGTGCACATTTGGTTTCCTATGCCGGAGACTAGGGAGAGGGTCTCCTTTTTCAATATCAACAATCTCTAAGAGAAAGTCTATAGATAATGTCGGTTCCCTATGAGAATGAAACAAGCCCTTTTAAGAGGAACTTGAGTAGCTTGGGAAGTTTAGTGCAGTGCGTCACTGGGTCCATGACGTCTTGTCTTCAATACCAGTGTTACCTTAGTAAACACCAGTAGCATATGTATTGAACCCGGTTTCTGCCCTAAGGTTGAATTATTGGAGGGCTATTTCTTTTCACCCTTTTCATATTCATTTCTTTTTCATTCTTGAACCCCTTCAGTGCTTACCGAGACTTCATAACTAGAACCTTGTTGGGTTTATTCCAGTACTAGCTCTGTCTCAGTCCGCACTCTTCCCATTTCTCATTTTTCTCCTTTTTTCATCATACCTAAGGACTTCTACACTAACTAGTGGATTGTCCCTGGGTAGATCCCTCCGGCTCTGGCGGGATCATGGGAATGAATACCTAACCTAACCATCCTTATATCACCATGCATAAAGTAAATTGGTCGGTCTTTTGGTATTCTTCTTTTCTTTCTTGAAACCAATTGAAAAATCATTTGGAAAAATCAATCAAGGTACTTGTGATATAATATCAAAGCATTTTGTACCTTAATAGTTTTGATCATTTATAAATGCTCCCCCTCAACATGTGCATATGATCTTGAAATTGTTTAGCATATGGAGGCAAGAGTTCTTTGAAATAATTTCTTGATCACAATTTTCGTAGAAAAAGCCATTTGATTTTCTTGGTAAATTCTCCCCCTCAATATGTGCTTCGAGATTCGAAAGCGTTTAGCACATACGAGAGAGCAGCCTGCACAATTGAATCAAAACGATCACCTTTTATCAAATTTCATTATTAAATCACAAATTCTCCCCCGATCAAAAATATCAAACCCTTTGAGATTTTGGATCTCAAGTGATTTAATTAGGTTTAGAAAACATGGGAGAAAATGTGGCCAAGTTTAAATACTCATCTTGTTTTTTGGATAAATGCTCCCCCTCAACATGTGCATTATGTATATTGAAATCGTTTGGCACATGGAGGCAGGAGTACCTTTGAAGGACTAAAACCAATTCCATTAAAACAGATTTAAGATTTAAATCACGATCTCTCCCCCAATCAAAAATTTCAAACCAATTGAGATTTGTGATCCCAATTGATTAAAATCATTTAGAAAAGTTTTAGGGGAAAGACGTGGCAAGATTTAATTTTTGAAAAGTGACGGATAAGGACCATTTAAAACATTAAAGATTGTTAGTGTCAGGTATGATTGTTTTAAGAGATCTTTAAGTAAAATAAAAAAATTTCACAATCAAACAAGAACATAAAAAATTTCATTTTGACAGATCCTTGAGTTTTAAAGAAAATCATACCATGACATAACATTAAATCTTTAGATCACTACATTTTAACGTACAAACGGACTTGATAGATGAAATATCGTTTGAAAATATTTAATTTGAAATCACTTAAGATTTGACAGAATAAAGTTTGGTTGATTTCAAAACTTTGAATCCGATTTATTTTCAAAACAATATTTTTCCATTTTCAAAACAATATTTTTCAAAGTTTTAGAAAAATGGTATCATCACTATTATCCCTGCACAAGGATACGTTAGGTGGTTGAGCCGCTTTTGTTGTTGTTGCTGTAAGGCAGGAAGAAAACCGTCTGCTGATGCAGTGAGACTTCTGATGTTGCATTTGTTATGCCAACTCTCCATAGAGGTCCAATTAAGCTCCGTTTCTTCATTTGATGATGAAGAAAACCATCTGCTGATGCAGTGAGACCTCTTACGTTGCACTTTATCATGCCAACTTTCCATAGAAGTCAAATTAAGCTTCGTTTCTTCATTTGTCAACCCATGATATAGTTACCCTTTCCATTCGGCATCCAATCAACATATTTTGTGGGATCCGGATCGGGAACATTCTTATGAACCATGATATCTGCATGCGTTAGTAAACATACAAGCAGATATATGGTGGTCGACAACACCCGAACAGCAATCGACTAATAAAAGTCAATCCAACATATCAATCAGTTCATATAAGGCATGGGAATAATGTGTTTCATCAAACTATAATCATCTAATCCTAACAATCATATCCTAAATTCCTAGTCCTTCGACATAGGCAAATATCATTTTTAATTAAGCACGTAGGATAATTAAGAAAGCCCGTTAGATGATATAGATTTGAAAACATTATCCCCCTCAATCAATGACTCATTTTTTGAAAAGTTTAAAAGCGCTGAAGTCATTGATTGAGTTTTCAATTTATTTCGAAAACTCTGAATAAGATTGATTTTCAAGCAACTCATTTACCACCATTTTTAAAAAACAACAAATATTTTTCTAAAGAATTTTAGACGGAAAAACATTTGTGTAGGAACAGTAGTCCTTCGACATACTTTCCTCAATTAGTTTTAGGATAAGTGCATGAAATATTTGAAAATAGGTTTAGCGTAGCACTTTCCTTTTTTGAATAACGGGTTGCTATCGAAAATAATAGCAAGACATAGTATTAGCACGGGTCACAGTCTGAAATAACTGCAAGCCATTATTTGAAGCCCGGGTTACAGTCTGAAATAACTGTAAGCCATATGATTTGTGACATGTTTTGAAAAGAAATATTTACACCTTCTGCTCGAACTTCATCTATGGTCCCGTGCCATGGTTGAATGACATTTCTAAGACCGCAGATGTTATCGATACCAGAAGACATGTCTTGAGAAAACAATATTTTTGGTATTTTTTAAAATTTTCTGATTTTTATGGGTTTTTGAAGGTTTTATATTTTTCTATTTTGTTTTGTTGGTTTTATATTTTTGTATTATGCTTTTTGATAAATATTTACAGATAGAATAGATGATATAGTTTAAGAAGATGATAATACGAGTACCGAGATAAGGATATCGAGCAGCCCCGTTGAAGAAGATAGAAGTCATCATCTTTTAAACATTCACCACCAAAGCTTCTGAGGCTCCAGAGTAGAAGATAGAATATGAGCCATTGAGAAAGAGAGACTTTGGCAGCTTCCCCCCAAACCGAAAATCCTTATGTTGAGCAGATTCGAAGCTCTATTTCAAGCTTGCTTTAGCCAGATGCACAAAGAAGCACACCATTATCATTGATCGTGCTGCTCCATTTAAGAATGATAATCGAGGTTCTCCGTTCGGGGTTATATCATCCAATAGAAGAACAACAAAGTTTCATCCCACACTTAAATAATCTTCTCATATTTCTTTTCAACTGACGTCTGAAGCGATCCATTCCAAAAGGTGTCAAGAGAACAATTCCCCCAAGTAGTTGAATTGATGCAGTCAGTCTCTTTGTATAATGCCCAAGAACTCTCCCGAATACACATCATGAGGGGAAAGAAAACACCTCCCCATGTTCACATTTTTCTTTCCTGATGATCGTGTATGAAGCTTAAGAACCCGAAGTACACCAATACCCAAGAGCTCTCCCGAATACATATCATGAGGAGAATGAAAACACCTACCCAATGTTCACATTTTTCTTCCCTGATGATCGTGTATGAAGCTCAAGAACCCGAAGTACACACATTCCCAAAGAAAGAATAACCGATAACATTGAAGAAGCAGGCCGAATCACTGATTATCTCTGTGGATGACAATCTTTGCGGATGTCAACTCCGGAATAAGTGATTATATCTCTGAATCACTGATTAAGCACTCAAGTAAGACAACTGAGCATCCCCAATGTACACAATTTCTCTCCCTCATGTTATACATTTATCTCCCCTGAATATGTCATACTTGTGTACCTCTTTTATCTTCAGAAACTTTCTCTTACATCTCTTCCCCCACGTAGTTGGAATAAGAGCACTAAATGCCACGATGAGATAAACATTGATTTTCTCTGCGGTTATGACATTCGTCTTCCCGGGATATCTTCAATCACTTAGAAGAATTAAGTTCATCAGGTTTACTCGCGTTTAGATGCTTGTCTCCTTGCCCCTTTCTGGTTTTGATACTTCAGAATCAGCAACAAATAATAAGCTCGTATACTAGAAATTTGTTAAGAAGAACATCATAAGCTCAGATGTATCTGTGAAAATCAACTTGCTGAAGAATATGAGCAAGTCTAATTGGGGATTAAATTTAGCATTTCAATCTCCCCCAATTAGTGCTCTCCCCTAAACTGACAAAGATTTTCAAGTGATCTTCTCAGCCCGGATTAAGAAGAAGTCTTTAGATCATCAAATGCAATTCGTCTTTAGTCTTCTAACATGCAGCAGAAAATGCAGAAAATGTAGAACAGACTGTAGACTTGACCTTCTTCAAGATTGTCCAGTTGGGGAATAAATAGTTAACATCTTCATCACACTAAAAAGCATCCTAATTAACTTATATCTTGCAAATCCCCTTAACTAAAATCCCTCCCAATCAAACAAGAACAGAAAGATGTTCATCAAGGAAATTAGCAATCACCCCCAACGAACACACGAAATGGTAACACCAAGCAAGCAATCACATCAAACAAGAACAGAAGGTCGTTCGGGATCATCATGTTGATGTGCACGTGAAGCATTAACCGGAAGCACTTTGTCGATAAACTCATCAGTCCATGAGAAGATGTCAACCAACGGCTCTAAGAAGATACATCATGTGAAGATGACCTGATAATAAGAAGCTCGGTTCTTACATGAGTTTGGAGCCGTTTTAACCATTTATTCTCAAATATCAATCAAC
The DNA here is from genome assembly GCA_019973895.1 of Chrysanthemum seticuspe. Taxonomy (NCBI): domain Eukaryota; kingdom Viridiplantae; phylum Streptophyta; class Magnoliopsida; order Asterales; family Asteraceae; genus Chrysanthemum; species Chrysanthemum seticuspe. The sequence continues at coordinate 118,175,290 of BPTQ01000004.1, read as the reverse complement.
CATGCAAAAAATTCACACTTCTTCTCCCCCTCAAGAATTGCATACGGAGATGCCATTCTTGATTAAACAAGTGATTATCATCCAAATGTATTCTATTCACACTTCTCCCCCGCAAAATTAGCACATGATGTCGCCATCTTCATTATATTGAGCAAGTGGAATAAGAGTAATTATCAGTAGTCCGGTTCACTTGATGACTGAAGCGCATGGAAAAAGCATGAAGCATGTTGATGAGAATGGTCATAATAAGAAGATTTCTTTTCTTCCGAAGATAATGTACACTAAAGCGTACACATTTCTTTTCTTTGGAGTACGAGGCATGAACTGTTGTGTTCATACGTCATTATCTCTCTCTTTTCATCTACGCTTGGCAAACTTATAATCAACTCCATTATCATTCAGTAGGCTCTTTGTAGTGACAGCTGATGGAGAAAACCCAATATGATGAATTTGACCCTGAAGTAAACTAACCAGAACTCGTGAATTAAACTTGCACATATGTAACAAAGAGCGGTGCCGAGACTTCATCCTCCATTGAATCTCTAAGTACTCTATACCCTTCAACCAACCAACCATCAAGTATTAGACGTACATTACCTCTTGAAAATCCACAATTAAATGTGACACTGAGCACTACAACGTAACTCCTTAAAGTTATAGTTATTTTGTGGTGATAAGAGCCCAATTCCCCCAAGTGGTAAAAGAAAAGGTAAAAGTCGCCCAACAATAACTAGATTTCCAAGTCTTCGTATTTGAAAAAAACTCGAACAAGGATCATGAAGAATCTTTATCCAACCATCCCCGATACCTTCAGATACTAAGTACACTCGCCCGTGATATTTCACTTCAACCTCAAATAAATAATAGTGAATTAACCCCGTTGTCACATCTTCTGGTTAAAAGCTCAAATCTAGCCTCCTTTGACGTTTTAAGTGAACTATGATAATGGTTTTCATCCCGACCATAGTAAAAGCACATAACCCCGTAAAACCTTGTAATAACCAAACTGCCATGAAGAAAATCCAAACACACATCCAATTCATGAAGTACACTCTTTTATCCCTTCTTCGAAGTAGAAACTGTAGCACCAGCATCTGATAAGACCTCGAAATACACTTTCCTTTCTCCAGGATGGTTCCATCATCACGGGATTTTACAATTCTATAGTTTAAACCGAGAAATAGTTTCTTTCGCGGGATTTTACAAAACCAAGAATAAACCGAGAGATATAGCCGGAAATGCACTTTACTTACACCAGGATGATTCCATTGTCACGGGATTTTACAAGTCTATGATTTAAACCGAGAAATAGATTCTTTCGCGGGATTTTACAAAATCAAGACAAAACCGTAAACAATTTTAGCATGAATGTGTTATGACACCTTTGGTTTCGGTGAATATCTGTTTTAGGGGAACATGCAGCGGTTCATCAACGGTTCATAATCCAGCTTCAATGATATCATCAACAATTCTTTACCCAAATGTAGACAACTTCACAAACCACACTAAGTCGAGTAGTAAATACTACTTCCCCCTGAGGTTGACCGAAAACCATCAAAGTACACGTTTCTCCCCCAAGATGGTTTCGAACTTTTGGAAGCATCATTAACTTGTACGACCATTTGCATGAAAAGTTCTTGTCATAAGAAAGCATCTTGAAAGATCATGACTGACGTTGAAGATTCTTGAAAGATTTTGCTTAGACTGTGAAGTATTATTGACATTCAGTGGCGTCGAATATATCATGAGAATTGTTGATCACATCACAACCAATCAATCCATTGGTACACACATCATTCATGTATTCTGACGGCTATTGCAGTGACAACATGGTGAAGTACACCCGATATGCCAAACTTGAACATGAAGTAAGATTCCCTATATTTTGTTACTTAAACTTGTGCTGATCCTCGTGAAAAAGAAATGGTGTAACCAATGTACATAACCTCTTGACGTATCCTCAACTGCGTGAGACACCGAAGTGATAGCTACGTTGTGGGTTAAGTGAGAAAGAATCACAAAAGTAACTAAATAGCCAAGTCTTTATCACACTCAGTAAATGCCCAAACAAGTCATCTTTGAATAAGTAAACGAGCCCCGAAAACTTCACTTCAAATCCAAATAAGAGATACCGTTCACACAACCCAGAAGTCATCCTTGTTCAACTATCAATTCGAGCTGTGACATAATATTCTTCGTGAAAATGTATACTTCAAAGTACCAAATCTCATAACACAACAAATCTCAGCATCATACCAAATCTCATCATCAAATCTCATTAACAAATCTCATATATACGATCCAATTTTGAGAAGCCCATTTGACCATCATCCAAATCCAAGTCCAACAAATTAAATATCCGGTATTAACATACAAAATGATGCCCATGACATAATATCCGATCCAATAGTTCATTTAAACCTTCATGCCGAGATAACCATAACAACTTAGCAACTAACATTACTATCTCCAACTAGCATCTTACACATTGTCCCGTTATAATGTTAGTGTTTATTTGTTTCAGTAGTGATAAGCTCATGCCCAATTAACTCCCACCTAATAAAACAAATCCCACACGATACACATCTCTAAATATCCATATTAACGAGCAGATTCATGGTTTATGTTGAAGCTAGTCACATGGCCTATATTGAAAATCCAGATCTCATAGAACCATACTCAATTAAGTCTCGTGTTATCACAAAAATGCATGAAAGAAGAAATACCATGGTACCCGATTAAATGCTTGTAATATAACAGCTCATGTAACCATTTGACCAACCGCATACACAAACTTGTTCACAGCCCAAAGCCCACGTTTAACACAACATTTCGCTCCACCCACATAGCGCACATGCTGGCCCATAATCAGTCAACATACCCGTCCAATTCATTGCCCTAATATCCTGGGTATTTAACTCTCACTAATACTTCCTGAAACCCTAGTAAAACTCAAACATAACACGCCTCAAAGAAAAACTCCACAAACCCTAATACATCTCATCTCAACACAGCAGCCACATCAAACTCTCCTTACTTTGATATTTAGAATGTACGAGGTCGCCACAGGGATGGCTTGACCCAATGATATGACTTAGCCACAGGGATGGCATGGGTTCATACGTACTACAGGGATGGTTTGGAGTTAATAACAACGAGATCTTGGACAACAATCACAGGTAGGTTATCTAATATTTGTTTGTGTTTCAACGAATCAAAGTAAAAGGGATAGCAAAATTGTTATTATCTTTTCTTTAAATTCGGATAGCATCAAAGAAGGTTTACATGGATATATGATGATGTATCTTTGTGGTTGATTGAATCTGAAAAAGGTCACAAAGAAATTTATTTTAACCACGAAGAAACTGAGATCCAATTTTTCAATTCGTTACATGATATGTTTCTTTATCTTAAGTTTGAACGAACCAAATAAAAGAGATAACATTATTGTTGTCATCTTTTATTTATGTTTCGGAGAGCAACAATAAATATTGATGATGATTAATTTGATTGTGAGATCTTTCATAAGTCTTGATGCCACATATGCATTCAACTAGTGAATCTGAGATCTTTGTTGAATATAATTGTGCGAGTCATGGTTTTGACGGATGAGTTGAGGTAGAATAGGATTTGTTGGTGAAGTTGTGAATCGAAATAGTCTCATGTATTGTTTATTCATTTCTGTTATGAATTGAATATGGATTGATGATGGTTAGTGTTAACCTGAGGTCTAGTGTTTTGCATTGTGGTATTGTTTGGTTAAAACATCAACAGTCAACACTCATGGTTAACAACTCGCTTATGTCTTTTGAGTCTCCAAACACTTTTGTTATCAACTCGCTTCTGGTTTGGTTAATCAACTCGCATTCAGTAATGCAAGTAAACAACTCGCTTTAGATTCTAAAGAGTTGACAACTCGCATTCTTGAAAACATTGAATCTGGACATGATATGACAAGTAGCATTTCACAACTCGCATTTGGACATTATGACACCAACTCGCATCCAAGAATACATTGAGTAAGGACAGTCAATACTGTCAACTCGCTTTGATGAAAAAACAGTCAACTCGCATTCTGATTTTGAGACAATCCGCATACTAAGATTCGATGAATGTGGACCAAACTTGACTGACAAGTCGCATCTAAGAAAGTAACCTCAACTCGCATATATGAAAAATGTCACCAATCTTAAAAAAAACACATCGAACAGCAAGCATATAAAACCAGATTCATCCATGTAGTACCAGCAGATTCACAACAAAAAATCTGCTTAAAACATATTGTTCACAAACGTCACTAGCTTAAATATGTTCAAACATAAACAACAACTATTTGTATAAAACATCAACAATTCGAAACAGTGACCATCAAAAAACAAGTTTAAGCATAACGAGAAACGACCAACCAACAACAAAACCATGTTATCACAACACATGTGACACAAACCGTATTCAAGAAATGCATTCAAGACCGTATGAATCATCAAGAACAACACAACCTGGCTCTGGTATCAATTGTAGGATCGTGAATATTATGTTGTTTGATGATTCGGGTGGTCTAGGACAATGATTAAATAAGAAAGCCATTAGAAAGATGAAGAGAGTAGAGAGGAGGTATCTTGAAAGAGAGTTGCTTTACAAAAATGAAAGGTTAGATTCAAAGAAGCCACACCCCTTCCAAGGATGGAAGGGGTATTTATAGTTACAAAAAATACGTCCTCCTGACGGACTGTGGATCAGGCATACAGTGGCTAAAGACCCGTCCTTCCTCCACGGTGTTACACTACGCTAAACTAAACTAATAACTAACTAATAAACTGATAAATAATGTAACTAACGACATGTCTACGAGCTAACATATGCTAGACCATAATTGGGGTGACCGACACTTTAACATGGAATTTCCAATTCCTAACATGTTTGGTACAACAATGATGTATGAATCAACACAAGATCATACAACAACAAACAAAAAAGACTTCCAACTTCTTGTTGAAGCTTGAATGTGACTTGATCTTCTTTGCTACAAAAGAGATCACTAATATGATATGAAATTGAGTTAGAAATGTTAGAAAGAAGGAATGTATGAGAATATGATAGAAAGAGATGAAAAAAAAACTTGGTTTGGCTTTGCTATTTATAGCCAAAAACATCAGCGAGCATCACGGACCACGGAACCCTTCAAAGGGTTCTGCCCGTGTTAATTTTTGGTGCCGCCGAGGTCTGACAGCAAGATCTCAAAATCTTACCAAAGTCAACCATATCTATCCAAGATTGTGTAAGATATGTAGAGTCTAAATCTACACAAAGTATCTAGTGAAATCTTCTAAGGATTTCAATGATGCACCACACGATGTCATGTGTTTGTTTTTCTATTTTAGAAATATGTTAAAATGTAAAGACATATGTTATGTTTTGTTTTAAGAAACCAAAACATTCTTGAACTAAAAACTACTATCATACATTATGGTTTAGAGTCATATCAAGATATGATTAATCACAATGTAAATGCTTGAGTGATGAAGATATTATTTGAAAAAACTTTTTTTAATATCTATTAAACTTGACAAGCTTTAAGCTTTATAAAAATTAAACTTACTTTTGTCGTTTACAAAACTTAGGTAAAGATCAAAAATATAAATAATGTTTAATGACGATATTTGTATTAACAATTTGTTTTGGAAGCCTTTGATAACAAGCAGATTGGAGAAGACTTCATCATATCTTTGATAGGGATGGTGTACAGATTAGTCCCACGTGTTCCTTTTAAAAGTTCAACACCATCTAGTTCTCTGACGAAGCAAGTATGTTTTCTAAAGGCCACTTCAAGATCAGAGTCACAGAATTGACCAACAGAGAAAAAATTATGACCGAGTTCTTCAACATAATATACCCAGGAGATTACACTGTCACCAACTACATAATCTCCGTAACCCATAATTGCCCCAAAGTGGTCGTTACCGAATCTAACAGTCCCGATGAATTTACTCACGAAGTTCATGAGCCGCGAGCGATCTCCAGTCATATGCTTTGAACAGCCTGAGTCCAAATACCACAGAACGATTTGTAGGACCTGTAATTGAACACAGACAAATATGGATGACTGGATAATTTGGATCCCCATGCGAGAATGGGTTCCACTTGGTTAGTGATTGAGATTGGAACACCCACATCAGAAATAGAAGCAATGACATCATTAGGGGTGGATGCAAAACTAGTAGTATCACTTGGCCTATGTGTAGTATGACAACTTCTTAAGGGGATGATCCTACCAGTTGGTTTCCATTCCTTAGTGGGCATAGATCTATTCCTATTAGGACATAATTCATTAACTCTGAATGTGCGACTAGGGGCTTTCCATTGATAACCCACATTATTGAACTTTCTTCCTGTGGGTTTCCAATAATTTCTAACCTTTTTCTAGAATGACTTTCTAGCATTCTTAACCTGTTTAGCATTTCTTACATTTTTGACTGGGGATTTAACAGCATTAATCAACTCATTCACAGCACATTCATGATAAATACCACAAACTAAACATTCATTGCATCTTTTGAAAATGTTAGCAGAATTCGAATTAATTACAGTACGCTTATAGCTAATACTAGAATCAACACGATTCATCTTATTTAACTCAAACTTATTGTTCCTAGGGTGGTCTTATACTTTCTTCCCTTAATCACTCTTGGCTCGCGGGGTCCTATCTTGCTTTGTATTGCCTGGAGGCTTTGACCTGCTTGCCATAGTGTCACTGATTACTTCTGTAGAAGGAACGATGGGAACATTAGTTGGTTTCACTACTTTCTGCATTCCTGGTCTAGAAGTGCTGAGATCTGAGATCCTAGGAGGTAAATCAAAGGTCACATGCTTGACTTTAGGCATAGAACAAGGCACAACGACACTATCTTTCCTAGTACCAGATTTAGGACATATTGCTATTAAGCATTCTAAAGGTTCTTGAGATCGTTTGGCATATAAGCATGCATGCCCAATCGCATTATCAAGTGGTTTCTCTATCTTGTCCTCTTCAACAATCTCACGGAGACATTCTAAACTATCCTTAAGGTACGAAAAGTAGGTTTGACATGCTAGTTCATTGTTTCTAAGATGAGGGGGAATATACTTCACAGACATAGCATATTTAGTACAAGCAGGCACCTTTGGTGCAATATCCTCACCACTGGTGATTGGCATTTTCCCTTTTACCTGACTCTTCAGATTCTCAATTTCATTTTGTAAAGAAGTTATCTTTTCGTTGTTCTTGTCACGAGTGACCTTAATTGATTCATATAACTCTTTGAAATGCTGTTTAACTTTTTCATTTTTTGCTTGAAAAGACTTATTTTCCTGTTGTAACGCATTAATGATGTTTTGAAGATGAAAGTTTTGAGAATTCTGAGAATCTAAAGGAGGAGGCATGTGGGAGCCAGTCACATCATTCTTTTCACTCTTTAATTATGAAATTTTGGTTTTCAATCTTTTGATTGTGTTACAATGAGCTTGAATCTGTTCACCACGTTTGCTAATTTCAAAAAGTGCATCAAACTCAGGAGCATCCGAGGATGTCTTGGCATTTGAGGTTTTAACATTTTCTTTGAGATGTTGGTATTTTAATTGCAAAGCAAGATGTTCAACTTCCAATTTAGAAAAATGTTTGACCAAGTTATCATGATCATCCCGTTCTATTTTCTCATGCAATTTTGAATTTGTGGTCTCAAGCTCAATGACACGATCATGGGAAACTTTCAAGGAAACAGATAATTCAAGAAATTGAGAAGCGGTAATAGAATAATTTGTAATAGTGTAGAACACATCCTGAGCAACACATCTAGAAATCAAGTTATCATTTAAGATATGCAGATTCTTCCTCTTAATCTCATTACTTTTAAGCTCACATTCATAATCTTTTACCTCAATTTCCATTTCATTAAACATTCTTTTCATGTCTTTAACCTCGGTATCTATGGCCTTTTTGAGAGACTCAAATTGTTCTTTTAGTTGTTTAAAGAAAGGCATGACCTCAGTTAAGTAACATTCTTTTGTTTGCTCAAAACCCCTTTCCCCTTCAGTAATTCCAGTTGGAGTGATTCTCTTCTTACAATTTTTCTCAAAGTCAACAAACAGTTGGTAAACTACATATAAGATGACTAAGGTTTTGCTTTGCGTGGGAAGAGTTCTAAGAACTAAATGCATAGGTGTATTTGGAGGATACACAGTGGCTGGAGGCAATTTCCTACAATGGGGATTCTTTTCAACAAGATCATCAGCTTTTTGCTTATCCATATCTTTCTTCCAGAACACTTGCTCATGGGTTAGCTGGGTCTGAGGTCTAAACTTATTAAAGGCAATCCATTTTTCCTCAGCATAATTCGGTGTTTTAAATGTGATATTATACTTTATGCACCACCGATCTTTTAGTTTCTTATCCAATTTCTCTCTAGTGGCATCTTCTAATTCTCTATCCTCCTTAGTGCACTCAACATATGTAGGCTTTTGTCTAGGCTTAAGAATCTCATTGCCATCATAGATTACTTTTTAAGCAGCTTTGCTTTCTTACCAACCTCAGGATTGGGTTCTTCTACAAGATTAGTACTATGCTCATCGCTTAACACTCTATGCTTATTGATCATGTGAGCAGTCTGAATGGTGTTCCCTTGTACGTATAACTTGTTTTCAAGTTTGTTTTTCAAAGTTTTTATGTTAGAAAAATTATTTAAAAGTTTTGATTCCTTAGCATTAAATTCCTGTTTAAGCACTTTTACGTTTTCTTGAAGTTCTTGCTTTTGCTTAACAGTTTTATTAAGCTTTTCTTGTAAGGAGTTTAACTCTTGTTTTAACATTTCTTCCATAAAATTACTTTTTCTAATAAATGTACGTATTTGGTTATCCATCTCCTGCTCACGGGTAGTCAGTTCAAACTTAGCACGCTGTTCATATATGGCAACTTGTGCCTTATAGGCATTTAATTCAGAGGTTATGGAATCATCAGGAGCACATTTAGTGTATTCATCAAGAATATAGTTATCATTGACTGCAGAAGATACATCACTTGGTACAATTTCACTTTCATCTTGCTTCACATATTGATCATACGGGACAACATTGCTATTACCCATATTTTCAATATCTGATTCAATAATTTCAGTTGACTGTACTTTGTCGTGTATCTTTTGCACATCAACCTCATCGTATAGTTTTAATACCTCCGATATGATGGATTCCTTGGAGGGACTGGCCTGTTGTGGTGAAGGAGCCTTTGGAGAGACCATTGGTGAGATACTAGCCATAAAGATGGTCTGTGCAGTAAGTTCATCATCAACATCCGAGTCGAATGCATCACAGTCTGCAACTTGAAATGCATTGGGATTGTTCTGACCCATACCCTGCACTGGTTGTTCATCCACATCAGCATCATAAGTTTTGGCCTTCTCAGCGAGGAATAGCAATTCTTCCTCATTCAACACAGCTCCATTGTCTTGAAAGAGTGCAGTTCCTTGCAATGTGTCCTTCTCCACCACAGTTGTAGCACTTGATTGGATTTCCTTGACCCTGGGCCGCAATCCTCCCTCGATTCTGAATTTCCACATACGCTGCACCTGCTCTTGCATTCCCATAACCTGTACCAACCCCAACATTTCCTTGCTCATTGTGTGGAAGGTATGCATTCAGTCTTCCTTGCACGTGTTGCACCACTACCTTTCCATCTTTAACTGTGGCATGATTGTGAAGGTTAGATGCGGTTCGGTGATGATTGTTGGTGTGTGGGGTAAAGTTCAGGTTTTGCTTAACCGTTAGAGCCAGTTGATTGACAAGTTGTTCCATGAATGAGTCTGAAGGCTTATATCCTGGATCCGGAATGAGTTTGTGATTACCATCCCCAGTAGGTATGACTTGTGATGCTTTGGTAGTTATTCCCACATTTGTGTAGAATGCAGTTGAATCATTTGAGGAACTTGCATCTCCAGCATTGGTCTTGAACTTTTCCATGATCATTCGTTCAAATGCAACATGCTTCTCATTTTGGAGCAAATAAGCATACAATTTCTCATAATTGATGTTCCTCAATCCTTTGTTTAGTTTGACTGCAGTGACAAATTTGTGCCATTCGGGATTCATGTTGTTCACAAACTTTGAATTGAGCTGGATATTTGGCATTGTCATTTTGATATTCCTCATATCATTCACAAGCTTGTGGAATCTCACATAATATTCAGCAACACTTTCACCTGGTTTCATTTTAAAGTTCTCAAAGTCATCATACAGCTGAGACTCCCTATTTTCCTTAGTCAGTTATGAACCAGAGAGAAGCATCTTAACATTATCCCAAACTGCCTTAGCTTCAGTGTTGTAATTGATCATCTTGTAAATGTCCTTAGGTAAACCTTGAAGTATAATGTTTGAAGCTCTGATGTCTGCATCGTATCTCTTCTTCTCCTTATCATCAAGCTCATCATACATCTTTGGTCTATCCAATCCCAATACAACTGAACCATCAGCAGCGGTTTCAAGGATATCTCTGGTAGTTTCAATTTGATATGGTCGTTCATCAATTGACTTAAGGATGTTAACCCCATTTTCCTTTCCTAAGCAATACAGTCTGATTCTTTGAGCCCAAGAGTCATAGTCGGTTCTATCAAGCATGGGAGGATGAGTATCGGATCCTACTGCTTGAATGTCATCAGCAACGGAAGAAGTGATTGTAGACATGATTACAAATTCCACTGGATTTTACAACTCTTTGATTAAACTGGGAAATAGATTCTTTCACGGGATTTTACTAAATCAAGAGAAAAACCGTAAAACGTATCACTAAGAAATGACAAGTCTCAAAAGACAAATCGCACCCCTGACAAACCGCTTTAGTCAAATCGCACACTTGACAAATCGCTTCTTGTCAAATCGCTTCCTACTCAAATTGCTTACCTGTCAAATCGCTTAAGTGTCAAAACGCTTAAGTGTCAAACCACTTACTTAACAAATCGCTTAAGTGTCAAATCACTTAATTGAAAAAACGCTTAACAGACAACTCGCTTAAATATTTACACAAACCGCTTCCCAGAAACTGAATCTGAGAGACAAACCGCTTAATTTTCTTGTCAAACCGCTTCAAAGAATAACTTTCCGTGTGACAAACCGCTTCAAAGAAAATTTCAAAAACCTAAACTTTTCAATCCAAAAACAGTCCAACCACAATGATTCAATCCTTCCAAACCAAAACCTAAACACTTATGATGATTATAAACACAAAAGTATTATCAAAATTCAAACTTTAACACTAAAAATGATTCAAATGATGAAAACTACTCAAAACTCATGCAAACCCAAAAACATATGAAAACCACTAGAAATCCAAGAACATGAAAGATAGATGATCAAGCCATGGCTCTTGATACCAATTGTAAGATATTGGATTTCATAAACACACAAATACACAATTCTTTGGGGCGTGTGAAATGAGTTTTAGAGAGAGAAAGTAGAAGAGAGTTGGAAACTTTAGTGAGACAAAGAAAAATGAATTATGAAAGCTCCAACCCTTTGCCTTGGTAGGCAAAGGGTATTTATAGGTTCATACAAGAAACGCCTCCTACGGGCTATGGATCAGGCATACAGTGGGTAAAGACCCGTCTGTCCTCCACGGTGTTACTTAATAAATTACTTACTAACACTAAATGACTATGACTACGAGCTTACTAACGAATACATTTATTTGAGGTGACCGACTCTTTAACTACTGGATTTTCTAAATCCTAACAACCCTATACCTAGGTTCTAAGGTCAAGCAATCCATATAGTAAAGGCTCCTTTTTTCCATATATATTCCATGCCTTTCTCCATATCCGCTTCGCTTTTTTCTTCAAAGGCTTTAATGTTATCCCTTTCAAAATAGGATAGAGAACCAAGTCCGCTTACTTTCCAAGGCATCCTATATGTAATTTCATTGCTCCCTTTCGAAAATCTAACCGTTCCTTCAAGCTGGTATAGCTTAGCTTAGACCTTTCAACAAATGGTTTTCCTAACACGACATGGGACAAGCTATAATTGATGACACACCCTACATCTTCTAGGATCATAAATCTACTATGTAGGTACAGTTTCCAACAAATATGTGTACATCCTTGACCCTTCCAACAAAATTGTAAATTCCACCAGGATACTTAGGGTCTCTCCTAATTTTAAGTTGTGTGTTCATTATGTTGTTGTAAACAATTGAAGACATCACGTTGATCGGAGAATCTACATCTATTTAAGCATGCTCGAAATATCTATATCCAATCATACATGGGATCTTAATGTTCCAAGGACTAGCTCTCTTAATTTTAGGATCGATTCTAACAAAGGGTGGCTGAGGGTTTTCAATTATGTAATTGTGGTACGCTATCTCTTCCTTAGTGGGATAAAGGTTAAAATATGCATCAGTTTCCTTATCCTCGCTTTCTCCTATTATCTTAGTAACCTCAATGTCTATTTCTCCTAATTCATCAACGGATCATCACTAATCATAGAATCGATATTCGATGCATTAGTCGCCTCCTCAAGTGCATTCTCTAAGCTCATTGATTTCACTAAGATTTGGTCGCGAAGTAGGTTAAAAGAGTGTGGTACAAGCGGTTGGCTTCGAGTAGGTGGGACTGTGGTGGTAGTTGATGTTGTGGTGGATTGTTGTTGATGGGTGGATTATCACCTTCCATGATGAAAAGTGAAAAGGTTACGAACAAAGGCACGAAGAAGGGGGATATACTACAAGAAAGCTAATAAATAATAAAAAAAGCTCACTTGATAGGAATCAAACGAGTAAACCTAATCGAGATAGAAACCTAACTAGCTATTCTATTCCCCGGCAGCAGCGCCAAAAAATTGATGCGTGATTCGGGGTCGAAAGATTTCCTATTCCAAGATCAAGCTTTATAACCCACTAGGCAGTGTACCTAATCATTGCAGTATAGTATGGGTAAGCCCAGGGGGTTGATCGTTCTCTAAGGGAATAGAGATACTAGTCGAGATGTATGACGAAAAGGCAAGGGTGAGGATTATTCTTTTTTAGTCTTTTTTATTTTTTATAAAGCAAAGTAAAATCTCGGAGTTTGAAGAGTGGTGGTTTTAGTATTCTACCTATTAAACTACTTAACAAAACTAATTAAACTAATTACTAATATAAAATAAAAGCTATGGATTGTAGAATAGTGTTCTTATAATAATTAAAAACGTGTTTACTCAAATCTTCTTACTCCCTAGTTATCTTTTATTGGTCGGTTGAATTGTCACATCCTTGCCTGATGCAGGTCTTACTGACCAGGTTTTAATATTAATAATTACTCGTTATACCTATGGTCTACCCTAATGCACTAACAGGCAGTGTACCCGGTCGTGTGTAGTGTAGTATTCGGTAAAACCGAGGTCGTCCCAAGAGCTATGTGTGTGGATTAATACTAAGTCTAGGTGTCACAGATTTTAATATCATTTTGATAAGGAATTAACTGATTAACTACTAAAGCAAATAAAGGAAAAGGATGTGATTAATAGAGGAGAGTGGTGTTAACATAGTTACTCATCCTAACTAGTAATGTTTACGTCTAATTACTTCCAATTACTTAAAGTGGGTTCAAAGTTAAGAGGAAAACATTCGGTCAGTTCATCCTAACCTATCAGCAAAGGGCCACCACTGGAGAAGTCAGGTGTCCCTCATAAGTCCAGTTGTTCCTGGTCCCCTAAGCCAAGTCATTAAGTTCCGCTACATGCTAGATTTATAATAGTGAGTGCCCGGGCGCTAGCATCTTAAACACTCACCTCCTAATTCTTAAGTTCATCCAAACGGTAGGTGATCAGTTAGTCAAATCGCACAAGTAGAAAGGGTCGTTAGTTGGTCATATATTACCCTTCCCATCTCAGTTTACTCACTTAGGGTCAGTTGTTCATATGTCCAAAGACACTAGCCTCTACCGCCATTCAAAACTACCGAAACAAAGGTAGCTACCAATAAACTATGCATGCATACACTTACAAATAATTATATGGAAGCAATGTAAACGTAAGCAAAACAATTAAGGAATCGTAACTAGGCCAACACCAAGAGGTGCTTAGCCGCTCATATTAACCATACAAATCAAATCAATGTTTAATGCTACGAAATACATTAATCGAAAATAAAGAAAAGATAAAAAGCTAATGCTTATCGTAGGGGAGTGATTTCTCCCTTGGAGATAGCTCTATATAATCCTCTAGATCTGCCTTTGGCTTCTTCTCACATTCTCTTATTGTTGTGTGTGAAATGGGATGCTTTGAAATGCTGAAAATTGTGGGGTATTTATAGGCCAGATCTGGTTACGGCGTAACTATTAAAAGAGTTACGCCGTAACATATAATTCTTTGTAAATTTCACTAATAATGTTGGTTACGGTGTAACCTCATGAAGGAGTTACGCCGTATCTTCAATAAATCCTGGTTACGCCATAGTTGTAGCATGAGTTACGGCGTAATTATCAGCGGCGCGGAACCTCATTTGACCTAATATGGTTACGTCGTAATCTTTAGGAGAGTTACGCCGTAATCTTCTGATAAGCTGGTTTTCTGAGCCACGCTTTAGTTACGGCGTAATGTGAAAGAGGAGTTACGCCGTAACTTCTTCAAAGTGAGCATACTATGATAAATCTTCAATAATCTCTCCAAATCCGCGTCTCTTTAGCTCCAATGCTCGTAATTTACCTGAAAGTGAAATATAATGAAAAACAAGCATAAATCCATATAAATAATATAAATTACAAGCATTATCGGGGGAAATTGACACTTAATATTCAGGATAATTTGATGTTATCAAATATCCCCCCACTTGAACTCTACTTGCCCTCAAGTAGACCTTATTAGATAGATTCCTAATAAGATATCTCCTATTACCTGGAAAATATAAGTTTACAAATCCCTTATGCTAGAATAAAACAAAGCCGAACACCTCACGAAATGGGAATGAAACACTCAAATCTCTCAACTATTCTAAGTGTCAATTTCGGGGTGATCACTCAATCGCACAGTCATAGCATGTATTCTATCATAAGCTTGGCGGTTACACAAATCTCTATCACTAGAGTTAAGGACAAAACAATTCTCGAAGGCAATATGGGTAGACACGACAAGGGTTAAGGGTGATTTGTCATTACTAACATGTCACGGCGAAGTGGACAAAACCAATGGTACATGACCAAATCCATACCCAAGACACCAAAGATGGCTCGCTGCATCACCTAGACATGCTTCATGACTAAAGGGTAGGATAAGACATGGGATATATAAATGGTGTAAAATAAAAATCAAGCAAATAGTCTAAATCTATAACCAAGTCATCACCACTTACCGTCCGCCCAAAGTTCAAGCTTCGAAGTTAAGAAACCGGATCATGATATACTAGGTAGATGTGTCATTAGAGGACATCATGATGGGCGCACTACCTTTTCATCAACTGTTGGCGCAATTACCAACTCCAATCTTCAAATGTGATTGAGGTGGCCTCCTCGATACTAAATCTATATAAAGCTCATAACATAGTGTTTATAACATCGCACTTTACAATAAACTAAATAACATAACTATTTTTTTTTCGAATCACATCATTTTTTTTTACATAAACATAACAAATAAACATAACATCCCCCCACTTGAGATGAACAATGGGAATTCGTGGGGTCTTCAATGATATTTAATAATATGTCGTCGACGAAAGCGTGATTCCCGAACCTTTCCACTTGAACCTTGAACTTAGGAAAATGATGACTTTCCAATCACAAATAAAGACTACAGGGTAGGCTAAGGTGTATGGGTGTAACAAAACAATATATTGGGTTAACAAAATGAAAGGAATGGCTCAGATGGGTGTATCTAGGGGTATCTTTCACTAAAGGAGAGTGCAACAAAAGGGTTTCACATGGGGGTCGAGAAGTCGAGGTGACTAATCAATAGACACACAATGGTAGGCTATTTAGGTGATAATCCTATAATACTGCCTTCTAAAACTGAAAAGTCCAAATACATTGAGCTAACTCAACACACCTCGTTTATGGTCTCGAAATGATGCAAAGGCCAAGTCCTAATGTTTACAAGCCACTGGCACACTCATAATTTGGTGGATTTGGGGTAAAATTTTGGAAACGGATAAGGCTAATCTCACCATATAATATCAAGGGTTATATGTGCTCGGCTAATGTCTAATCGAGTTAGGTTAAGAAAAACATGTCAAAATTTTAAAAATGGCATAATTTTTCAAAATAAACTAGAAAACTAGAGCAAAATAAAGTTCAAGAGACAATTCTACTCCCGTCCCCCCACTTGAATTGTACAAAGTCCCTTTTGTACTAAGCGTTAAATAAAGGTGAAGAGAAAAGTAGAATTAGAGCGAGAACTTCCTTGAAATTTGCCCCAAAAAGAAAGAAGGCCCACGAGAAAGAGTCGTGCCTTCGCATAATCATCCATGAGCAAACTTCAATCCCTGAAATCACACTACCGACAAGCATAATTCTAAAAAGAAAAGATGAAAAAAAAACCTAACTCACTTTCGTAGGAATCACGGTTGCATTTAGCATATGCAACAAGCCTTTTAAATCACTTGGTGTCCCAAGTGGACGAGTGAAGTCTCGTGAGGGCTTACAGGGAACACACCCACAAAGTTCATTTAAAAGACTAATACAAGGTTATTGTGTTTAAAATGAAAGAAGTAATGCAGAGGATAGTTACGTCGTAATTCCAAAAAGAGTTACGCCGTAACTAGGCAAAACCTGGAATACGCTGCAAAAGTGTAGCTACGGCGTAACCACTGATATGGGATTACGCCGTAATTGGTAGTGCATCTGAAGTTCTGCTGCAAGGGGCCTTTTACGGCGTAACCATGAGAATAAGTTACGCCGTAACTCTATTCAGATCAGCATGCTGCAGCAGCAACTTTTCTTCGTTTCCTGTAAAAATGGTTAAAAACACAAAACCCAACAGAAATGGAAATAAAACAAATGAAAGGGATAATTCGGGTTGTCTTTCGAAAGAACACTTTTCTTTATTTACGAGTCTTTAAGTTAGATTCAAAGCCTCGGGACTTTATGGTGGCCTTTGGACTAGGCCAACTTCCTCTACTAGTTGGCGGCAATCATTCATCTATTTGATAAAAACCTTTTTTCTTACTGTGCTCCCGATGCTACATGTTCTAAATTTTTGCGAGAGCCACTCATTAAATGATAAACATGACTTTCCCCAGTCGTGACCTTCAGCTATAGGGCCGATTGTTGTACTCATGTTTGATCTTTCACCATTGGTTATTGCATCAGTAAGGCGATAGTTATCGTAATTGTATTTTAGTTGTTTTTCCAATCCCGTATTGATTTCTGAGTCTCCAAATATTATCTTGTACCAATCTTCAAATGATAATTTCCCAAATTTTATATCGTGTCTTTCAGCCTCGTGAGGGCACATCCATTCATCCGCCCTTCCCTCACAAAATTCATGAAAAGGGTTACACGAGGGCCATGCTTTCACTGATTCGTTATCATCGGTTAATATAGGGTTGTAGTAATGTTTGTTTGGATCTGGAGCTTCCTTAATACCCTCAACCTGGACAGTCTTTTCTTGTTCCTGTTTACAACTATCAACCCTCCACCATTGTTAGTACTAGGATTATAACACAAGGGTGGATCGTTTGATTGAATATTAACAATATCAACTTTATTTGAAATTTCTAATTTTGGGTTTAATTGCTCTTTCATGCTGAAAGTTATTCGTTCTTTTTCAGTTCCCAAAGAAATTTGTTTTTCAAAGACCTTAATTTGTGCTCGACAGGTGGCCAAGAAAGGTCTTCCAACAATTAAGTTGTAAGTCTCCCATTTTCCCATATCAATAACCACAAAATCAGTGGGAAAAAGGAATTTTCCAATTTTAAGGAGGACACTGTTAAGCACCCCCTTTGGTACAGCTTTAGAAGAATCAGCCATTTCTATCATAATTTTTGTTTCTTTTAAATTTATAAGTTTTATTTTATCAAACAAAGTGGTAGAAATCAGGTTTACCCCAGCCCCCAAATCAGCTAATTCGGGAATTTTAAGATTACCGATAGTACATGAAAGAAGAAAACTTTCTTGATATTGTTGTTTCTCAGGAAGTTGGCTTGGCAGGTCCTCGTCGTCTTCCAATTTATCATTTGTTAGGTAGTTAATCCCGGATAGATCATTGGTGACAGAAGAGGTGCGCTGCTCTTTCTTCGGTTTATCTTGTGCAAATATTGCTTTGCAGGCAATGGCTTTGTCATTACTGGTCTCAAGGTTTTTGGCTAATTGCCCAATTTGGGTTTTGAGGTTTTTAATTGCGGCATCTTGGTTTCGCAAGTTCATGTTGGTGTCTTTTTTTACCTTAACCATCCATTCTTTGAGTCTATCGCCTTTCTTTGTAGATTCCTCGATATGCTTATGCATTATTTCTTCAAGGATTGGTCTAGGAGGATTGTTGTTGACTCTAGTATAGAACCCTAGGGACTTTTCTCGGTATCTGGCCCCGTTCCCATTGTATCCGTTGAAAGGACATCCACCTCCATATTTTACTTCTTCAATCCTTAACTTCCTCGTTGGAGGAGCATTCCTTAGTAGGGAGAGCTCCATTGTGTCCACTTCGTTCAACTTGTATGCAATGCACATTGTTGGGAATTATAGATTTGATGATTAAATACCATAGAGCAAGAATGAAGAAAGAAGAAACAATGAGGACCAAATATGTAATAGTTAGCTTTTCTAGTAAGCTAGGGTTTATAACCTCCCTCTATTATATAAAGAGGGATGACGGCTAGGGTTAGAGGGCATCCTTTCATTTTATATTCATAGCCGACTTCTCCTAATGAGAGTCTAAGAAAACGCATAGAGCGTCTAGTAGTAGTAGTAGTATTAGTTTCTTTATGTTTCAATAAAGAAAACCTTATTAGTGATGTTGATTGTGTCGTTTTTATTCCACTGTGCATCTAATCAATCAATATTGCTTATACCCTAGTTGAGTCCGGATCAAGGATTACACAATTGGTATCAGAGCGGGTGGCTCTCGATCTAGGGTTTATAAGGTTTTCCTTTAATTAGGGTTTAAACCCTAATTGGTCTACAGCAGCAGCAGATAGAAAAGAGGCCGAAGTGAAAAAGCGGATACAAGTTTTTTTTATGTTGCCGACAAAAGCGATTCGTAATGAGGTAATTTTTTATTGTCACGTGATGGGTCCTATTGGTTATTAAATTTGTGTTCGAATGATACTGGGGTTCTTTTTGTCGTTGATTCGTTGATGGTCAAGTAGGTCCCTCTCTCATTTGTGTTGATATGTGGTCATGTGGGATATGATTGGTCTTTGATTGCTCGAAGTATAAATGATAAGTGATATGTGAATTTGGTCCCCACTCGAAAGATATTACTAATTGGTTCATCATCTGGGTCAGAGGATGAATTGATTGGTGCGTACTGCGTAGTGCGTTCATATGGTACGAAATGGTTACATGGGGTATTAATTTGTTTCTTCTGTTCATTTTGTGTTTCTACTGAGTGGACAGTTCATGGGACTCATTACATATTTTAATGATCTTATAATTTGATAGTCACGTGGGTTCTTAAGATATTGGAATATAGTGGCGTTTGTGTGGCTAACATTATATTTTATTTGGATTCCATTTTGTGGCTATAATATATACGATGGTTGCTGCTGAGGTTGATAAATCATCAAGTGGACTCCTCTGTTGCGTTTGCTTAATTGGGTCATGTGACAGTTTGGTACTGTTTACGTGGTTATTACAGTTGGTCTTCTAATGTTTTACTAGTCTTGGTGAGTTGAATTTTATTCAACGATGAACCCTAGTAATTAACATATGTTCGGCTTGATTTGATGTTCCTACGGGGCTGCATATTTTGTTTCATTTTGGTTTCTGCTGACCGGTTTCTGCTGAAGGTTTCGGTTTCTGCCGAAGGTTTTGGTTTCTGCTGACCGGTTTCTGCTGAAGGTGCGTGTCTTATCATATCTCAAAGTGAGTCAGGCACTTTTGAGATAACTTGTTTGTACGTTAATGATGTGACAAAGACTTGATGATTCTAGTGAAGGGGTGAGATCTACAGAAAGTACTTAATGCTCGCATTTGCTATCACTTTAAGGAGTTACATTGTAGTGCTCAGTGTTAGTGAAGGGACGAGATCTATAGAAAATGTGCTTAATGCTCACATTTGCTAGTGCATCATCTGAGTTTGGAGTCACGTGGATAGTACAAGATATAAGACGCATGCTTTGGTGGTTCTACTGGCGGTAGACTATTTTGATGCTTCTGCTGATTTGTTTTCTCTGCTGTTATGCTTTATTTATTTTGTTAAAAAAAAATAAATAAAAATAAAAATGAGATGGTTAGTATAATTTTAAGGGGAAGCTTATGGTTTATATACTTACCATCTACATGCATCACTTGAGGGGAAGCGTCTACGAGTTGCACAAGACCCCTATTAGATGATTACAAAAAGGGGAAGAAGATTCATGATGTGCAGCTTATTATATGTGATGTCATGTTTTAGCATTGTTTCTTATACAGGTTGTTTTGTAATATCAAATAGAGGAAGATTGTTGGGAATTATAGATTTGATGATTACAAAACCATAGAGCAAGAATGAAGAAAGAAGAAACAATGAGGATCAATATGTAATAGTTAGCTTTTCTAGTAAGCTAGGGTTTGTAACCTCCCTCTATTATATAAAGAGGGATGGCGGCTAGGGTTAGAGGAAATCCTTTCATTTTATATTCATAGCCGACTTCTCCTAATGAGAGTCTAAGAAAACGCATAGAGCGTCTAGTAGTAGTAGTAGTATTAGTTTCTTTATGTTTCAATAAAGAAAACCTTATTAGTGATGTTGATTGTGTCGTTTTTATTCCACTGTGCATCTAATCAATCAATATTGCTTATACCCTAGTTGAGTCCAGATCAAGGATTACACACACATTTTCCTTGAGCTTTTTCATGTCTTTTCTGAGACTTTCTAATTTGTTGTTTATTGCTGCAAGGCCTTCCATATTTCCACTCTTACTTCGATTGCTTCCCCCATTATGCCACTTGTGAGAGTGGTCAGCCATCTTCTGAATAGTTTCCAGAGCCAATGTTAGAGTCATTCCAGGTATTGGTCCCTGAGAATTGATCATTTGCCTTGAGGAGATGTTCAGACCTTTGTAAAAAACGTTCACCATTTGTTGGCTGTTGAGGTCGTGAGTAGGGCACTTGTATAATAATTCGTTATATATTTCCCATGCTTGGTACAACGTTTCATCACCCTCTTGCTTGAAGTTATGGATTTCTTCTAATTGCTTGGCAGTCCTCGATGGAGGACAGTATCTCTGAATGAAATACTTTTTTAGGAGAGGCCAGGTATTGACTGTTCCAGCAGGAAATCGATCAACCCATCTTTTAGCAGCTCCAGTGAGAGAGATAGGGAACACACATAACATGACAGCATCATTTGAGACTCTAAGAATTTTGAATAGGCTGACAATGTATTCCACGTTGTCGATATGCTCATGAGCATCATCGGTAATGCTTCCTGAGAAAGGGTTTGCACGCAACTCCCACATAAATTAAGGTTTGATCTCGAATTGAGCATCTTCAGCGATGGCCGGCCTAACAATCCCTAGTCCTTGTTCATCTCTTGTCAACGCCAAATATTCCTCGAGAGTGAGGTTATCAATATTAACAACTTCCATGGTACCTGAAACTTGAAAAGTGATCGTGAGAATTTGAGAAATTTTTTAAAACAAAACAAAACTGAAAGACTTAATAGAAATCCTAATATAACTCCCCGGCAGCGGCGCCAAAAACTTGATGCAGGTTTTGCTGACCAGGTTTTAATATTTATAATTACTCATTATACCTATGGTCTACCCTAATGCACTAACAGGCAGTGAACCCGGTCGTGTGTAGTGTAGTATTCGGTAAAACCGAGGTCGTCCCAAGAGCTATGTGTGTGGATTAATACTAAGTCTAGGTGTCACAGATTTTAATATGATTTCGATAAGGAATTAACTAATTAACTACTAAAGAAAATAAAGGCAAAGGATGTGATCAATAGAGGAGAGTGGTGCTAACCTAGTTACTCATCCTAACTAGTAATGTTTACGTCTAATTAGTTCCAATTACTTCAGGTGGGGTCAAAGTCAACAGGACTGCATTAGGTCAGTTCGTCCTAACCTATCAGCAAAGGGCCAACACTGGAGAAGTCAGTTGTCCCCTCATAAGTCCAGTTGTTCCTGGTCCCCTAAGCCAAGTCAATAAGTTCCGCTACATGCTAGATTGATAATAGTGAGTGCCCGGGCGCTAGCATCTTAAACACTCACCCCATAATTCTTAAGTTCATCCAAAAGGTAGGTGATCAGTTGGTCAAATCGCACAAGTAGAAAAGGTCATCAGTTTGTCATATCTTACCCTTCCCGTCTCAGTATACTCACTTAGGGTCAGTTGGTCATATCTCCTAAGCAACTAGCCTCTACCACCATTCAAAACTACCGAAACAAAGGCAGCTACCAATAAACTATGCGTGCATACACCTAGAAATAATTATATGGAAGCAATGTAAACGCAAACAAAACAATTAAGGAATCATAACTAGGCCAACACCAAGAGGTGCTTAGCCGCTCATATTAACCATACAAATCAGTTCAATGTTTAATGTTACGAAATACATGAATTGAAAGTAAAGAAAAGATAAAAAGCTAATGCTTATCGTAGGGGAGTGATTTCTCCCTTAGAGATAGCTCCGTATGCTCCTCTAGATCTACCTTTGGCTTCTTCTCACGTTCTCTGATTGTTGTGTGTGAAATGGGATGCTTTGAAATGCTGGAAATCGTGGGGTATTTATAGGCCAGATATGGTTACGGCGTAACTATTAAAACAGTTACGCCGTAACATATAATTCTTCGTAAATTGCACTAATAATACTGGTTACGGAGTAACCTCATGAACGAGTTACGCCGTATCTTCAATAAATCTTGGTTACGGTTACAGCGTAATTATCAGCGGCGCGGAACCTCATTTGACCTAATATGGTTACGTCGTAATCTTTGGGAGAGTTAAGCCGTAATCTTTTGATAAGTTGGTTTTCTGAGCCACGCTTTAGTTATGGCGTAATGTGAGAGAGGAGTTACGCCGTAACTTCTTCAAAGTGAGCATACTATGATAAATCTTCAATAATCTCTCCAAATCCGCGTCTCTTTAGCTCCAATGCTCGTAATTTACCTGAAAGTGAAATATAATGGAAAACAAGCGTAAATCCATATAAATAATATAAATTACAAGCATTGACACTTAATATTCAGGATAATTTGATGTTATCATTGCCTAATTGATGCGTTGTATTCCATGTTTTAATCATAGGGTGGTGTCAAACTCCCTAATTCTTCGAGTTGTAAGTGTCGTCTAGAACACCCGGGATCGCCAAGTACCAAGGTATTTCCCCCAATATCCTAGTATCCTCAAGCCGCAAATCATGCAATAAATACAATGGGAGCCTAATAGTGCACTCTAAGGCTAATAATTGCTATTTTGGACGTTCAAGCTCGCAACAATGAAAGAAGAAACTAGTTTTCCTTAATCTAGCATGACAACCAATTAAAATAAGAGTCAACCTAACAATAATTAATAACTAGGTTTCATTGGATCTATACAAACACTCATTAATTTAGTTACACATGATAGAGATGCAAGAATACAAGCAAACATAGATTAAACATGGTGATAGATTGGATAAACAAACTTATCTTGAAGCAATAAAGAGGGTTTAGAATCCTAAGGTACTGTCCAAGTCGGACTAAAAATGAACTAGAGTTTGCTCTCCAAAATAACACACATAATGCAAAAAATTCGAGGTCTATATATAGATTTTACAACTGCGACGGCATCGCCTTGTGCTGGTGACGTTGTCTGATCGCCGTCATTAGCGTTTCGTCTTTGCCAAGTCATCACTGGGACGGCGTTGGGTAGAAGATAGTTACGCCGTCTGGGTTGTATCCGACGTCGCCTTGAGAAAAATTTGGTCGTCTGGTGTAAAAAGATAGAGTGACGGCCATCTGGAAATACACATGACGCCGTCACTTATTAGGATCAAAAAGTGACCTCAGCCGTCGCTTGATAAAGTCTAGGCCACGTTGTAAGCGACGGCTTCGCCCTTGAGGTGGGACGCCGTCTGGGCTTCTGATTTTGCCTTGTTTTCTTGACTTCGCCATATTCTTCATGTTTTCGCTCCTTTTCGTCACAAAACGCTTTATACCAACATTTTGCTTCCAAATGACCTAAAATATGAAAAGGAACGATTTTAAGCAGTAATGGATATACAATGCAACGATCTAGAGCTTAAATGACCCTCTAAAAACGTATGTTTTTAGTCTTTATCAAGTTACATTCCTAATGCCCTATTTATAATAAAAGATATTATAGACTTACCCTAATACCCTAATTTTTTTACCAAGAAATAATAATAATAATAATAATAATAATATGGGTTCCTCCCCTTTTCTTTTTCTTCTTTTGGAGAACTCGAGAAAGAGGCGGTAACATTACTAAAGCGTATTAGACTTTTCTCCTTGACTCAAGACATTGGGGCTCGTGCTGCGGTTCATATTTTTAATCGCATTGGTTTTGCTATTGCTAGAGGAGTGGGGGCCCAGTTGGTTTCTCGGCTTCCCACTAATTTCTTGTAAATTCTTTAAGTTTTTAATAAAGTGATGTTTTATTAAAAATAATAATAATAATAATAATAATAATAATAATAATAATAATAATAATAATAATAATAATAATAATAATAATAATAATAATAATAATAATAATAATAATCACGGGGGTTGTCAACCTGTTTCTCGGTGGAAAGTGTCCTGCTATATTGGGGGAATATATTGCTAGTGCCCCCTGACTCCGTTGGTTAAGCCGGGTGGAGGCATACGCCCTATTGCTGTCGGCACGGTCTGGCGTAGGCTTGTATCGAAGGTTGCTTCTTCTTCTATTAGTAACTCTATGAATACCTATTTGCAAGACTTTCAATTTGGGGTCGGCGTCCCGGGTGGTTGTGAGGCTGTCCTTCATTCGGTGAATCGGCTTGTTGAGGCTAAGGGTCACACTATTGGGTTTTCCATGTTGCTGGTGGATTTTCAGAACGCTTTTAATCTGGTTGATAAGAGTGTCCTTATTCAGGAGACCAGGATCAGATGCCCTTCCATTGCTCCTTGGGTTGAGTTTTGCTATGACAGGCCTGCTAGACTTTATTACGATGATTCTATCCTTTGGTCTTGTCAAGGGGTGCAACAAGGGGACCCGCTAGGTCCCTTGTTGTTCGCCCTCGTCTTACACCCCCTAGTCCATGCTATCAATAGGTCCTGCGAGCTCACACTCCAGGCTTGGTATCTTGACGATGGTACTATTGTAGGAGACACCCTTATGGTTGCCAAGGCACTTGACATTATCATGACAGATGGACCGGCTCGAGGGTTGTTTTTGAAAGTCGATAAGACTGAACTTTTCTTGCCTAGGGAGGATCCCAGAAGCAGGGTGGAGGGTGTTTTTCCTATAAATATCTCTCGCCCAGTCGAAGGTGTCAAACTCCTTGGTGGTTCAGTTAGTTTGGATGAAAGTTTTTGTCAGGAGCTGGCTTTGAAAAGGGTCTCTAAAACTATCTTGCTAATGGAAGCTATCCTCAAAATTAATGACCCCCAATGTGAGCTCCTTCTTCTTCGTAGTTGTGCCGGGGTTGCAAAATTATCTTATGCTCTGCGGACATGTTCCCCTTTGTACGTGCGAGAAGCCCAAGTCCGGTTTGATCAGATGTTACATGCTTCCTTAGAGAAGATTATTACGGCCTCCGGGCCAGGTTTTGGTGACTGGCAGTGGCGGCTTGCCACCCTCCCAATCAAGATGGGCGGGCTGGGCATTCATGCGGCGAGTGACATCATCCGATATGCCTTCCTCGCCTCTCGTCTGCAAACCAGTGATATGCAAGACCAGATTCTGGTAAAAACAGGCATCAATTCTCATGGCCCTTCGTTTCAACATGCTCTCGATATGTTTAACAGTGCTTGTAACACAGACACGATCTCGGTCGCCTCTGACACTCCTGCCCCCATATGATGAAAACCTTGGCAAAGTGTTACTTTGGTGTCATCGAGAAAGATCTTGTTTCTAAGTATTCGTTAAGCCCGAGGCAGGTGGCTATCCTCAGTTGTACCCGGGCTCCACATGCACAAGATTTCCTATTCAACATACCTATTGATGGGTTGGGCCAAAGGATGAACCATTGCCAATTCCGTTCGGTATTGTGTTATAGGCAATGTTGCAAAAATCGGTCAACTCGGCCGATTAATCGCCGATTAATCGTTAATCGGCCGAGTACCTTGTCGATTTTTGAAAATCGGTCGAAAAATCGGCCTAGGAAAAAAATCGACACTAAGCAGTTAAAAAATCGGCTGAATCGGCCGATTAATCGGTCGAATCGGTCAAAATCGGCCGAATGGTCAAAAATCGGCCGAATCGGGCAAATCGTTCCTTTTTTTTAAAAATGATAATTTAGGCATTCTACTTAATTTGGGGATCGTATATTTCAATTATAACGCACAATGGGCATCATTATCAGAATTGGAGCCTTTTATTAAGGTTTGGAAACATTGCAGGCTTGGAATCGGTTAAGATTTTTAGTTTGGTCTCCAGAAATACCAAAAAATTGCCGGAAATGCCAATCCGATTAATCACCGATTAATCCCGACTTGACCGATTACTCGCTGCAGGGTGGTCGACCGCCCGACTACCGATTCACGATTTTTGCAACATTGGTTATAGGCTTACCATACCTATGTTTTCTGAAGGTAGCTCCTGCCCGAGCTGCAAGCATCGTATGGACCAATGGGGAGACCATGCAGTTCACTGTTCGAGTGAAGTGGGGGTGAAATTCAGACATAACCTGGCGCGTGATATTCTTGTCGACATATGTTCCAAGGTTGGGATTATGGTGAAAAAGGAGGCCCCATTGGGGTTTCTTTCGAGGGACGGGAAAGAGCTGCGTCCTGCAGACCTGCTATTATTCAACTGGATCCAAGGTAAGGACGCGTGTTTGGATGTGACTGGAATCTCTCCTTTTGCGGGTATTGATGCGACCGCGTGGGCTTCCGGGGTGGCCTTACATAACGCTGTGGAGAAGAAGAAAAAGAAATATGTGTCCAAATGAAAAGAAAATGGCTACAAGTTTATTCCATTTGCCTTCTCTACAATCGGGGAGCTTGACACGGAAGCTTTAGATACACTTTCACGTATCAAGACTGTTGCTATTAGCCACTCGAATAGTGTCAAGAGTGTGGCTTTTATTTTTCACAGACTAAGCTTTTGTATTCATAAAGGAGTAGGAGCCCAATTAGTGTCTCGGCTTCCCGCCAATTCTTGTAATTCCTTTTGGTTTTCTAATGAAGTGATGTTTTATTAAAAAAAATAAAAATAAAAATAAATAATAAAAAATAATTATAATAATAATAATAATAATAATAATAATAATAATAATAATAATAATAATAATAATAATAATAATAATAATAATAATAATAATAATAATAATAATAATAATAATAATAATAATAATAACAATAAAACATCACTTCATTAGAAAATCATAGGATTTACAAGAAATTAGTGGGGAGCCGAGAAACTAATTGGGCCCCCACTCCTCTAGCTACAGCAAAGCTAATCCTACTAAAAATATGCTCAGCAGCACGTGTGCCAATATCCTGACTTAACGCAGGATCGTATCATGATACCGCACATGAAGAACTAGGACTACGAACATACGCAAGTTAGGAGAGTACAAACCACGGGTAACCAATTCGATTGGGAGTCGACTTGGAGAAATCAGTTTTGACCGATTTAGGGATCGAACCAAAGGCTTTCGACCCTTTGGTTAGTCGATCGACTAGAGAGGAGAGTGGAGGGAGATTTTAGGGTTTGAGCAATGAATTATGAATTCCTATGGACATTTTTAACAGAATTAGGAAAGGGCAAATCACTTGAAAATGTAGCTAACTTGCCACTTTTTATGGTTGTATGCAACTATCTTTTTTTTCACATCCTTTGTGTGTACCCGTTACCTGCTAATCGTTAGTCCTTTATACTAACGACCGTTAATAAATAACATAAAGTTTAGTAATCTTATGCTAAACTTGCATCGTTAGTCCTTTATACTAACGGTTGTTAATAAATAACTTAAGATTTGCTTTTCTTACGTTTTCGTCCATTTTACACGTTTTCGTTCATTTTTGTACGTTTTCGTCCGTTTTTCCACTTTTTCGTTCGTTTTTGCACGTATTCGTCTATTTTTGCACATTTTTGTCCCTTATTCCACGTTTTCGTATGTTTTTATACGTTTTCATCCGTTGTTACACGTCTTCGTTCGTTTTTACATGTTTCGTCCGTTTTAACACGTTTTCGTTCACATTTACATGCTTTCGTCCCGTTTTACACCTTTTCGTATGTTTTTGTACATTCTTATTCGTTTTTACCTGTACAAAATGTATAGAAATGTACAAAAACGTAAAAGGATGTCTTAATATTGGTTTTCGCATGTTTTCTTCTATTTTTACATGTTTTCGTCTGTTTTTACATGTTTTCGTCCGTTTTTACATGTTTTTGTTCGTTTTTGCACGTTTTCGTCCATTTTGCACGTTTTAGTCTGTTTTCCACGTTTTCGTACGTTTTTGTACATTCTTATCCGTTTTTAGCGATATATAAGCGTATAGAAATATACAAAAACATACAAAAACGTATTTATTATTAGTTTTCTTACATTTTCATCCGTTTTTATACGTTTGCATTCGTTTTAACATGTTTTCGTCCATTTTACATGTTTTCATCAGTTTTTGTACGTTTTCGTCTGTTTTTGCACGTTTTCATCTGTTTTTATACGTTTTCATTCGTTTTTACATGCTTTCGTCCGTTTTTACATGTTTTCATGTGTTTTTGTACGTTTTCATCTGTTTTTGCACGTTTTTGTCTGTTTTTGCATGTCTACACGTTTTCGATCATTTTTACACATGCAAAAACAGATGAATACATGTAAAAATAGACGAAATGTGTAGAAACAGATGAAAACCTAAGAAACCAAAAATTAATACAGTTTTATATATTTTTGTACGTTTTTGTACATTTCTATACGCACAAAATGGACGAAAACGTGTAAAAACGAACGGAAACGTGTAAAAACGGATGAAAACGTAAGAAAACCAATGATGATACATATTTATACGTTTTTATACATTTTTGTACATTCTTATACGTTTTTGTACATCTAAAAGCGGATAAGAATGTACAAAAACGTACGAAAACGTGTAAAAACATACGAAAACGTGCAAAAACTAATAAATACGTGTTAAAACGGATGAAAATATGTAAAACGAATGAAAACATGTAAAACAGATGAAAAAATATAAAAACGAAAGAGAACACGGAAAAACCGACGAAAACGTGCAAAAACAAATGAAAACGTGTTAAAACGGATGAAAACGTAAGAAAACCAATAATTAATACATTTTTATATGTTTTTGTATGTTTCTTTGTGTTTTTTGTACAACTAAATTGGATAAGAATGTACAAAAACATGTGAATAGGTGTAAAACAGACGAAAACGTGCAAAAATAAACAAAAATATGTTAAAACAAACGAAAACGTGTAAAAATGAACGAAAACATATGAAAAAGTGTAAAAATAGACGAAAACGTGCAAAAATAAACGAAAATGTGTTAAAACAAACGAAAACGTGTAAAAACGTTTAAAAACGAATGAAAACGGTTAAAAAACGTACGTAAACGTGTAAAAATGGAAGAAAACGTGCAAAAACGAACGAAAATGTGTTAAAACAACGAAAACGTGCAAAAACGAATGAAAACGGAGAAAATAGATGAAAACGTGCAAAAATGAATGAAAACGTGTAAAAACGGACGAAAACGTAAGAAAACCAAATTTTAAGTTATTTATTAACGGCCGTTAGTATAAAGGACTAGCGATGCAAGTTTATCGTAAGATAACTAAACTTTAAGTTATTTATTAACGACCGTTAGAATAAAGGACTAACGATGCAATATTAGTAGGTAACGGGTACATACAAAGGGCTAACGATGTAGGTTTAGTGATTTATTCTCCCTGTGTGAGATATCATCTGAGGTCTGGAGGAGAGTTCGTGTATGGTGTGGGATTTCTACTTCTCAGTTAAATTCCATATCATCTTGGTTAACATGGATTGACGGTTTGGCAAGAGCTTCGGAAAAACAGGAGAGGATGTACGTGATACTTACGACTACACGCTGGTATATTTGGAAGCTTCGAAATAGTGTCATTTTTATTTCTCAGCCTACGAGGAAAAGTGACATGTTCGATTATATTCTTTTTTTTTGGGTAAAAGGGACTTCCACCCTGGTAAAATATATTAACCAAAAAACCGTTTAAAGTATAATGGAATGTGGCTGAAATGCCACATTAACCTCAAGCAACCGCTTGAACAACCACTAGATCATTTATGACATGCCATAAATGAACAACTAGATACCAACAACTAGAATAACCACTAAAAACATAAAAAGGCATGCAA
Source organism: Chrysanthemum seticuspe (assembly GCA_019973895.1). Lineage (NCBI taxonomy): Eukaryota > Viridiplantae > Streptophyta > Magnoliopsida > Asterales > Asteraceae > Chrysanthemum > Chrysanthemum seticuspe. The sequence goes on along the minus strand of BPTQ01000004.1, from coordinate 118,144,678 downwards.
AATAAATAAAAAAATCCACATAAAATATTACTTCCGTGAACGGCCTTGAAGCTTGAAATCAAACTGATTGTTAAATTCCTCAAATTTCCCAGGTAAGTCATAGACCTGGGCCGCATAAGCATCAAATAAATAGCCTTCAAGCTCGTTATGTCCTCATGCTGATGAAAAGTAATTGCCCATAGGATCATTTGGCTCAAACACCTCATCATCACTATCTGAATCAACCACTTCACCCACCTTAGAGAATGGGTTGCCCTTCCTTTTACCATCAGTCACCGGAATAGGTTTACCATTATCATCCACAAGGGTAGATTTTCCATCAATAATAAGCTTTTCAAGCTTCCCAATTTTGTCAGCAATAGGAGTGTTCTCCATAGGCGATGGAGGCGTAGTTTTGGAAGAACTAGGAATAACTTCAGGAGTACACGTAGTGCCAATCACAGGTTCCAAAACCGAATCTTGTTCCATAAGCACATCAAAATTGTTCTTCAAATCAACAAGGTTGATATTCGATTGGACAGAAGGCTTAGACGTCGAAGCTCCTCCATTATTTGGCTTAGTAACCGACCTATAGTAATACGAAACTTTAGGCTTTTGAAAACGAATCTCATCAACCTGACGATTAGTACCCTGAAGCTTACATTTTCCTTTCATCTTATAAGCTTGAACAAAACCCTCATCATCAACCAACGATTTATCTTTCATGACCGGTTTCACTCTCTTAGGACATCCATCATCACTGTGATCAAATACTTTACAAGTCTCACATCTTGGTGGCTTCCACTCATATTCAATATCAATTTTTTCCAATGAATGACCTGACCCATTAGGGTAAGGGATCGCAACCACGAGAGAGTCACATGAGGCTTCCTTTGATGACACTTCCACAAGGGCCCTAGCATAGGAATTACGATCCCATGACTTAAGGCACATCGTACTCGTGTAGGAATCAAGCATGGTAGGACGACCAATTTGCGTTGTAATCAAACTAAAACCAACCTCAGGATACGCAACAACAGGAATATTATGAAGTTGAACCCAAACAAGAGCTAAAGTTATATCATCTTTTGTAAGTTTAGTGTTCGGAGTCCAAATATTCAAAAAGATAGGCACCAATCGTATCAACCATGGACCTCCTTCCAATACCCTTATGATACCCTCTTTGGTTTTAAATTGGAACTAAAAAAAAAACCATTATCAAGTATAACCCTTTGTAAACCAAAATTCGCCCATGTATTTCTAACGTAATTTTCAACTATAGAAAAAGTGAGTCTCTTACCAATGAAATAACCGTACAAAGTATTAGCGAATCTAGAGCTTACCTCATCGATAGCTTCCAAAGGAATGGTGACATTAGCACCAGGCACACAATTTTCGTTTCTCATCTCCGAAATCTTAACGGTCTTCTTGGGTGTTTTATCCCTAAACATATCCGCAAAAGACATAGGAGTAGAACCTGATTGAGGCACCAAATTTGGCACACTCGCATCACTTGTACTATCTTAGGACCTTTAACCACACTAGACGATCTCGCACCTTCACTCCCACCCAACGATTCACCATCAGCATTCGAAGCTTTAGACGCACTTTAATTAATCAGAAAACACTTCTCCACCATAAAAACCCACGCACACTAATAGAATTGGTAACAGAAAATGCATGCAGCAACAACCAATCTAAAAAGAAAACCCTAACTCAAAGTTAGGGTTTTAAACTCATGTAGCACCAAGACCTAACCCATCATAAATCGTACCAAATAAACGAGTTTGCAATATGAAATAATAATAGGTACAAGCTTGACAACGTTGACCTTGATCAATGAATTAAATGGCCTACTTTGATCAATTAACTCTACAGACCCACGATATTATTTGAATCAGTGGTACTAGTTAATACTAAAACTCAATAAACAAATATAAACCCCAATTGAAAATTGAATATTAGTATTAGGTCGGTTGTTAATTGAATAGGATGACGAAAATGGAGAAAACCGACTATGATTTGCAAAGGATTCGTTTTTTCTTTTTTTCGTCAGAGAGAGTTTTTCTTAAGGTTAGTTTTTTTAACCTTGACTTCAAGAGATAATATGTTTCAATTTTATTCGTTTATATTTTTTTCTTGGTTAAAATGTAGGCGCGGCAAATTGTTAAGTTGACAAGATTGGCTGAAAACTTCTTTATAAATTTCTAGCGCCTTGCTAGTTTTTGTGTTTATATAATTTTTGCCGTTCAAAAAAAATAATAATGTGAAAGAAAAGATAGTTTCATACAACCATAAAAAGTAGTAAGTTAACTACATTTTCAATTGATTTGCCCAATTAGGAAACCCTTGATTAACTTTGTAAATAAATTTGACAACTTGCCAAACTTAATCCTCAGTTATCCCAAAAGGATTATTCATCCGAACCCTAAACCTTAGGTTATGGTTTTGCTTTTTACAGTTAAATTTTTTTTTGAGCGGCGATTTACAGTTAAATATATTTATCTTTCGATATATATAAACCCGGACTAATTACCGCTTTATAACCATATTGTCATTTCCTTTTAGTTTAATTTCATTTCGTCTCTTTTTTTTATCATTTCAGCTTGCGTGTAGCTTTTGTTGTGCATTGATGTGACCTTTTGACATTTTCTTGAAAGCTAGTTGTACCATAATCCTTTCTTAATTAGTTGGGTACCGATCAATTTGAGTATTTTTCACATGCTAACAAAACTTTAATAAAACATTTGTATTGATATGAGGTTACAACATACCTAACATGTGGCATGTGCTACTCACTCAATTCCAACTGGCCGGGTTTTATAAAATGACTAGAAAACCAATTCTACAAAGTGGAGAAAACCTGCTTTCTAGAAGCAGAAGATTATAGGACTTTCGAATAGGGGCTCAATATGAATATGTGATATGCAAACAAAATCTATATCAATAAAATCAATAGTTTGTTTTATTTGCCTAATCCATATTACCAACAGTTTTATGATTTTGTTTAAGCATCTCTTATTTAAAATGTTTTTAAAATAAAACTCATCATTTTTGTAAATACATAATTTCATCACATATAATTAAAATAAGTGAATTTTAATAAAGTATATATTATTATCAAGTAAGTTCATATTTAAATCTATATTTTTATTAAAGTAAGCTTAAACAACACCTATGATATTACTACTTCCATCCTAAAATAATTATTCATAAATAAAAAACACACAGTTTAAGAAAACATCATTATTACAATTTTCTTTTGCTTGCTTTTTGAAAAAAATACAATTTTACCCTTAACCAATTAATTTAAAACATTTTAATGCTTGTAATAATAATCTCGAGTGAGGTTAATATAGTAAACTTGATTTATATTCTCTATCTATTTTTTGAGTCGACAATTAATTTAGGTCAACCAAAAAAGAAATATGGATAATAAATATTTCATCGTAAAGCATGTGTTTCTAAATATTACATCTCTTGCATATTATTAATCACATTCTACTAAACCTTTATACACTGGAAAATAATTACTGGTTACTACTACCTTCATCTCAAAATTATAGTCTCCATTTAATTTTTTCGGTCTTTTTTTTTCAGCTTTGACTTTAAATATTTTTGTTTATGTTATGAAATAGTTGATAAAAATTATACCAAATGAAAATGCATTTAAACTCAATCCGTTCATATATTTTGCATCAAGTATTATATAATACAAACAAAAATACTTTATGTCAAAATTGTAAGAAAAAGAAAAAAAAAAAAAAAAGAACAGAAAAAAACAAACGAGGACTATAATTTTAGAACGGAAGGAGTAGCTTTCAATATTCGTTGACTTCCCATGGGATAACAAATCATGATTCAGAAATTGTTGTATATGGGTTATTTTTTAATGCAATCTAGCAATTTGGCTGAGTATTAATACATTTATGATTTATCTTTCTCGATCATGAACAAGCGTGAGTGATGTACGTACCCATAATTTATATAAAAGAAAAAAAAAAAATCTTTTCTCATTTTAGTTGTGAAACATTAAATTATACGTCTATAATTAAACACTAGATGAGTACCCGCGCCTAGCGGCAGCGGTGTCTAGTTTTCTGCAAAATTCCGATGACCCATAAGTTTCTTTCAACAAACTGTATTTGTAGCGTTAGAGAATCATTTTCGAATAACTATAATTCTGATGGGTTATTGCATAACAGTAGAAATATACAATTTTAAAAAAAATTATGTGGAGTCGATCTAAGTGTGGGATTATATTTTCTAATAATATAAAAGCATGCTAAAAGATGATAAGTAATTGCATAAATGCTCAAACTTGTAAATTTGTAATCATATTCTTGGCAATGATGCGGGCTAAAATATGAGGATTACGTAAATTCAATTCATTATTTGAGTAAGTCTCCCATAAAAAGGAGCATTAGATGACTTTTATACAACAACCTCTCACAACCAACTGCTAGTACAAAGGCTAAAAGCCAAGTTTCCGCGACTCGTGGATGATAACAAAACCTTTATCCATGCATGTATTATGTAGTATTGATGATTTATGTATCAATTTATGAAACGACCAAACCTAGAGAGTAGCAATGGTGAGAAGTTAATTATACTTGAGTATAATTGATGAAAATTTTAGAACTTATATAACGTCAATCATATGCAAGTATTGAACCGAACTTATATAAGGCGAGGATGATTAGCTCGAATGGTCCGCTCACATATGTTGATTATATTCATTGAGTTTTAAAGCCATATGCACTTGACTAAAAATAAACAACTTAATATATTATCATCATCTTTTTTTCCAAATATATTTAAATTGTTACCATCATCATCTTTTTTCAAATATATTCCCATCATGACCGTCACTGCATAAATTCAAACCAAAGATTTACCAACTTGAAACTTGCAAAAAGGAAGTAAAAGAATATTTGATAGGTAACTTACAACAATGTCTTCAATACAATGAGGAAAAACATTCATTGCTTGATTATAACTTTGGGAGGTAGATGCAATCGGTTGTTAATCGTGTGATCATATAACTACAACAACGGATTTAGTGATACTCTTATTCTCTTCTGATGATGATATTTGGGGCGCAAACTATTATCATGCACCTAAGGGATAGAAGTAGAGATATATGCTAAGATATGATATCATTTAAAGATCGAAGATTATAAGTCTATCCTACTCAATGGCGGAGCTTAGTGAAGGCATAAGAGGGCTGTGACCCCCTTAGAGATTGGATTCTTATACTTAAATACATGACTTATTTGTTCTGTAAACACAACTTGTAGTAGGAACTTGTGAGTTTGGCCCTCCCATGTTTGTTTATATGCCTTTTGGCCCTCTTAGAAAATAACTTGAAGGTCCGCCACTGATCCTACTTACTTGAATGTTGCTAAGAAATACATGACGAAGAACGCGTAAAGCTCCCGATTCCTAAAAGAAACAGATGTAACTTAAAATAAGTATCCTTAATCAAGAATAATAGAGTAAGTAGTAGGGTAGAATGTAGTACCTTATCACTTTGCCAACTTAGCTGCAAAATAAAAAAAAAATAAGATGATACATTGTTAGTAGAATAAACATCTTCAAATCATCATTAATAACAAACTAATAGGCAATAATAAATATATACATACATATATGCAATAATGTTAATTAACATATACATGCTATGAATTTCTTCACGAGTCATGTATTACATGCGCCAACACAACATAACAATCTTCATATCAATATATACAGGCATACAACGATGTTTATAATTACCATCGTCATCTTTTTTCAAATATATTCCCGTCATTACCATCGCTGCACAAATTCAAACCAAAGATCTACCAACCTTGAAACTTGCAAAAAGGAAGTAAAGAAATGTTTGACAGGTAACTTACAATGATGCCTTCAAACGTTTTCGAGACAGACATTGCTTCAAATGGCTTCAAATGCTACGTTCATCTGAATAAAAACACAAAGAATTCAAAGAAACAAATGTTATGTTAGTACAAGGAAGAGAGTTAAATGGATGAATAAACAAATATTTACTCATAATTATGATAGAAAGCTTATCGTGAAAGATGAGCATTCAAATTTGTTTAAAAGTTTGTTACTACAATATATAGTTGACTTTCCTTGATATAACATTTTGAATGCTTTTGATATTCAAAAAATCATTTCCTTTAATTTATTAGTCTATTAAGTCTTTCATTTTTTTCGTTTAAGTTTACAGGCCATAATTTCCTTTATTAGTTAATTAGTTGACATTTCATTTTTATTATGTTTATCACATTTCACATTTTTCACATTTCACTTTTCACTTTTCCAACATTTGACTAATTGACCATTTTTCTTTTTAATGTAGTATAGATATGAAATGTTTTATCACGATTAATAATACCAAAATTGATGGCGTAAACAAAATAAAATATGCATGTGACAAGAAACCTACTTACCTTTGACCATTACAAAAACAGCGTGTCTTGGCTCCTCTTCTGTGACCCCTTCTTTAGACTTCATATATATATATATATCGACATTTCTATAAAGTGATAGGTTATCAAGACCCCCCTAAATAAATCCATTGGCAAATTATTCTATCTTCTTCAATCAAACCCTAGCTAGCTAACTAATACACATAAACTACAATTGTCAACTATCGAAAACAAACATATCCTAAACAAGAAGAAAATAAAGACAAGAAATGTCATTATCTGTTTCAAGAATGATCGGTGCTTCATCTATATCAAAACTCCCAAGTCTAACTTCGACATCTTATGCATTTAATCAAAAGTCTAATGCATTATGCGTCAGGAACAAAGATATTACATTATGTAATGTTCATGGTTTCATTGGGAAAAGCTTGCAGTACGATCCTATGTTCATGATATCACGAAGAAACTTTGTTGTATGCAGCAACATTACTCCACCTCCCGGCGTTCCTCTTCCATCTGGACCACCATCTGGTTCGATGTAAGATTAAAATAATATCGTATCGGTTTAACTGATGTATTTCAATTCGAATAATGCATTACCTTGTGATCTAAAGTGATAATTTTCTGTGTATTTTTTCAGGAGAAATTGGGTCGTCGGTATCGTGCTAACATTTGTTTTACCCTTTTTCACGCATAAATGGGGGCCTTTACTCCTTCTAAAAAGTAAGAATCTTAAATATGTACTAGAAATCTCACAACATTTTGTGGCGTGTTCTATAGTGGTTCTCAAAAGGAAGCGATTCTATATCGAATTTTGATTATTAACTACAGGATAATTTATGATTCCGTAGATAAGGTGGACACGGCGGTAAACACGGTGGAGTATGTAGTGGAAACTATCGAAAGTGTGGCAACAAAATTTGATAACGTGATCGATAGTATAACAGATGATCTTCCTGAAGATAGCAAACTTAGAAAAACCATGGTTGCGTTTGATGAATTAGTTGAAGGAGTTGCAAAGGGTGCTCATATCGCTAACGATATCATCGATAAGGTTTGATTACAAACCATTGTGCTTTTTCATTAACCACTCAAAAGTCTTATGCAGTTGTTCCAAGCTATCTAATATTATAAGAAAATGTTGCGAGTACAAACCAGAAGTTGTGAATATAACTAATTATAAAAGGTATTCGCATTTAATCAAATACTTGGTATTCAGAGTTTAAATGAAGACAATACGTATAAGAATGCTAATTATGATATTAATGTGTCAAAATAATATACTACGTATTTAAAACTACAGCCTGTACAAATAATATTTTTATTATTTTAAGGCTGATTCTCACAATAATGTTTGAAATATTACAAGTTGATAAAATATAGTATAATTTTACATGTGGGAAACATGTACGTACGTCTGTATAAATAAATTGTTTTCTAATCCAAGTGGTTTCATGCGGTTGCGTTTTAAGTTGATACAGTTTTCTGACTTGCCATTTGTTTATATGAGTCACCTTTTTCTTCAATGACTTTTATATTTGAATTTCGAAAGGTTATTGATCTGCACAGTCAAATTTATTATTTGCACATTTAAAGTACAAGTGATTGAAACAGAGTATTTAATACTGTGCAAGTATTTAATTCACATATGAAGTGTCCCGATCAAATTCCAAAATATGCAAATCAATTCCCATTTCAAAATGTAAAAGTTTATTACTATTACGAATTTACGATAACCTGTTGGGAAATAGAAAAAGCTTAGTGCCAATGAGATTATCCGCATATTTATCCAAACTAGATGAACAATGCTGTTAGTTATTAATGTTGAAAATGAAATGCTATACAATTAAAAGTCAATATTAAGCCGTTGCTAATGGAGCAGGTGGAAGAAGTTGAAGATAAACTAGAGTCGTTGATTTTGGATAAAGCCAAAGAGAAGGAGGTTTCCAAAGAAGCCGTGGGGAAGGATGTAATTCCATCCGAAGTAGCAAGTGTTACATATCCTAAAAATGATTAAATAGAGGTTCCAATGTTTGACCATAATCTAGGTGAACCATCGGAAGTTTGGCAAGGGGAATAACTTTGTTCAATGTATTTATAATAGAAATATTTGCTTCCAAACTTTTGCTAATATATTAATCATCTTCATACAAATTCATATCCTATTTCATAAGTAAATAGCTAGCTAGTGTCATCTGAACATTAATGTTCATTTTACTTATTATTTTGGGCTGAGTTAATCATCTATACTAGATTTGATCGATTCAACAACTAAAGTTGAAACCACGTCAAGATGAAAGAAACAAATTAACAAAGCGTCTGATACATATATGTGTGCAGATGTAACGAGTTTTCCGTTAAGCCCGTCGAATGTGATTTTATTTGTAAATTACTAAAAGAAGCAGATGGTTATGTAATTACCTTTATCAAATCTTTAATTATCAATACAAAGATCAGGCCAAAATTCTTAATAATGTTGTGATAGTTTCAGAACAACAACACAATTGGTATAAAAACTAACAACCTAAATATCTAGAGTTAAAAAGAAGGGAAATTTACAGATTTTGTCCATATGGTTTTCATTTTTTGCACTTCATGCCACTCCAAAAACTTAACTATGTTGGATGTTAGTGTTGTTTATAGTTTGTAACACCCTATGTCCTTTTCGCTAACGTCCGTTAATTATTGCCGCTAGCGACCCACACGTGTGCTTCACGTGAGGGTATGTTTATCTTTACACTGTTTACGCCTTTCCACTTGCATTTAGGTTCCCAATAGACCCTCATTTACATGGACAAAATTTGCAAGCACACTTTAGCTTATATATAATCATCCACTCGTTTAGGCAAACACAAAAAACACACATTCTAAATATACAAACTTAAGAACATACTCCTGAAGATGGTATCTGTAGTTTTGGTAAGCAATGTGTCATCTGCACTTCATGGACAGAACGAAACCTCGGCCGGAGGTTTCACAGTTTCCCCACACTGGTAAGTGTGTTTTGTATTCATGGTAAGTAGATGGTGTAGAACCGTAGACGAGGGTAAATATAGTCTTTTCGACTATTTTGAAGTTTAAAAATTTCTAGTCTCAAAGAACAACGAGTGGTAATACACAATAACAATCACAACCACAATATAGAAAGAGTATATATATATAGAGAGAGATGGAAAGATCGACATAACGATATATACTGGTTTGGGATGGGTTTTATACCATCCGTACGTCCAGTTGCGAATCCACGACACGATAATATTACTAAGTATAATCCTTACGGTGGGCTATAAACCATTCCAAATTCACTCAACTGATATGCACAAACATCGACGCTCACTAAGAAGAGGTACTCAGATGGTATTCTACCCTTAGAAACCACCCACAAGAATCTCGTGATTCGATTTAACCACTAAGACCACAAAGATCACAAAGAACTTCTCTATCGGAAGTATCAAACCCCAACTAGACCTTCCCTGGTCTAGGCTTGATCACCAAGATATACGACTTGATTACACCCTTGCTTATCCACAACCTGGATAAAACGTCAAATGATTTATAAGTGTTTGTTTGAGAATAACCTAACCTATCCTAGAGACTCGATTCTAGTAGAAAGGGTGTAGAGAAAAAGACTCTCGACACAATTTACAAGAGTGGATGAGGTATTTGTGAATCTCTCTTGCGAAAGAATTGTTCTTTCAATAGATGATAGAATAGAAGTTAGAACACAATAAGATAGTAGACTTAGAGGGTAGAGAGAAAAGAAATTAGAGAGAAGAATGTTTCGCAAGAGATGAGAATGTAAAAGACAAGAGGCGAGTATTTATAGACAAAAACAAAGAAATCACAGACGAGCCTGGCATACTGGGCATGCGTTGGCGTGTCACCCAGTGCGCTTGTCACTCTCGATAATTTTCTCGGTTTTGTTTATTTGTACTCATCTCTTGTTAAACCGCCAATTGCACTTCAACTTTAACCTTTCCAGTAACATTCCAAAACTAAACGTCGGATAAGGTCAACCAAATCATTTAGCCAAGATTTTGATGTTTAAAAATATTTGTTAAGTGATAACTAGATAGTTAGGGGTTTTAGTCCAATATGAAAGAGAAGAGAAATAACCATTGGACATTGTGTAATGGGTAGTAACTTGTATGCTCCCCAATGGTTGGTTATAACCTTTCCTCCCAAATTTGAAATTCAAATTTCAAATTGAAAAACTAGTTGTTAGAGAGATGAGCTGTATGATGTGAAAGGATTGAGTGTGTAACTGAATGTGTAAGAAAAGGTGTCATAGATGAATTTTATGAGATTTTGAGTAAGTTGGCAAGAGTGTGAGAGATATTATTTTGAATTTAAAATTCAAATGTTGTGTGTGAGGGTTGAGTATGTAGGAAGCTAGGTTTATGACACATTGTAAGAATGTGCGAGGGAAGTTACTTGGAAATGGTTGGTATACTCAAGCTTGGAGAAGAAGGGTGAGAGTTTTAGTTTGTAGTGTATAGTGTAGTGTGGGTTGGCAATATTTGTAGTGTAAGGATGGTTGAGAGTGAGGGAGGTTTACTCAAAATTAAAGAACTATATGTGAGTGTGTGTGTGATTCATTTGGTGTGTGTGTGTGTATGTGTGTGTGTGTATGTATGTGTGTATATGTGTGTGAGTGGTGATTCAAATTTCAAATTTGAATGAAGAATGTGTGATAAGTAGTAGGAATGTAGTTGTGTAAGAAAATGTTGTGTATTACCCAAGAACACATATGCAGTAAAGAGAATGTGGTAAACAATGAAGAAGATTGAAATAAGTGAGGTGGCCAATTTCAAGATCACATATATGGTAACTAGCTTCACAGCCCGCCCGAATGGGCGGGCTAGCTTCATAATAATACATATTGAATTCTAAATGTATGTAAAACAATCGTGAAGTAGCGTTGAAAAGCTTAAAAAATGGGGCAATATTGCCGATATACATATCATGTAACAAAATCTATACAAAAGCGATGATGTCGTTTGAATTCAAAAAGATAATGAAGTTGTACATCATAATAATTAAAAAAAAAAGTATGTTGCCTATAAAAATACAAAACAAAGCTTATTTATAAACGACATTTGTTGTCGAGTTTGAGTAGTTGTCGTCTTTGTCGCACCAGAGAACCTTCAATACTTTCTTGGATGGTCATAGCAAAACAAACAGAGACATAAACTGTCTTCCATTTAATTTGAATGGCATACAAATATTTTTAGTAACCATGAAATCTACTTAGCGCATATCAGTGGGTAGTGATACAAAAGTTACCTTTACTACAATCTCGACATCACCTCCTCCAGTGGAGAAAGAAAAGTGTTCTGGATTGTTATTGCTATCTATGATAATTTTACCCGAAGCTTTGTGAACATGAACATCGTGGCTTCCTTCATTCACAAGATATACTCCAAAACTTGAGTGAGTAACCGCAGTCGATTCCTGAAAACTGCAAGCAAATGATAAAAGGGTAGAATTTAACAGTATGAATAGACACAAATATAATAACTTAAATAGACATCACACCTTTTTCACACTCATCCACAAGATGCTCAACTGGAAGAAGAGAAGGCGCATATATAATCAAACCATTTGATGAAATCCTCAGGGCACTCATCATCTAGAAGCTGACCTACAACTGAAGGAGCATTCCATGGGTTGACCTATAAGACAATAGCATAAGCAGTTAGATACACAAGCTTTTGGATATGTTGGTAGTGTTTGCTATGTTGATTAACGGAGGAAATTAAATGGTATAGTAAACACATTTTGTTTTGCTAGATGGAACACACAATTTGCACATAGGTGATTCCTTACATTTAATTAGTACTTGTTTCATGGCTTATATGTTTTTTCATTTCATCATTTAAGAGATGGAATAAAGAATACACGGCAAGGCAAATGTATCATGTAATATCTAATAACATTAAATTTTTTTAAGTACTTCAACATTTCAGTTAAACTAATATTCTCTTTTCTCTTTTCATAAACAAATGAATAAATGTAATTTTTGTAAAATCTTATTCGAGGTTTGAAGGAGCTTTTATAAGATTCAATTTGTATAAACTGCTTAAGGATAATTAGGATTTGAATGAATGAAGTAAGACATGTTGATAGAATTATACCCTGTATATATGACAAACCGTTACAAAATTCAATCAAATATCACATACCTTCTGAACATAACTGTCATTATACCGGAGCATGTTGTTGGTATAGAGATAATGTGTGAGATATGGGAAAAATCCAAAAGGGTCACACACATTGATCTATGGCCAGGAAGCTTGGCCTTCTCAACATCATAAAATTTTGATTCTCTTGTTACACGCTCAACCTCTTTGATTTGTCATGTCTTTGCATATGATCCACACTAAGGGATACTTTTCACAGTGAGCATTTGTACTATGAAGTCGTAAACAAAGTTTTGCCCTGAAAAAGAAGTTATGTTTTTGACATAGTTTTTTGGATAAATAAAATTATCATAAAAAACTGTGGTAGGCATCCAAAGTACAAATGTCAAATTTACCTGTATGGATTCGTAATCCCCCACCATGATGATCATCTTTTAGTAAATCGATTTATGCACTTGACTAAAAATAAACAACTTAATATATTATCATCATCTTTTTTTCCAAATATATTTAAATTGTTACCATCATCATCTTTTTTCAAATATATTCCCATCATGACCATCACTGCATAAATTCAAACCAAAGATTTACCAACTTGAAACTTGCAAAAAGGAAGTAAAAGAATATTTGATAGGTAACTTACAACAATGTCTTCAATACAATGAGGAAAAACATTCATTGCTTGATTATAACTTTGGGAGGTAGATGCAATCGGTTGTTAATCGTGTGATCATATAACTACAACAACGGATTTAGTGATACTCTTATTCTCTTCTGATGATGATACATTTATTTGGGGCGCAAACTATTATCATGCACCTAAGGGATAGAAGTAGAGATATATGCTAAGATATGATATCATTTAAAGATCGAAGATTATAAGTCTATCCTACTCAATGGCGGAGCTTAGTGAAGGCATAAGAGGGTTGTGACCCCCTTAGAGATTGGATTCTTATACTTAAATACATGACTTCTTTGTTCTGTAAACACAACTTGTAGTAGGAACTTGTGAGTTTGGCCCTCCCATGTTTGTTTATATGCCTTTTGGCCCTCTTAGAAAATAACTTGAAGGTCCGCCACTGATCCTACTTACTTGAATGTTGCTAAGAAATACATGACGAAGAACGCGTAAAGCTCCCGATTCCTAAAAGAAACAGATAGTATAAAATGAAGTCAAATATTAAGGCAGTGATGAAGTATGAACACATAACTATGGCAGCTGGGAGGTCGTGTATTGTTTCATGATCCTCCACAATTACCATCATCTTTAGTGCCATGTATCTACAACATCTTTCATGCCCTGCCATAAGGTTTTAAAACTAACAGTAAAAACAACATATCAAACTTAAGCACCATGTCATAAAAAGTGGTAAAAAGCTTGTAAGGTCAAGTTTAAATCACTTTTGGTGCAAATAACCCTCAAGTGGCCACACAAACCTCCCAAAAAGGAAGGGTACAAAAATAAGTTCTTTGGTTTCCCCTTTCAACAAATACGATCCATCACAGAGGCATATGTGCGGAAATAACGTGATTAGTTCATGTGATGCTACTTTATTCATGAGACGCTATAGAAAAGCGTATGCAACATTTGACTTGGTCCAATCAAATTTCACAACAACATAAGGGCTTATGTCTCATTATCTTAACACGAGATTTACGGCAATACACCTATTACACCATCTGTCTGATGTTATATGAAGCTGGTCTAAAGCAGTCATACAAAAAAATCATATCCCTGTGATGATATTTTAAATTGCTATATAAGTATTGGTTGTTTCCACAAATCAAACATCAAAGCCTTTATTTAGAAATACAAAATAACAAATCCTTGAAAATTTGTCAAAAATTATAAGCTGTCAAAAGATATTTAAGAGAAAAAAAAAAGTTTCTACCATTATCTATTGCTTAAGAAAATAAACACAAGTAAATATAAGATTGTAGGGAGCCTATCAAAGTAAAAGGCTTGACTTCAACCAGATGAATAAGAGGAGAATCAGGCTATTGGTTTCAAGATGAGATAAAAATGGGCGTATACTAAAACTGATCAAGTAGAAGCACTATGCAGTCTAGAAGGGTCATTAATGCAACCACATGTTGTTGGGTAAAGTTTGAGATTATAACTTATCAAAGATGTGAACATATTAGATACATAAGTACCTATACATACTATAACTAAACAAAGAATCCAGAAAGTGAAAACTAATGACAAATTACCGTTTTGGCATGCGATTAGGTCGGGTATTCTTAAATCATAAGCTAATAAGCACTGAATTCTTCTTGTATTGGAATGAGTTACAAAGAAAGATTTAGAAAAAATTACTCTTCATTTGCAAACATAAGGATTTCAAAAAATATATTAGTATAACACAACACGTATTAGGCAATGAACATTAGTCGTTTACAACAGTTTAGGAATATATGGATATGAATATTTGTCAGACCTGGTAATTTGAGCTTGGGTGCAGGTATAATTGGTAATAAGAATATCCCTGTATAGCAGTTCACATGTATGTTCTTTTGACCTTTTTCTTCTTTCGAACTCAAATTCAAGCCCTTTAATGGACTACGTAGAAGGCTCCGTCTTAATTATTAGCCAAATTCTTGAGATATCGATTAGAAAGTGCCTAATGCAAGGTAGAACAATCAGTATTTAGTTAGAGTGAATTATTTAAAATCTACAAAAAAGTAAATAAATCCGTTATTATCTCTTCAGCAGTAGGACGCTGCTTTGTTGCATCACTCTGATTTTATTTATTTCATGTTTCATGTATATTTGTGACATATACTCACTACATTAGTACCTTGTTGTTGGCTGTAGGGCTTCAAAGCTTGATTTTCCGGTGCAAACATGAAAAAATATGAATTGGGATCTAGTTAAGGGTTATACGGCGATGACAAAATAGTAATCTTTGTACCATGCCACAATTAATTACTATTAAGTTACCTCTATCTTTTTGCTATGTGGAAACACCCGAAATAGAAGTAAAGATCTCTGGTGTAAATACATAAACAACACAATTGATTCGATAACTAACATGTAGACCAGACAACGTTATTAGACTAAAATATTGCATAACATCCACAGTGTACTAAAACATGTAAAACGATTAGGTTCATGTACCGTTGTAGGAAGGACAACAACGCTAAGTTTGTGAGTGCCCTTTTTCGTAGCTGAGCAGTGTTAGGCAGCTTTGCGGAATACTTTCCATGAAATAACCGCAAACTATGTTTCAAATAACACAATAACGAACCATCAATCATAAGTGAAAGACATAAGCATTTTTACTTTGTATTTAAAGGAGATGTAGACTATGTAATAGTACCCTACATATTGTAACAAATACCATCTTAGCTTTATAATCAATTCATCAAACATATGGTGTGCATAAATTAATATAATCAAACACAAGATTAAACCACAAGAATAAACCAGATCATAAAAACATATATTTACCTTTAAAGTTGCTTGACTAAAATGTATACTTCATTGGCCTTTGATTGCTAAAACTTCAAGAAGTAGAAACACATCAAACGATGAATCATCAAACCCTTTTTTTTTGGATAATAAGGTTTGATAATTCGAATGAGAAGAATGATTTAAACGGAAATTAAAGATCTAAAATACCTTACAATGATCGTCGATAGTTTTATGTCATCCACCAGATCGTGTGATGGTGAGATTGTTTAGGGTTGATTTGGTGTGGGCTACTGATTTTCAGTTGAATCAATCCCAATGATTTTTAGGATTTAAATGAAGCGTTTTTCTTTAAAAGTAAATATGGCAGCCGAATTTTTTTGAGATAATTTAAATTTGTTGACCTTTTCAATCCGATTTAAAATTAGTTGACAATGGAAACACAGTAATGTTGAATATCAGTTAGCAAATGCAATTTTGTATCACAACTTGTGGCATGCTTCACCGGTTTAGTCGCTAGTCTGTGAATGTCCAGACCCGATTTCGATTCTTTCTACTTACAGTATTTTTAATATGTAGCCAGATGTTGTGCCATGTAAGCATTTCCATGTCATCATTAAAGTGCCATGTAAGCATTAGTGACGTGTCATGCTTAGTCCCATATATATGTATAGATTAGATTATTGTGGGGAAGCATAATAGTGTTTGGTGGCTTTGTATGGAATGAAGGAAACACAAGAGAATGTAGAAGATTGTGTTGTGGTGTAGGGGACAAAGGTATAAGGATGTGTAATATTTGAGGTACATATGTAAACACATACAAAGGAGGGTTTATAGTTCAAGAACTTAAATTCAAATATTGAAATTTGATAATCCTTAGCTATCCCACAATTAAATTATTTTCTAATTATCTTGATACAAGTAAGTTGAGTACTTTGCATCAAGGTAAAAAATATCTCATAAATGAGAAAATTTCATTTACGCAAAGTGACTTCGACTTAAATGACCAATGATGAAGTAAACCCGTTACAAGATTAGAAAAGACGAACCTAAGGATTATGGTCACTTGAATACTTTCATACATAGCATCTCGCCACCTAGGGTCATTTAAAGTAAGAGATGGAGATTTGGGAAGAGGAAAACATGAGAGGTGTGAAGAGTGAGACGGTTAGTGGGCTTAATAGTACCAAATTGTGCTCGTGTGACAATGGGATGAGTTTGATTTGGGTTTGGAGGTGGTATAACTAGTGTAGGAGTCGGGTTGTGAGATTGGGTCGGGGAGATAACTGGTGCAGATGTAGATCCGTGATTATGAGCTGTGGGGGTAAGTGGTGTAGGTGTTGGGACGCGATTTTCGACGGGAGAGTTATGAGTATTTGGTTGAGTAAATGGTCTATACATATGGATAGGTGTGCTGATGTTGGGTTATAAACGTGGGCTAGTGGTTGGTTGGTCAGTAGTGGTATTATTAGGATGGGTAACATTGGGCTGATGAATTAAGTGTTGGGTGATTGGTGATAGTGAAATGTCAAGGAAGTCATAAACTAGACGTAAGGTCATAGATATAGAGACATAAGGGAATTGATGTTCATCAAAGGTTACATGTAAGGAGAGAATAAAATTATTTATGGAGAGGTCAAGAAAACGAAACCTCGATGGTATGCGGGGTATCCCAAAAAGATGCATGGTGTAGCTCTTAGGACAAGTTTGTGAGGGGAATGTAAATGCGGGTAATAAAGGCATCCAAATATACGAAGATGAGAGTAATTGGGTGCTTTGTTAAACAATTTGGTGAGGGGGGTTTAATTTTGTATTGTTAGTGATGGAAAAAGGTTAAGTAGGTAGACAACCATGTGAAGAGCCTCTACCCAAAATGAAGGTGGAAGGTTGCTTGGAAAAGCAATGTTGCTTTCTAGTAGATACTGGACGAGAATGATTCCCAATGATATTGTCCAATGGATGATCATGTGTCCATTTTCTGAGATGTTCATATGGTTGTTGAAAAAGTACTAATGTAGCAGACTTAAGATCCCATGGGGAAGATGTTTCAGCAGTGGTTTCAGAGGCAAATATATTTTCAAACGGAGCATCTTCGGGAGTAGCAAAGGGGTTATCTCCAAAATAATTAGCAGCTGTATTTCCTTGATGTACAGAAGATGATTGAGGATTCGAAGATGATTATGAATGATCGGTAAATGGCGCTTCTTGTGATAAATACATTGAGACCGATGGACCATTTGTGTTGGTTGGAGTAGGAGCAATGATAAGGATTTAAAAGGTACACTTTTGAGGGGTCATTTAAGCGCTTAATTAATCACTTTTGTATCCGTTACTACTTAATTTCATTCCTTTTCACTTTTTAAGTCTCTTGAAGGCAAATTGCTGAAATGACACTTATTCGGACGAAAAGGCGCGAATATACGAAGAAAATGGCCAAAGTCAAGAATCGAGACACTCAAGCTGCTGGAACAGAAGGGGACGGCGTCACAGCTTAATAGCGACGCTGTCGCGACACACCTTGAGATGACTCAGAGAGCAAATTGCTATTTTGCACGTGACGGCATAAGGTTTAAAAGAGTAGGGCGTCACAACTTAGACGGCCTAGATTTGGATCCCGACGGCGTCAGAGGATGAAGCCGACGGCGTCACAAGCATAAGGTGACGCCGTCACAGAGTTGACGTGGCCAAGACAAAAACCTAATGGTGGCGACCCGACGGCGTCACAGTTAAAGAGTGACGGCGTCGCATATTGTAACTCTATATATAGAATTCGAATTTTCAGTATTTTAGAGAGGTAGTTTTGTGGAGTAAAACCTAAACCGAACATAGGCTGTCTTGGGCAGTATCTTAGGGTTCATACCCTATTTTACAACAAGATAAGTGATTTACTTCATTAATTCAATTATGTCTTCAATTGTTTGTGTGTATGTGTTGGATCGATGTATTCTAACCAAACTAACTTATATAGCTTGTTAAGGGTTTAATAACCTCGAATAAATCCTAAGTTACTAACAATGAAACACTGAACAAACTCTATTAAGTATGCGGAATTTACTTAACAAAGCTAAGAAGCATTAACTTTAACTTTCAACGATTTTATTAATAACTCTGAACCTGCTTGTTATACAGATTCTTTAACAACTCCAAACTCTAATATCGTACTTCTCTAAAACGTATATCTCTAATGCCAACCTAGGGGTCCTTTTATAGGCTTAAGGATAACCCTAGTCGGTTTACAATTACAAACCTTGTACGACAAGTAATAGTATACTAAGCTTAGAACATTCTAGAATTACAATATAATCCTTAACGCTTTTGCATATCAGTCCTTTAAGCATGCAGTACTTTGATGAATCGAGCAGTACTTTGACTTTATACTTTAGCAGTACTTTGACTTAAGTACTTTGTCTCTTCAGTACTTTGATTCTTCAGCACTTTGACCTTTTATATCCCAACAATCCTCCCCTAACTTGAATTCTACTTGCTTGATTTCAAGTTCCTTTGTATATTCAACTTTAACATCTTTGTCTTTAAAGAGAGATTGTGGCTTTATCTTCAAATTTTGTCTATGTAGATTCTGTGCTTATATCATCATCATCAAAGTAATCTTTATTAGTAATTCTTTTCAGCAACAATCAGCAAGCTTCATCTTCTCAGCAACTCAACAACATATGGCAAATTGTACATCAGTTCAGTTTAAGTTTTAGTCTATTCTCATCACTTCCAGGTGTGTAAACTCCTGTGAGAGGTGAATCATTGAAATTTAATGGATTTTGATGTCTCTTTACCAAAGCCATTAACTCTGGAGTAGCCAAATGTTTAGGTGTGTAAGACCATGGTACATTGATAACCATATGATTTTTAGCAAATCATCAGCTATCAACAGATTTGATTTGTCTTTACCAAAAGCTGTACCCTTTTGGACTAGTTAGTTCTTTCAACCATGGTGAACTAATTACCATATAAATGGTTTTTCCACAGCCTTTACCACAAGCCATTTTTCTTGTGGGCTAGCCAACTCTTTACATTGCTGATATGGTGAGTTGATTACCATACAACTTATTAGCAAGTTGTCAACTATATAACGGATTTGAGATATCTTTACTAGAGCCGTTTGCTAATGGATTAGCCAGTTATTTTGTAAACATGGTGAACTGATAACCTATTGTTATAACCATCTCAAAAACCATTGTTGCTGTTAACTTTTGTTTCAAAATATTCTTTACTTAACAAAAGTTTCTCTTTCAAAAACATTTACTGGTTTATGCTGCAAGCAGTACTTTGGTTAAAGTACTGTTTGTTCCAGCAGTACTTTGAATAAAGTACTTATTTTTCTATTTTTTTTATACAATTAAACATTATACCAGTACTTATGCTTCATCCTTAGCCTCTGTCCATTTGATATACATTTCAATGACCATTAAGGCTGTGTCATTCTCTTCCTCGACTTCCATTCCATGATCCAGCATCCTTCTCATAAGATCTCTTGTCAAAGGATATCTTCTTTCAGCTAACATGTGGATCATAGTTCCATCTTCCAATTCTAAAGCATGAACTCCTGATTCTTCAAAGAATCTCCAGCTTGTAATCTCCCAGTTCTCTTGATTTTGCCAGAGTTCATCATTGCTTGTTTCCTCAGTTTCAAAGATAGTTGTCAGATCTCCTAGTAATACTAAACCAACTCCACTTGATGGAACATGTTCAAAGTATTCTTGCACTAGTTGGTATAGTTGAAACAAATCTGCTTTATCAATAATGTGCAGTATATCCCATAGTAAATTGAATAATCTGAAACTTTCATCCTCCCTATGGAACATCAAATAGTTTCCATCCTCCTTTGATTCTACTACTTCAAATGTAGTTATCTTGGATTTCTTAACTGCAGTATCTTTGGATTTAGGATTCTCAAAGTCGACAACTCTAATGTAATTCCTTAGTTCATCAAGTGTATCTGATCTTAGCTCAATCTTTGATTTCTGTTCAGCTTCAGTTGTCTTTTTTTTTAAACTTCTTTTACTAACATCCTCCTTTTGCTTATCATCCTTGAAAGAAATAATACTTTCTACTTGCTTCTAATAAGCTTCTCTGACAACATTATACAAGTCTTTCATCTCCAAGTAATTCAGCTTCTGTAATCCAGTGTATCCTTGACCTTTCAAGTAAGCCATCATAGCATTTCTTTCTTTAGCTTTACTCATTGGTTTTCTAGGTATAACAGCTTCAGGCTCTTTTACTGGTACAACAACTTCACCATCATACTTAGTTGTAATTCCCTAGCAGCTTCTTCATTCTTGGCTTCCTGAATTGCTCTTATTTCTGCTAAAGTTAGTTTCTTTTTCTTCTTTATTTCCACCAGTTCACCTTTACCTTTATCTTTTGGATCTAAAACTGGTTGAGAAGCTTGTGGTTGTTCTTCAGCAACTCCTGGAATGCTAACACCTCTTGGTCTTGATAAGTTGTGCAATATCTCAGCTACAGTTTCATCATCACTTGCAGTGTGCACTACTTTTGGTGTGTCAGCTTCCTCTTCTTGAATAATAGTAGAAGGACCAGCTTCTTCATCAAAATTCAAAGCTCTTGGTGTTATCAGCTCTTGTCTATGAGTCTCTTGAAGACCAGTACTTTGAACTTCAGTTCTTTCAGGCTCAATACTTAGAATATTAACCTGTGCATCAGTACTTTGAGGTTCATCTTCTTTTTCTTTATAAAATTCAGCATCTTCTTTCAAATTCTCTTGCTCTAAATTCCTCCCCAATTGGATAGAAGATTGCTGTTGAACCTTTTTGCCTGTAGAAGCCTTCTTGAAGTGTTTTCTTTTCCTCTTTTCAGCCTTGACCCATAATCTGTGATGTTTTACTAAAGGCCAGACAGACCTCTTAGGTCTTCTAAACTTGA
Source organism: Chrysanthemum seticuspe (assembly GCA_019973895.1). Lineage (NCBI taxonomy): Eukaryota > Viridiplantae > Streptophyta > Magnoliopsida > Asterales > Asteraceae > Chrysanthemum > Chrysanthemum seticuspe. The sequence continues at coordinate 118,122,809 of BPTQ01000004.1, read as the reverse complement.
TCTTCAACTGGGCTATCTGTGCAGCTTGAGCCTCAGTTATATTCTTTAATCTTACTAGCTCCCTTGTAAGAACATAATTATCCAGCACTTCTCCTTCAGGGGGTATATCAGCTGCATTTCCTCTAGAGGATGATGAGGGAATAGGGATATCTGGTTCTGACTCAATTGGTGGAGTATCATGGTGAGATGAGGTAGGAGAAACTGCAGTACCTTCGTTGACATCAGTACCTTGAGAAGCAGTTCCTTGAGATGCAGTACCTTGAGTTGAAGCAGTACCTTCTCTTTCATCACTAGCTTCATCCTCATCTTTAATTGCTTGAACAATCTCCATCATTGAAGTAGTCAATGGAGTGTTCCTTCCAGTAAACAAATCACTCTTCCTAGCCATGAAGGTGAAGATCTTCGCAGGTTGTACCACAACAGGTAATAAACTTGAAGGCTTTGGTACATCATGAAGTTGTTTATTTAAGAAGACTTGAATAAATCTTGGATACATCAACCAGTGTGATCCATGAGAGATGTGAGATAGCATACCATCTAAAATTAGCCTTGAAAAATTGAAGATACGATTTGTAGCCAATCCCACCAGTGCAGATGCTATATTAGAACCAAACTGCTCCCATGAAGTACTCTTGGAACTGATACAATGAAGTAGGACATGAACCAAGTACTTCCAATGCGGACTAAATAAGGGTTTCTTGAATGTCGTTTCTGTTAAAGACCCCTCATATCCAATATCACGCAACGTATCCCGAAGAAGTTGTTTATCAAATCGAATAGCTCCTTCTTCATCATCAAATAATAGATCTTCCCTAATTGTAGCTTCACTAACCTTCACTATCCTTCCAGCAACCTTAGCCTGTATATACGACTCATCATTCTCCATATGAGCTCTAGCAGTCGCCCAAAACTGTTGGATCCATGGCTCAATAATGTCTGGTTCAACCAACAGTGCATAACTAATTGGAGACCCTGTGAGAAAATCAATGATGTCATGGAATGCGACATTAGCTTCAGTTTTATCCAAATTCGCTACAATGTTGTGTTTAGAAACGGTGTTTCAGTTTGCCATTGATGGTTGTAAAAGTGATTGATTCGATGAATAAGTAATTGTGAGAGAGAGAGAAATATGGAAAAGATGGATACGAATAAAGATGAGAGGGAAAATCAGAAAGTAGTTATTTATAGGTAGGATTTAAAAAATCACAGCCCATAATAACAAAGTTACCGTTATTTGAATTTACCCCTCTTTTTGACCGTTGGAACAGTACATTGATAAGACAAACAGTTCTTTCCACGTGTGCAGTACTCTCCAGAGCAGTACTTTCATATGACAAAACAGCAATACTTTTCCATCCTCTTCTCTATTATGACAAAAACTCCAAATAGGCATTGCATTGCCTCCCCTTAAGCAACGCATAGGACTGTTTAACCAACTAATCAGTCCTCCCCTTAAATTTAGCTTAGTAATTAATCATTCCAATTCTTACCACCAAGTGATTGAATCGTGAAACATCAAATCCTTTGGTGAGTAAATCAGCTACATTGTCATCTGTGTGAACCTTGACAACATTAATGAGCATGTGCTCATAACAATCTCTGATGAAGTGATGCCTAATTTGAATGTGCTTGGTCTTGGAGTGATAAACTGGATTCTTCACAATACAAATGGTACTCTCATTATCAATGTTGATAGGAGTATTCTTGAAGTTGAACCCATAATCCAAGAGTTGATTCTTTATCTACAAAACTTGTCCACAACAGCTTGCAGCAGCCACATATTCTACTTCAGTAGATGATGTTGCTGCAATAGTTTGCTTCTTACACTACCATGAGACTAATCTTCTTCCAAGATATTGGCATCCTCCAGTGGTTGATCTTCTATCATAGTTATCACCTGCATAATCACTATCTGAAAAAGCTTCCAAGTGAAAAGGTAAATCCTTTGGATACCACAACCCCAACTTAGGTTGTTGTTTCAAATAACTAAAAATTCGCTTTACTGCATTCATATGGGAGACCTTAGGTGAGACTTGATATCTTGCACATAAACAAACAGCAAACATGATATCAGGCCTAGATGCAGTTAAGTACATAAGACAACCAATCATAGATCTGTACAGCTTGACTTCAACAGGTTGACCATCTTCATCCTTGCCCAATGAGTTAATTAACTTGATAGGTGTAGTGACTGGCTTCATAGCATCAAAATTGAACTTCTTAAGAATGTCAGAGACATACTTATCTTGACTTATGAAAATTCCTTCCTTTGACTGTTTAACTTGAAGCCCCAAAAAGAATGTTAATTCACCCATAGAACTCATTTGAAATTCATGTTGCATCAGCTGCTCAAACTCCTTCACCATGGACTGTTTTGTAGCTCCAAAGATGATATCATCTACATAAACTTGAACCAGCATGATATCCTTCTTATCTCTCTTGATAAACAAAGTTTTGTCTATAGCTCCCCTCCTATAACCATGTTGCAATAAGAAAGTAGAGAGCCTTTCATACACTTAGTACGAGACCTCCGTCACATGTATGTTAGGAGAAGCCCTAGGATCAACTTTGGGAACCCTTGGAATCTTAACATACCATGTTGCATAGGACACCTTTTTGTGGCAAAGGCCTACATTGATCGTAAGTCCTCGATAAATATCATGACTAGCACCTACTATAATTGGGTAATGAAGAAGCCTATCCCAACTAGGCAAGATCCCGATAATCCTAGGGTTAGTTGCAATTTTCTTGGTAGAGTTAAGGGATTGCCCGTCTATGTAGGTAGTTTCACGTTCCTACGGATTTCATAGTTGTGAATGATATTAGTACGGCCATTGATCCTAGCTTGTCCTACGTTATTCTAGGAAAGCCTTCCATAGAAAACACAGGGATGACTTATGATCCGTTGTTAGGAATAGTGAGATTCAAGGATGAGACCGATGATGTAGCTTACCAAATTCCCTTTAAGATTGAGAAATTTTCATCATTATCCAATGATGAAAAAGAACTTAAGCTATCGGTCTACTATAGGAATGAGGAAGATAAGGAGAAGGAAGTTGATTATGTGATGAATAAGATGTTCGGGTTCTATAAGGATTGCTTGAAACTAGGACCGGAATATAGAACGGATTGGGGAGAAGATGACTTCTTAGAAAGATGCATAATAGGGCATTACTATAACATGGAAAACCCCAATAGAGACCGTCATGAGGAAGAAGGTGACGGTAATGAAGTCACGTAGGGGCACGACTTCGATCTAGCTACAAGACTCATAAATAAAGAGAAGCGCTTCGTGGGAGGCAGCCCATGCTTAATTGTTTGCTTGTTTGTGTGTCGTATATCTTTTATTGGTTGTTTATTCTCATGTTTTAATTTGTAAAAATGCTTTATTTTGTCTTTAACCTCGTCTTAATTACATATAAAGGTATTTTACAAAAGGGATAAGTGTAGGGAGGATTACACACGTTTTCAAAAAGAACGTGAAGATAAGAATTACGATTATTAAAAAGATATACATGTGTGTTTGTTCGAGTCAAATGCTTGTATCGAGTCATAAAGGATGTTTTGCAGGAAATTTTTCCAGATTCTAAAGATATAAATTTTCCAAAAAATCGCAGACCAGTTTCTGTCAGGATCGCAACCTGACGGCGTCAGGAGGAGTAGAAACAACTTACTACTTTTTCTCGTTTTCTGAGCTACTTATAAATTTTTGGAATTTTCCAGATCTTAATTTTCCAGAAAATCTGTAAACATCCATTCCACAAGCATTATATCCTAGTTTAGTAGAGTCATATATATTGTTACCGCCGATTTTACATGAAGGTTTCGTTTGTTTTCTTCAAGTGTGCAGGTTTTATTTACCGAGAAGAAGATACATAAGATTGGAAGGAGCTTTTCACGCATACATTATTCTTGAAGAAAGATTTTTAACCACTACTTCACACGGATCCTACCGAGCTAATCAGGGGAGTACTAGTTTCTTTCGTTTTTAATTACCTTCCATTATCATAACTTTGATACTTTCAGGGAACATTGGGGACAATGTTCAGTTTAAATGTAGGGAGGAAAAATAAAACGGGAACTTTGAAACTATGCTTACCCTTGACTATTTGCTTTGTTTAATTTCATTTGTGTAATAAACCATGAGAAATATCGTTTAGGGTAATTTTGGCACCAAATTTAAAATTTTTCATGACATGTAGGAGTGGGCCATTAGTCTTAATAAAGCGTCTCATGGATAGGAAGTTATATGACTGGCACAAAACCCTTTACCACTTAAATTCCATCCAAAATGTGAGGATCGCCCTTAGATTTGTAGGAATTAAAGCATTCCACTTTAATGCTTCGAGTGTGTACCGGTAGTATAATAGATTCTAGAACTTGTTTTGTGATGCATTCCGAGATCGCTAGTGAGACTACACTTGTGTAGTTAGGAATAACTAAATGATAAGAGGCATTAGGATAACCCTTGTTTGATACCCGTATTATAATTACTTCTTCCACATCGGTTGAGTAATTCCCCCACACCCTTGCGTTGTACTCATCTTTAGTACACGATGCCCCTAGTTAACCCCTCAGAGCCTATCCTTTTCGCGGTTCTCGTGATGTTTTGGTTTTCCGGAATATCAATGAAGAGCATTGTTTACAATCCACCCCCAAATGTACACCCAAATCGCCTTAGCCTACCTTGTATGCACTCACTTTTAGTGCATTATTGTTATCATACTAAACCCTTAGTTCAATTATCTAGTTACTTGCATAAGTTGCTAAGTCGAGTCATATCCTTTGTACACAGTTTTGGGATGATTGGGACTCATGGGAAAAGTTAAATTTTATGAAGTGACGGGAAGGAACGTTAAATTCAAATTCCCTTTATTTATGTAATAATGTACTCCAAGTGTTTTGATCTTTTCATTTTTACTCAAGTGTAGGGATGTGCCTATAAATCCCTATTATTTTGATGTTATCGTAGAGGATGGTAGAGTAAAAGTGTATGGAAAAAAATAGAAAAAAAAAGAGAAAAAGAAAAAAAAATATAGTGTAAAAAAAAATGGGCTACCATCCTAAATCTATCTTTAAATTTATGTTTGTTTGTTTCAATTTATCTAGAGTTTAGAGTGTCGAGTCTTGGCTTAGCAACGCCATTCTTCTCATGCTTGTAACATAAAGATTTTTGACTTGCCACCACTAAATCGCCTATCCCACCAAACCCTTTGTTTCCCTACCGTAAGCCTAACGTTACAACCCTTTAAAGGACCTCTTGGATAGTTTTTCCTAGATGCTTACGCCAAAAGCGATGGAGATTTAATCTAGTCTCAAGCCTATGGTAATCTATGTACTAGGACCGGTTAATGAGTGTTTATCTTCCATTTCCAACTTGATATATTTCATATACACCCGAGAGATGAGAGTATCCAAACACCACTTGTGAGGTGCTAGTATATAATTTTCGTGCTTGTTATGACTTTTGCGGGGCTTATACGTGTTGTGAATTGTTCTAAACTAATGCTTCATGACCCCTAACTTATAAATTAATTGGCCAAAAGCACATTTTCTTGAGGACAAGCAAATACCAAGTGTAGGGATATTTGATAATGATTTAAAAGGCACACTTTTGAGGGGTCATTTAAGCCCTTAATTGATCACTTTTGTATCCGTTACTACTTAATTTCGTTCCTTTTCACTTTTTAGGTCTCCTGAAGGCAAATTGCTGGAATGACACTTATTCGGACGAAAAGGCGCGAATATACGAAGAAAATGGCCAAAGTCAAGAATCGAGACACTCAATCTGCTGGAACAGAAGGGGACGGCGTCACAACTTAATAGCGACGCCGTCGCGACACACCTTGAGACGACTCAGAGAGCAAATTGCTATTTTGAACGTGACGGCATCAGGTTTAAAAGAGTAGGGCGTCACAACTCATACGGCCTAGATTTGGATCCTGACGGCGTCAGAGAATGAAGCCGACGGCGTCACAAGCATAAGGTGACGCCGTCACAGAGTTGACGTGGCCAAGACGAAAACCTAATGGCGACGACCCGACGGCGTCACAGTTAAAGAGTGACGCCGTCGCATATTGTAACTCTATATATAGAATTCAAATTTTCAGTATTTTAGAGAGGTAGTTTTGTGGAGTAAAACCTAAACCGAAAATAGGCTGTCTTGGGCAGTATCTTAGGGTTCCGTACCCTATTTTACAACAAGGTAAGTGATTTACTTCATTAATTCAATTATGTCTTCAATTGTTTGTGTGTATGCTTGCATGTTTTCCATGTCCGGCTAATTTACTTGTTTGTTTGCTTAGATCTATGAAACCTAGGTATTGAATATTGATTGGTTGTCTCTTATCTTAATTGTGATTGACCTAGTATTGCGATAGGTCATTCGTTGTGTTTTTAATGCTTGAGTAATCTTTGTGAACATTAGTTTATAATCACCTAGAGTCATTGTAGTCTAAACATCCATAGATAACCTTAGAGTTAGTTTATGAATCCTAGAGATTTCGTAGGCAAAAACCTTAAGGTAGTCTCAAAGAGTTAGGGAAAAACGCATACCCTACGACCTTAGAAGACACAACGCGTTAAGAATATGGACGTGAAAATTCAACCATCAATAGGAGATAACTAGGGAGTAATAGCATCTAGGTAAACACATTTTTAATCATCATAAGAGCACACAACAATAGACATAGACTACACTCACCTTAATTTAGATAATTAGATAATTAGATAAGTAGAGTGATCGGTAGAAATACCAACCCCCCAAATCCAATACCCCGAGATTCGTACCTTTCAATTTTCTAAAAAAAATATAAAAAAGATAAAAAATAATCTTCCTCAACCCCAACCTTAGCGTAGTAATTTCTCACTAGCATTCCTATTCCCATAGAGAACGATATCAATTCCCGAGGCTTACACTAATACTATACTACAACGATTAGGTTCACTGCCTAGGGTGTTGAAAAACTTGCTCGACGAAAAGGAAGTTCCTTTGACCCCGAACGCGCGTTGTACGCGTATCAAGCAGCAGCAGTTGGTGGTGCAGAGTTATCATCAGCTGAGGGCTCATAGTATTCATCATACATTAGATCAAATAGTTTCTTCAAATCTTCTTCTGAGGTAGGTACATAAGGAGCTGCAGGAGTGGGATATTTTACAAGACCCGAGCTAATAGGTCAAGGTGTTAAGAGTTGAGGTGCGGGTCCAGAACTGGATTGTCCAGGAGCCATTTTCTCAGTCAGCTCATCGAACGTAACATGAATAGTTTCCATAATGTCTCGGGTTCTTTTGTTATAGATTTGGTAACCCTTCCGATTAGGTGCATAACCAACAAAAAATCCAGTATCAGCCTTAGCTTTCAACTTTCCCAGATCTTGACCATCATTGGTTGGATAGCACAAAGCTCCAAACACATGAAGAAACGAGAGATCCGTTTTTCTGTTGTGAACTAATTCGTATGGAGTTTTTCCATGAATAGTATGTATTAGGGAACAGTTTTGAGTGTAACAAGTAGTGGCAATGGCTTCCGCCCAGAGAAACTGTAACATATTGGATTTCACAAACACATCAAACCATGGTCACAAGTAGGCATTTAATATAAGGTTTTGGAGAGAGAAAGAGTTAGAGGTTTGGGAACTTAGTGAGAGAAAATGAAAGTATTATTACGAGCTCCAACTCTCTACCTTGGGAGGTAGAGAGTATTTATAATCTTACACAAATCACCACCTACGGGCTGTGGATCAGACATACAGTGGGTAAAGACCCGTCCGTCCTCCACGGTGTTACTTAACTAAATACTACTTAACATTAAATAATCTACGACTACGAGCTTTTGAACGAATACATATACTTGAGGTGACCGACTCTTTAATAACTGGATTTACTAAATCCTAACAATCTCCCCCTAAGGGAGGTCACCTCAAAAATACATTGAATACAAACAGATATTACAATAAGATTGTTCTTGGATTCTTGTTAAAGTTCTTTGCTCTGCAGCTCGTAGTCATTGATTCTTCATTTTTGCATGTTTGGTTAATCCAAGTGGAGGTCTTTAAGTGATCCACGTGATAATGAGTTTTGAGCCAGCTTTGAGATCATCAGCTATCATAAATCTCTGACTCTTCCATTGTGGTGTTGGTATTATGTGATGTTGTGACTAATGGACCGACATGCTCACATTCTGGGTCATGATTTCTTCTTATCAGAGTAGCGGAAGCTTTCGTTGATTCATGATATTGGCAGCAGCGTAGCAGAAGCATGGAGTGAAAATATCAGAGTAATTGATGCACTTATCATGATTTCTTTAGAAATGAATGTGTTGAGTGAGCATGCGGCTATGGATTGACCGCTTCATTCTGATCAGCTGCAAACGTCGGTCGTACCTGCATACAACAGTTAGCAATAAAGCGCACGAAAGTGTCTTTGATCACTTTCGTTGAATTGAGGTACACGGCCCACGGTTCCCCATTGATCAGTACAAGTACTGCCTGTGATCAGGTATAATTCTGAAAAATTTCCTTGACAGGGTTTCACAGCTGCTCTAGTTGTTCTCAAACCGGAACGTCTCAAAGAAGACAACACGGAGTGAGTGAACCAGCGAATTGAGATTCACTGATTGATGAAAAGAGTTTTGAAAAACAATCGTGTATCGCACAATAGAAATTGTTTTTGCAATACAACGAAGGTTTTAATGAAAATCAATTATCAATCATAAACACCTTTTATTTTGAAATATTAGTACACAGTCGAGGTGCTAAAGAAAAGAGTTTTTAAGCACAACGACCGGTTTTTCAAAGGTATCCGTCAATCCATAACCTGAACCAGGATTGATTCAAAAGATTGAATCGCCCCATTGTTTCTGTTCAGTTGTCACATGGTTGATCTATTGGATAGATCTCACATGCCACCCACGAGGAGCTTGTTTGATGTTGGCTCTAGAAGGCTTTCCATCTTCATTGTGAATATGTTTGCATATCACTCAGATGTTCTCGCAATACCACAAGGATAATGCGTAGGACTCTTAAGATATAATCTCTCTTTCCACATTGTGTGAAACAGAGAGTCTTCATTGACAGTGTCCTAAAGAGATTTATATGATGATCTCGTGGCTCTAGACTCAATTGTGCATATTTGGTTCCTATGCCGGAGACTAGGGAGAGGGTCTCCTTCTTCAATATCAACAAACTCTAAGAGAAAGTCGATAGATAATGTTGGTTCCCCGTGAGAATGAAACAAGCCCTTTTAAGAGGAACTTGAGTAGTTTGGGAAGTTTAGTGCATTGCGTCACTGGGTCCATGACGTCTTGTCTTCAATACCAGTGTTACCTTGGTAACAACCTGTAGCATATGTATTGAACCCGGTTTCTGCCCTAAGGTTGAATAAATGTAGGGCTATTTCTTTTCACCATTTTTCACATTCAATTCTTTTTCATTCTTCAACCCCTTCAGTGCTTACCGAGACTTCATAACTAGAACCTTGTTGGGTTTATTCCAGTACTAGCTCAGACTCACTCCGCACTCTTCCCATATCTCATTTTTCTCCTTTTATCATCATACCTATGAACTCTACACTATCTAGTGGATTGTCCCTGGGTAGATCCCTCCGGTTCTGGCGGATCATGGGAACAAATACCTAACCTTATCATCCTTATATCACCATACATAAAGTAAATTTGGTCGGTCTATTTGGTATTGTTCATCTGCCATTGGAACCAATCGAAAACCATTTAAAAATCAATCCAGATACTTGTGATATATTATCAAAGCATTTTGTACCTGAATTGTTTTTGATATTTTTAGAAAAAGAGCTCCCCCTCAACATGTGCATCATGTATTTGAAATCGTTTTAGCTCACGGAGGCAAGAGGAAGGATTAACTTCTTTGATAACCATTTTCTAAAAGATATCAACATCACTTCCCTGATTAAATCAAGTAGATAAAGCATATTGGGGAAGGATGAAGTTTTCAAAAGTTTGCTCCCCCTCAATATGTGCCTCGAGGTTTGAAGAGTTTTGCACATACTAGAGGGAATCTTCACTTAGATACAAATCAATCACGTTTCAATTCTTTGTGCTTTGAAATAGATGCTCCCCCTCAACATGTGCATAAAAATTTTGAAATCGTTTGGCACATGTGGGGAGGAAAGCTTGTTAAACACTTATGAAACCATTTATCGAATTATCAGTTTAAATCCAATTTAAATCACAAATTCTCTCCCGATCACAATTTTCAAATCATTTGAGATTTGTGATCTCTGTAGATTTAAATTGATTTTGAAAGCTTTTGAGGAGAATTTTGACTTGATTATGAAAACATTTTAACTGATAAGGATCGGATTTTGAGACTTTACACTCCATTGATTAAACATGCATGATTATCTTTTGAAAACAATTGTATGACAAATAACCATTTGATTTAATTGAAATCATTCTCCCCCTCAATCAATGACATAAGTTGTTGATTGAGAGATAGATATTTTGACAAAAGTTAAGTCCAGATGATATTCAAAAGTAGAGTCCGAGTTATTTAACAAAGCAATTAGTTTTCATTAGATGGTAAGTAATTGTTTAAAGAATCAGAGCATGAGATTTGAAAAACAAGATAAAGCATGGCTCTGTTCTTTCTTTGAAAAGCGGGTTACTGCCTCAAATGACAATAAACCATTTTTTCACTTTCTCTCAAAAATATTTTTTGATTTTTTGATTTTTTTTATATATATAAACATTCGAACAACATCTAAAGTCCCGTGTCATTCTTTGAATGACAGCACAAAGACCGTAGATATTATCGAATCGAGAAAAACATGACAAAAAGAAAAAAATTTTAGGAATTTTTCAAGATTTTTCAAGTTTTTATGGATTTTTGAAAGTTTTATATTTTTCTATTTGCTTTTTGTAGGTTTTGCAATTTTGTATTTTGTTTTTCGAATAGATATTTACAAGAGATGGATGAAGAAAAACCTTTTACTCCTCTTCTTCCTCTTGAAGACGTTTAAGTGTTTCTGGTTGAAGACTCTTTAGACCAAGTCGTGGGAGGATAAACTCAAAACGTTCTCTAGGAAGAGCTTTGGTGAAGATGTCTGCTAACTGGTATTCAGTCCTCACAAAATAGAGTTCCACCACACCGTTTTCTACTTGCTCCCTGATGAAAGGATGTCGAATGTCGATGTGCTTTGCTCTTGAGTGTTGAATGTTGTTGCATGAGAGAGCAATGGCACTTTTATTGTCACAGTACAGAGGGATTTTGTTGAATTCAAAGCCATAGTCAGATAGTTGGGATCTCGTCCAAAGGATTTGATCACAACAAGATGACATGGCTATGTATTCAGCCTCTGTAGAGGAAATAGAAGTACTCATTTGTTTCTTTGAAGACCAGCTCACAAGCTTATCACCCAAAAACTGAGCACCTCCAGACGTACTTCGACGTGTATCTTGACATCCTGCATGATCAGCATCTGCATAGGCTGTTAGTGACATACCGGTGTCCTTCGGGTACCAAAGTCCCATATTGATGGTTCCTTGGAGATACCGAAAGACCCGTTTAACCGCTTCAAGGTGCTTTTTGGTAGGCTTAGCCTGATATCTAGCACACATGCAAACAGCGAACAGAATGTTTGGTTTACTGGCTGTGAGGTACATCAGGGATCCAATCATACTACGATATTTCATGGGAGTGTCAACAGGGTCACTAGAATCATATTACGATATTCCCTGAGTGGTCCTCATCCAATTTAGTACGCTCTATCATGGGAGTGTCAACAGGGTCACTAGAATCAAATCCAAATTTCTTTAAAATCTCATTAGCATATTTAGATTGATTTATAAAAATGCCTCCGAGACTTTGTGAAATTTGTAATCCCAAGAAAAATGAAATTTGTCCCATCATTGACATTTGAAATTTGGAACCCATTTCATTTGAAAAACGGCCATATTCATTGGTGTCAGTCGAGGCAAAGATAATATCATCAACATATATTTGAACGTGAATTAAATGTTTGCCTGACTTTCTGGTGAACAATGTCGGATCAACTACTCCTTTGCTGAATCCAGTTGATAGAAGAAACTTTGATAGCGTATCATACCATGCCCTTGGAGCTTGCTTCAAACCATAAAGAGCCTTCTTCAAACGATAGACGTGAGTGGGATGCTCTGGATTCACAAACCCTTCAGGTTGGCTGACGTATACGACTTCTTTAAGATCTCCGTTAAGAAAAGTCGTCTTTACATCCATCTGATAAACTACCATGTTCTTACTTGCAGCATTAGCCAAGAAGATTCTGATTGCCTCGATACGAGCAACAGGAGCAAATGATTCTTCAAAGTTGATACCCTCCTCTTGACGATATCCTTTTGCAACCAATCGAGCTTTGTTCTTTAAAACATCACCATGCTCATCAAGTTTTACCTTAAAAATCCACTTTAGAGAAATGATCATAGCACAATCAGGAGCAGGTACTAATTCCCATACATCTAGTCGGTCAAACTCATGAATTTCTTCTTGCATGGCATTGAACCAGCTGTCTTCATTCATGGCAGTTTTAACATCTTTTGGTTTGACCTTAGAGAGTACGGAGTTGAAGAAGCACCATAAGGCATCGGTTGCAAGTTGTTTCCGTGTGGATACTGGACGAGAGGGGATTCCAATGATGTTGTCCAATGGATGATCATGTGTCCATTTTCTAAGGTGTTCATGTGGTTGTTGTTGAGGAACTGAAGTAGCAGAGTCGATATCTCCTGATGAAGATGGTTCTGATGATGATTCAGGAGCAAATATATTTTCAAATGGGGCATCCTCAGGAGTAGCAAAGGGATTAACTTCATCATGAGTGCCAGAAACAATTCCATGATGTACATTCGATGATTGATGATTTGTTGATGAGACAGAGTGATCAGCAGCAGGCGCTTCTTGACTTAATGATATTGAAACTGAAGGGTTGACTTCATTGACAAGGATAGGAGCAGCCTCTGTTGATGGAATTGACATTTCATTAGCATTTGGCTCATAGTGTTCATCAAACATTGGATCAAACAATTTATTTAAATCATCTTCTGATGGAGGTACATAAGGAGTTGCTGGAGAGGGATTAGAAACAAGAGTAGAACTGATAGGACTACTTGATGAAGGTTGAGATGCGGGTCCAGAACTGGATTGTCCTGGAGCCATTTGCCCGGACAGCTCATCGAACGTGACGTGAATAGTTTCCATGATATCTCGAGTTCTTTTGTTGTAGATTCGGTAACCCTTCTTGTTTGATGCATAACCTACAAAAACTCCAATGTCCGCTTTAGCTCTTAATTTACCTAAATCTTGACCGTCATTTGTCGGATAGCACAAAGCACCAAACACACGAAGGTAGGATAGATCAGGTTTTCGTTTATGGACAAGTTCATATGGAGTTTTTCCATGAGAGGTGTGTATAAGGGAACGATTTTGGGTGTAGCAAGCAGTGGCAATGACTTCAGCCCATAGAAACATTGGAACCTTTGAATAAATTAGCATTGTTCTTGCGGCTTCCACAAGAGTTCGATTTCGTCTTTCAACTACACCGTTCTGTTGAGGAGTTCGTGGAACACTTCTTTGATGACTGATTCCAACACTTTCATAAAAATTAATTAAGTCTTTGTTAACAAACTCTGTGCCATTGTCTGTTCGAACAATTCTGACAGTATTGTTGAGTCGAACCTGAAGTTGTTTGATAAGTTTGATGATGACATTTGGAGTTTCATCCTTTGTCCTAAAAAACTTTACCCAAGTAAATCGAGAGTAGTCATCAACAATGACTAGAATATATTTCTTCCCATTTATCGTTTGCACTCTCATTGGTCCGCACAAATCCATATGAAGGGTATGAAGAACTTCTATTACTGAGTTTGTGGGTTTTGGTTTGTGGGCATATTTCGTGCTTTTTCCAAATTGGCAAGTTGAACAAAGATGATCTTTTTCATATTTTAATCTGGGTAAGCCTCTAACAAGATCCTTTCTGGAAAGGTTATTAATGGTGCCGAAGTTCAAGTGATTGAGACGACGATGCCATAACCATGACTTTGTTTTAGAAGCCTTTGACAGCAAGCAGATTGGAGAAGACTTCATCATGTCTTCGATAGAGATGGTGTATAGGTTAGAACCACGAGTACCTCTTAATAATTCCACACCATCAAGTTCTCTAACGAAACAAGTATGTTTTCTAAAAGCCACTTCTAGATCGGAATCACATAATTGACCAACAGAGAACAAGTTATGACCAAGACCTTCCACATAGTATACCCTGGAGATTACACTTTTATCAACCACATAATCTCCATAAACCATAATTGCTCCAAAATGGTCATTCCCAAACCTAACAGTCCCGATGAATTTACTCACGAAGTTCATGAGCCACGAGCGATCTCCAGTCATATGCTTGGAACAGCCTGAGTCTAGGTACCACAGAACGATTTGAACGATCTGCAGTTGAACACAGACAAGAGTGGATAACTGGATAATTGGAAACCCCATGCAATAAAGGGTTCCACTTGGTTAGTAACAGTGATTGGAACACCCACATCAGAAGTAGAAACAATGGAATCATTAGAAATAAATGCGGTGCTAGTGTTCATATTTGACCTATTCAAAGTATGTTCACTTCTTAAGGGAATAGTTCTACCAGTAGGCATCCATTTTCTAGTGGGCATTGACTTAGCAAATTTAGGGCAAAACTCATTAACCTTATGGCCAGTAGGTATCCATTGATAACCTATAATACTAAACTTCCTTCCTGTGGGTTTCCACTGTTTTCTAACTTTCTTTCGCCTTTGCCTTTTAGCCTTCTTAGCTTGATTTTTAGCATTAACAATTTTAACAGGGCATTTGACTGCATTAGACAAAACATTCACACCACATTCATGATTAGTAACAGAAATCAAGCAGTCATCATTACATGGTTTGTGAATAGTAGCAGAATTCGAATTAATTACAGTACGCTTATAGCTAATACTAGAATCAACACGATTCGTTTTATTCAACTCAAACTTAATATTCCTAGGGTGATCTTCTACTCTCTTCCAATGCACATTCTTAGCTTGCGAGGTCCTATCTTGCTTGGTATTGCCTGGAGGCTTTCACCCGCTTGCTTTAATGTCACTGATTACTCCTGTAGAGGGAATTATGGGAACATTAGTTGGTTGATCTACTTTTTGCATTCTTAAATTAGAAGTGCAGGGATCTGAACTACTTGAAGGCACAATAGTGTTTACTTTCTTAAAACTGGGCATAGAATGGTTTGTATGCTTGGCACTAGTCATAGAACAAGGCGACACAGCTTTACCTTTCACACCTAAGGATTTAGGACATGTTGCTATTAAACATTCTAGCAGCTCCTGAGATCGTTTGGCCTGAATGCAAGCAAACCTAATTTCTCTATCAAGAGGCTTATTTATGAAATCCTCTTTCACAATCTCACGGAGACATTCTAGACTATCCTTAAGGTGAGCATAATAGTAATGAAACACAAGTTCATTATTCCTAAGATGAGGAGCAATGTATTTAATAGTCACAGTATATTTGCAGTCTGAGGATGACTTTGATGCAACATTCTCATTAAAGACAAGTGGCAGTTTCCCTTTTTCCTGACTCCTCAGATTCTCAATTTCTTTTTGTAAAGACGTTATTTTTTTGTTGTTTTTGTCACGAGTGACTTTCATTGAATCATATAACTCTTTAAAGTGTCGTTTAACTTTTTCATTTTCTTCTAGAAAACTCTTGTTTTCTTTTTGTAAAGCATTAACCAAGTTTTAAAGATGAAAAGTTTGAGAATACTGAGAATCTAAAGGAGGAGGCATTTGAGAGCCAGTCACATTGTTCTTTTCACCCTTTAATTGAGAAATTTGGGCTTTCAACTTTCTGATCGTGTTACAATGAGCTTGAATCTGTTCGTCACGTTTGTTTATCTGAAAAACTGCATCAAACTCTGGAACATCTGAGGATGTCTTGATATTTGAGGTTTTGACATTTTCTTTAAGATGTTGATATTTTAGTTGTAAATCAAAATGTTCAACTTCTAGTTTAGAAAGATGTTTTACCAAATTATCGTGATCATCCTGATCAATTTTCTCATTTAGTTCTGATTTTTTGTTTTCAAGCTCAATGACACGATCATGGGAAACTTTTAATGCAATAGATAATTCATGAAATCGAGAAGCAGTAATAGAGTGCTTAGTAACAGTATAAAACACATCTTGAACAACACAACTCGAAATCAAATTCTCATTTAAGATGTGCAAGTTCCTTCTTTCAACTTCATTATATTTGAGTTCCTGTTCATAATCATTGACCTCAATTATCATTGTATCAAATTCCTTTTCCATTTCTTTAATATCTGAATTTATCCCTTTTTGAAGACTCTCAAATTGACCTTTTAATTGTTTAAAGAAAGGCATGACCTCAGTTAAATAGCATTCTTTAGTTTGCTCAAAACCCCTTTCCCCCTCAGTTATCCCAGTAGGTGTGATTCTCTTCTTACACGTTTTCTCAAAATCAACAAACAGCTGATAAACAACATACAGGCTGATTAAGGTCTTGCTATTAGTGGCAATAGATCTAGGAACTAAATGCATTGGTGTATTAGGAGGATACACAGTTGCTTTAGGGAATTTCCTACAAGGGGGATTCTTTTCAACAAGATTTTTAGCTTTTTGCATATCCATATCCTTTTTCTAGAACACTTGTTCAGGGGTTAATAGAGTCTGAGGCTTAAACTTGTTTAAGGATATCCAATTTTCCTTAGTGTAATCATGGGGTTTTATCGTTATCTTATTCATTTTACACTCAGGATCTTCTAGCTTCTTATTCATTTTCTCCCTAGTGACTTCATCTGATTTCTTATCTTTC
Organism: Chrysanthemum seticuspe; assembly: GCA_019973895.1. Taxonomy (NCBI): domain Eukaryota; kingdom Viridiplantae; phylum Streptophyta; class Magnoliopsida; order Asterales; family Asteraceae; genus Chrysanthemum; species Chrysanthemum seticuspe. The sequence goes on along the minus strand of BPTQ01000004.1, from coordinate 118,105,947 downwards.
TCAGTGCACTCAGCGCAACTAGCTTTATGCCTAGGCTTAAGGATTTCATTATCATCATAAAGTACCTTATTAGCAGCTCTAGCCTTTTTAATGACCTCTAGATTTGGTTCCTCAACAAGGGGAATGCTATGCTTATCGCTTAAGACTCTATGCTTAGTGATCAAGTGGGCAGTCTGAATGGTATTCCCTTGTACGTACAACTTAATTTCAAGCTTGTTTTTCAAAGTTTTTAGATTGGAAAATCATTCAAAAGTTTTGATTCCTTAGCATTGAATTCTTGCTTAAGCATTTTAAATTTTCTTGAAGTTCTTGTTTTTGCTTAGCAGTTTTAGAAAGCTTTTCTTGTAAGGAGTTTAACTCTTGTTTTAATACTTCTTCTCTAAAATTACTTTTTCTAATAATTGTATGCATTTGGTCATCCATTTCCTGCTCACGGGTGGTTAACTCAAACTTAGCACATTGTTCATAAATAGCAACTTGTTCTTTATAGGAATTCAGTTCAGAGATAACAGAATCATCAGGGGCACATGCAGTGTATTCATAAAAAACATAGTCATCATTGACTGCGGAAGATGCTTTACTTGGTACAACCTCACTTTCACTTTGCTTCACATATTGATCATATGGGACAATATTGCTATTACCCTCATCATCAATATCTGATTCAAAAGTTTCAAGAGATTGTACTTTATTATGCATCTTTTGCTCATCAACATCATCATATAGTTTTAATACCTCTGAAATGATTTTGTCTTTAGATGGACCAGCTTTTTATGGTGGAGAGACCTTTGGAGAGACCATATGTGAGATGCTAGCCATGAAGATTGTTTGGGCAGTAGGTTCATCATCGACGTCAGAGTCAAATGCATCACAGTCAGCTACTTGAAAGGCATTTTGATGATTATGAACTATCTCCTGAATTGGTTGTTCATCAACATCAGCATCATAGGTTCGGGCATTTCCTTCAGCAAGAAACAACAACTCCTCTTCATCCAAAGCTGCTCCATTATCCTGAGCTTGCACAAGCAACATCTTGTCTCTGAAGTATTCTGCATTCTGTGGACGCTTTGAAGATGTGCAGTTCCTAGCAATATGTCCCTCACCACCACAGTTGTAGCACTTAATTGGCTTTGCTTGACCCTGATTTCCATTCCTTCCCCGATTCTTATTTCCAATATAACCTCCACCTACTCCACCTCTTCCCTGTTCATATTGCCTTCCTTGAAGTGGTTGCACCATAACTTTTCCATCTCTGACAACCACATGATTGTGAAGGTTGGATGCAGTTCTGATCTCATTGTTAGTGTGAAGACTGTTGGTATGTGGATTAAGAGTCAAGTTTTGTTTAACCATAAGAGCCAGTTGATTGATGAAGTGTCCCACGACTGCATCAGCATCAGCTTGTTTAAACATTGGATCGGGAATGAGTTTGTGATTACCATTACCCGTGGGTATAACTTGAGAACCTTTGGTGGTAATTCCAACATTTGTGTAAAAGGCAGTTGAATCATTTGAAGAACCTGGTTCTCCTTAGTTGGTTTTGAACTGTTCAAGAATCCTTTTTTCAAACATAGCATGTCTCTCATTTTGAAGAAGAAAGGCATACAGTTGCTCATAGTTTGTATTCTTCAATCCTTTGGTTAGCTTCACAGCGGTGACAAATTTGTGCCATTCGGGATTCATGTTGTTCACAAACTTTGAGTTCAGCTGAATGTTTGGCATGGTCATTTTGATGTTCCTCATATCATTCACAAGCTTATGGAATCTCACGTAGTACTCATAGACACTCTCATCTGGTTTCATCTTGAAATGCTCAAACTCATCATACAGTTGTGATTCTCTGTCTTCCTTGGTTAATTCAGAACCTGAGAGAAGCATCTTAACATTATCCTAAACTGCCTTGGCTTCAGTGTTGTGATTGATAAGATTGTAGATATCTTTTGGAAGACCCTGAAGTATAATGTTAGAGGCCCTGATATCAGCATCGAATCTCTTTTTCTCCTTATCATTGAGCTCATCATACGTCTTTGGTCTGTCTAATCCATAGATCATTGTTCCATCTGCAGCTGTATCAATTAAGTCCCTTGTAGTCTCAACCTGATAAGGTCCTTCATCAATGGATTTAAGAATGTTGACCCCATTTTCCTTTCCAAGACAGTACAATCTGATTCGTTGAGTCCAAGAGTCGTAGTCAGTTCTGTCAAGCATAGGTGGACGAGTATCTAAACCAGCTGCTTGAACATCCTCAGCAACAGTGGAGATGATTGTAGGTACGTTGGTAGACATGTTAACAGATTACACGGGATTTTATAACTCTATGATAAAACCGGGAAATAGATTCTTTCACGGGATTTTACTAAATCAAGAGAAAACCGTATTACAAACAAAAATCAACCAAGTCGCTAAGAATTCTTGAACCAAGTCGCTAAGCACCAAGTCGCTAAGAAGCAACTCGCTAAGATCTCAATTTCCTGTGAACCAAGTCGCTAAGACCCAAGTCGCTGGACACAAGTCGCTAAAGCACCAAGTCGCTACACAGTCAAGTCGCTAAAGAGTAACTCGCTAAGGTCCAAGTCGCTAACACCAAGTCGCTAAGAATACTAAGTACAAATCGCTAAAAAAATTGAAAGCAAGTCGCTAACTTCACCAAGTCGCTAGCCATAGTGGAGAATCCAATAAGTTGTACTGTTTGTCGGCTTGTCTCAATAGACAAGTCGCTAGGACCAAATCGCTAACAATTAACACTACAACTCGCTACCTTTTACTGAAGCAAGTCGCTACGACGAAAAACACAACGAGAACCAAGTCGCTAGCAAGCAAAACTTCAAAAACACACTTTTCAATCCAAAACAAGCTCAACCACAGTGATTCAAGCTTACCAAATCAAAACCCAAGCACTTACAATGGTTCTAAACACAAAAGTACACCCAAAATTCAAACTTTAACACTAGAAATGATCCAAATGATGCAAAAACCACTAAACTTTCTCAAACTTAAAAACCATCTAAAACCACTAGAAATCCAAGGATATGTAAGAGAGATGATCAAACCATGGCTCTTGATACCATTTGTAACATATTGGATTTCACAAACAAATCAAACCATGGTCACAAGTAGGCGTTTAATACAAGGTTTTAGAGAGAGAAAGAGTTAGAGGTTTGGGAACTTAGTGAGAGAAAATGAAAGTATTATTATGAGCTCCAACTCTCTACCTTGGGAGGTAGAGAGTATTTATAGTCTTACACAAATCGCCACCTAGGGGCTGTGGATCAGGCATACAGTGGGTAAAGACTCGTCCATCCTCCACGGTTTTACTTAACTAAATACTACTTAACATTAAATAATCTACGACTACGAGCTTTCTAACGATTACATATACTTGAGGTGACCGACTCTTTAATAACTGGATTTACTAAATCCTAACAGAAACATTGGAGCCTTTGAAAATATTAGCATAGTCCTTGTAGCTTCTACAAGAGTCTGATTTCGCCTTTCAACTACACCGTTATGTTGAGGAGTGCGTGAAACACTTCTTTGATGACTGATTCCAATGCTTTCATAAAACTGACTAAGTTCCTTGTTCACAAATTCAGTTCCATTGTCTGTTCGGATGATTCTAACTATTTTGTTAAGCCTAACCTACAATTGTTTAATAAGTTCAGTGATAACTTCAGGAGTTTCATCCTTTGATCTCAAAAACTTAACCCAAGTAAACCAAGAGTAGTCATCAACAACGACTAGCACATACTTCTTACGATTTATACATTGAAATCTCATGAGTCCGCATAGATCCATGTGAAGGGTATGAAGAACTTCCATAATGGTATTGGCAGGTTTGGGTTTGTGGGCATACTTTTTGCTTTTGCCCAATTGGCATGTTGAACAAAGATGATCTTTTTCATATTTCAACGAGGGTAAGCATCTTACAAGGTCCTTTCTAGAAAGATCATTGATGGTGCCGAAGTTCAAGTGATTGAGTCGACGGTGCCATAACCATGATTTGTTCTTAGATGCCTTTGACAACAAGCAAATAGGAGAAGACTTCATCATGTTTTCTTAGTGCCACGAGATCCCTTTAGAAGCTCAACACCATCTAATTCTCTAACGATGCAAGAGTTTTTTCTGAAGGCTACTTCGAGATCAGAATCACAAAATTGGCCAACATAGAACAGATTATGACCAAGACCTTCTACATAATATACCCGAGAGATCACACTATCTCCAAAAACATAATCTTCATAACCCATAATTGCCCTAAAGTGGTCATTCCCAAATCTAACAGTCCCGATGAAGTTATTCATAAAGTTCTTGAGTTATGAGCGATCTCCAGTTATAAGTTTTGAGCAGCCTGAATCCAAATACCAAAGGACAATTTGTACAACCTGCATTTGAAAACAGACAAGTATGGATAACTGGAAGCTTTGGATCCCCATGAGAATATGGGTTCCGTTTGGTTAGTACAAGCAATTTGTAGACCTACAGCATTTCTAGATGCCATGACATTATCAGTGGGAGCAATACTAGTAGAGGCAGTGGACCTAGTCGAAGCATGTTGACTTCCTAAAGGTATGATTCTACCAGTGGGCTTCCATTTATTAATGAGCAGTGGTCTAGACAATTTAGGTCATAGTTCACTAATCTTGAATTTATGGCCAGTAGGCTTCCATTGATAACCTACATTACAAAACGTTTTCCCTGTAGGCCTCCAATGATTACTAAACCTGTTAGGAATTAGAAATTCCCGGTATTAAAGAGTCGGTCACCTCAAGTATATGTAATCGTTAGAAAGCTCGTAGTCGTAGTTCTTTTAAGTTAAGTAGTAATTTAGTTAAGTAACACCGTGGAGGACGGACGGGTCTTTACCCACTGTATGCCTGATCCACAGCCCAAAGTGTGGCGAGTTATGTAAGACTATAAATACTCTCTACCTTCCAAGGTAGAGAGTTGGAGCTCATAATAATATCTTTCACTTTCTCTCACTAAGTTCCCTAAACCTCTAACTTTCTCTCTCTAGAATTCCATCTATATGCTACTTTGTGTTATGGTTTGATGTGTATGTGAAAAGTTATATCTTACAATTGGTATCAAGAGCCATGGTTAGATCATATCTTGCACATCTTTGGATTTATAGTGGTTTTTAGGTGGTTTTTGAGTTTGAAAAAGTTTAGTGGTTTTTGCACCATTTGGTTGATTTCTTGTGTTAAAGTTTGAATTTTGTTGGTACTTTTATGTTTAGAATCATCAAAAGTGTTTAGGTTTTCATTTGGTAAGCTTGAATCATCTTGGTTGGGTTGTTTTTGGATTGAAAAGTGAAGTTTATTTGGTTTTTCAAGCTAGCGACTTAGCTCTCGGACTATTTTCTTGGTAGCGACTTGCTTCACAGTTTTGTAGCGACTTACAGTGTTAAAGCTAGCGAGTTAGATCTAGCGAGTTAAAGTACAAGTAGTGGACTCTCCACTACGGGTAGCGACTTGTGGTAGCGACTTGGTCTGTGGCGAGTTGCTCTTTAGCGACTTGCATATCTAGCGACTTGTGTAGCGAATTGCTGCCAAAATTTGGCTAGCGACTTGGTCTGTAGCGAGTTACTACTTAGCGACTTGCTTTCTGTCTAGCGACTTGGGATTCTAGCGACTTAGCTGTCTAGCGAATTAAGAGTTAGCGACTTAGTGCATTATTTTCTAGCGATTTGTGCATTGTCTTCTAGCGACTTAGTTCATAATCTTCTAGCGACTTGAGTGATTGTTTACGGTTTTCTCTTGATTTAGTAAAATCCCGTGAAAAAATCTATTTCCCGGTTTAATCATAGAGTTATAAAATCCCGTATAATCTGTTAACATGTCTACCAACGTCCCTACTGTCATCTCCACTGTTGCCGAGGATGTACAAGCAGCTGGCTCAGATACTCGTCCACCCATGCTTGACAGAACTGACTACGACTCTTGGGCTCAACGAATCAGATTGTATTGCCTTGGAAAGGAAAATGGTGTCAACATTCTCAAATCCATTGATGAAGGACCATATCGAGTTGAGACGACTAGAGACATACTTGATACTAATGAAGATGGTACTCCTATTTACGGAATGGACAGACCTAAGATGTATGATGAGCTTGATGATAAGGAGAAAAAGAGATTTGATGCAGATATCAGGGCTTCAAACATTGTTCTTCAAGGTCTTCCTAAAGACATCTACAAGCTGATCAATCACAACACTGAAGCAAAGGCAGTTTGGGATAATGTTAAGATGCTTCTCTCAGGTTCAGAACTAACTGTGGAAGACAGAGAATCCCAACTCTATGACGAATTTGAGCACTTCAAGATGAAACCAGATGAGAGTGTCTATGAGTACTATGTGAGATTTCATAAGTTAGTGAATGACATGAGGAACATCAGAATGACTATGCCTAACATTCAGCTCAACTCAAAGTTTGTGAACAACATGAATCCCGAATGGCACAAGTTTGTCACAGCTGTGAAGCTCACTAAAGGATTGAAGAATACAAACTATGAGCAACTCTATGCCTTCCTCCTTCAGAATGAGAGACATGCCATGTTTGAAAAATTGATTCTCAATCAGTTCAAAACCAACCAGGGAGAGACAAGCTCGTCTAATGACTCAACAGCCTTCTACTCAAACATCGGAATCACAACCAAAGCATCACAAGTCATACCCTTGGGGAATGGTAATCACAAACTCATTCCTGATCCCATGTTCAAACAAGCTGATGCTGATGCACACGTGGGTAACATCATCAATCAACTAGCTCTTCTCATTAGTCAAAACATGAATTCTCTCCCACAAACCAACAACAACCTCAGAACTGCATCTAACCCACATAATCAAGCCACTGTTAAAGATGGAAGGATCGTGGTGCAACCAGTTCAGGAAAGACAGTATGATCAGGGAAGAGGTGGAGCTGGGAGAGGTTATGTTGGAAACCAGAATCGAGGAAGAAATGGTAACCAAGGTCAACCTAAGCCAATCAAATGCTATAACTGTGGTGGTGAAGGACACATTGCAAGGAACTGCACATCTCCAAAGCGTCCACAGAATGCTGATTACTTCAGAGATAAGATGTTGCTGGCACAAGCTCAGGACAATGGTGCTGCGTTGGATGAAGAGGAATTGCTGTTTCTTGCTGAGGGCAATGCCAAGACCTATGATGCAGATGTGGATGAGCAGCCTATTCAGGAGATAGGTCACAATCATCAGAACGCCTTTCAAGTCGCTGACTGTGATGCATACGACTCGGATGTAGATGATGGACCTACTGCACACACAATCTTTATGGCTAGCATCTCTCCAATGGTTTCTCCCAAGATTTCTTCTTCACCACAAACTGGCCCATCCAAGGACAAACTCATCTCAGAGGTATTAAAACTATACGATGATGCTGATGTGCAACAGATGCATGACAAAGTACAACCAACTGAAACTATTGAATCAAACGTTGAAAATATGGGTAATAACAATATTGTCCCATATGATCAATACGTGAAACAAAGTGAAAGTGAAGTTGTACCAAGTGATGCATCTTCTGCAGTCAACAATGACTATGTCTTTGATGAATACACTGCATGTGCTCCTGATGATTCCATAATTTCTGAACTAAATGCCTATAAAGAACGTGTTGCTATTTATGAACAACGCGCTAAATTTGAGTTGACCACTCGTGAGCAGGAAATGGATGACCAAGTGCGTACAGTAATTAGAAAAAGTAATTTTAGAGAAGAAGTATTGAAACAAGAATTAAATTCTTTGCAAGAAAAACTTTCTAAAACAGCTAAGCAAAAACAAGAACTTCAAGAAAATGTGAAAATGCTTAAGCAAGAATTTAATGCAAAAGAATCAAAGCTCTTGAGAGATTTTTCTAATCTGAAAACTTTGAAAAACAAACTTGAAAACAAGTTGTACATGCAAGGAAACACCATTCAGACTGCTCACATGATCACTAAGCATAGAGTTCTAAGCGATAAGCATAGTGTTCCCATTATAGATAAACCCAACCCTGAGTATGGAAAGATAGCAAAAGCAGCTCAAAGTGTTATCTATGATGGAAATGAGATTCTTAAACCTAGACAAAAACCTAGTTGCTTTGAGTGCACTGAGGATGACAAGAAATTAGATGAAGTAACTAGGGAGAAGATGAATAAGAAACTAAATGATCCTAAGTGCAAAGAGAAGAAAGTAATTATCACTCCCCATGACTACAAGAAGGAAAACTGGATTTCCTTGAACAAGTTTAAGACTCAGACATTGTTGACTCCCGAACAAGTCTTCTGGAAAATGGATTTAGATAAGCAGAAAGCTGAAAATATTGCAGTAACAAACCCTCCCCTTTGGAAAATGCCTAGAGCAACTGTGTATCCTCCTAACACACCAATGCATCTTGTTCCTAGAACAATTGCCACTAAAAGCAAGACCTTAATTAGCCAATACGTTATTTTTCAACTATTTGTTGATTTTGAGAAAACTTGCAAGAAAAGGATCACACCCACTGGCATAACTGAAGGAGAAAGGGGTTTTGAACAAATGAAAGAATGTTATTTAACTGAGGTCATGCCTTTCTTTAAACTTCTAAAAGATCACTTTGAGAGTCTTAAAAAGGGGATAGAAACAGATATTAAGGGAATGGAAAAGGAATTTGATGCAATAATAGTTGAAATTAGTGACTATGAGCGTGCACTAAAATATAATGAGATTGAGAGGAAGAACCTGCATACATTGAATGAGAATCTTATTACTGAATGTGTTGCTCAAGATGTCTTTTTCACTGCTTCAAATTGCTCTATTAATGCTTCCAAATTTCATGAACTATCTGTGGCTCTGAAAGTCTCCCATGATCGTGTCATTGAGCTTGAAAAAACCAACTCTAAACTAAATGAGAAAATTGAACTGGATGATCACGACAATTTGGTTAAACATTTTTCTAAACTAGAAGTTGAGTATTTTAATCTACAACTAAAATATCAACATCTCAAAGAAAATGTCAAAACTTCAAATATCAAGACATCTGCAGATGCTCCAGAGTTTGATGCAGTTTTTCAAATTAACAAACGAGATGAACAGATTCAAGCTCAGTGTAACACGATCAGAAAGTTGAAAGCCCAAATCTCTCAATTAAAGGGTCAAACGAACAATATGACAGGCTCCCAAATGCCTCCTCCTTTAGATTCTCAGAATTCTCAAACGTTTCATCTTCAAAACCTAGTAAATGCTTTACAAAAGGAAAACGAAAGTTTCCTAGAAGAAAATGAAAAGGTTAAACGTCATTTCAATGAGTTATTTGAATCAATTAAAGTCACTCGTAACAAAAACAACGAACAAATAGCTTCATTGCAAAAGGAAATTGAGAATCTGAAGAGTCAGGTAAAAGGGAAAATGCCAATGACCAATGGGGAGAATGTTGTATCAAAGGTTCACTCTTGTAAGAAATATGCTTTATCTGTGACATATGTCCCCCCTCATCTAAGGAACAACAAACTTGCCATTCAAACATATTTCTCATCCCTTAAGGATTGCTTAGAATGCCTGCGTGAGATTGTTGAAGAGGATAAGCTAGAGAAACCTCATGATAATGCAATTGGACATGCATGCTTATATGCCAAACGATCTCAAGAAATCTTAGAATGTTTGATCACAATATGCCCAAAGACATTAGGTGAGAGAGTTAACCCTTTGATTCCATGCTCAATGCCTAAGGCCAAACATGATATGCACTCGATTCCCAATGGCTTGAATGTGAGGAGTAGTGTACCATTGAGTAGCTCAAATTCTAGATCTGTCAATGCTAGGAAAGTGAACTCATATGTGCCTTCTAGGAGTACTAGTCTCAGTACCTCTAGTGTTAAGAAAGTGAACCTTAGCGCACCTGCTTGTAGTTCAGATCCCAGCACATCTAAACAGGTGGTGCAAAGAGTAGTAAAACAAACTAATGTTCCCATTCCCTCTACAGGAGTAATCAGTGACATTAAAGGGAGCAGGTCAAAGTCTCAAGACAATACAAGGAATGATAGGACCTCGCAAGCTAAGAATGTCCACTGGAAAAGAGTAGAAGAACAATCTAGGAACTTTACGTTTGAATCGAATAAAACGAATCGTGTTGATTCTAGTATTAGCCATAGGCGTACTGTAATTAATTCGAATTCTGATACTATTTGCAAACCTTGTACTGATGTCTGCTTGAATTCTGTTTCTAATCATGAATGTGGTGTTAATGTTCTGCCTAATGATGTTAATTGTCCAGTTAATATTGTTAATGCTAAAGTTCATACTAGGAAGGCTAAAAGGCAAAAACGTAAGAAAGTTAGAAAACAGTGGAAACCCACTGGAAGAACATTCAGTAAAATAGGCTTTTATTGGACACCTGTTGGTCTTAAGACTAATCAGATAATGCCCACTAGAAAATGGATGCCTACTGGTAGAACTATTCCCTTAAGAAGTGATCACACTGTGAACAGGGCTAATACTGACACTAGTACTGCATTTATTCACATCGAATCCATTGCCTCACTTTCTGATATGAATTCTTCTATTTCTGATGTGGGTGTTCCAAACATTGTTACTAACCAAATGGAACCCATTCTTGCATGGGGATCCCAAATATCCAGTTATCCATTCTTGTCTGTGTTCAACTGCAGATCGTTCAAATCGTTCTGTGGTACCTGGACTCAGGCTGTTCCAAGCATATGACTGGAGACCGGTCGCGGCTCATGAACTTCGTGAGCAAATTCATCGGGACTGTTAGATTTGGTAATGATCATTTCGGTGCTATTATGGGTTATGGAGATTATGTTGTTGGTGATAGTGTCATCTCTAGAGTGTATTATGTGGAAGGTTTAGGTCATAATCTGTTCTCTGTTGGTCAATTCTGTGATTCTGATCTAGAAGTAGCCTTCAGAAAACATACCTGCTTTGTTAGAGATCTTAATGGTAAGGAACTGTTAAAAGGAACTCGTGGCTCAAACCTTTACACCATCTCTATCGATGACATGATGAGGGCCTCTCCAATCTGCTTGTTATCTAAGGCTTCAAAAACAAAGTCATGGTTATGGCATCGTCGTCTCAATCACTTGAACTTCGGCACCATCAACGATCTTTCCAGAAAGGACTTAGTTGTAGGTTTACCTAGACTAAAGTATGAAAAGGATCATCTTTGTTCAGCATGTCAATTGGGAAAAAGCAAGAAGTATGCCCATAAACCCAAACCTACTAACTCTGTCACAGAAGTTCTTCATATGCTTCATATGGATTTATGTGGACCAATGAGGGTGCAGAACATCTTTGGGAAGAAATATGTGTTAGTTGTGGTTGATGATTACTCTAGATTCACCTGGGTCAAGTTCTTAAGGACAAAAGATGAAACTCCTGATATCATCATCAAACTCATCAAACAGCTGCAGGTTCGACTTAACAAAACTGTCAGAATTATCAGAACAGACAATGGAACTGAGTTTGTCAACAAACAACTTAGTGAATTCTATGAAAGCGTTGGAATCAGCCATCAAAGAAGTGTTCCACGAACCCCACAACAGAACGGTGTAGTTGAAAGACGAAATCGTACCCTTGTTGAAGCTGCTAGAACAATGCTGATCTACTCAAAGGTTCCAATATTTCTCTGGTCTGAAGCAATCGCCACTGCATGCTACACACAAAATCGTTCCCTGATTCACACCTCTCATGGAAAAACTCCATATGAACTTGTCCACAACAGAAAACCAAATCTATCTTTCCTTCGTGTGTTTGGTGCCTTGTGCTATCCAACTAATGAGGGTCAAGACTTGGGCAAACTTAGGGCTAAAGCTGACATTGGAGTATTTGTAGGATATGCACCAAACAAAAAGGGATACCGAATCTACAACAAAAGAACCCGAAATATCATGGAAACAATTCACGTTACGTTTGATGAGCTGACCGGTCAAATGGCTCCTGGACACTCCAGCTCAGGACCCGCACTTCAAAACAGTCCTATTGGTTCATCCCTTGTTCCAAACTCCTCTCAAGAAACTCCATATGTACCTCCATCTGAAGATGATGTAAAGAAATTGTTTGATCCCATGTTTGATGAACTGTATGAGTCTACTACTAATGAGGTGCTGATCCCTACAACAGAGGATGCTCATATTCCAGTGAATGAAGTCAATCCATCAGTCTCAATATCTGTAAGTCAAGAAGCACCTGCTGCTGATCCTTCAGTCTCATCAACAAATCATCATTCTTCAAATGTACATCATGGAAATGTTTCTGGCATCAATGATGAAGTTAATCCCTTTGCGACTCCTGAAGATGCTCCATTTGAAAACATATTTGCTACTCCTGAATCATCATCAGAACCATCTTCTTCAGGAGACGTCGACTCAGCTACCTCAGTTCCTCAACAAATGCCACATGAACACCTCAGAAAATGGACTCACGATCATCCATTAGACAACATCATTGGTAATCCCTCTCGTCCTATATCAACCCGGAAACAACTCGCAACCGATGCCTTATGGTGTTTCTTCAACTCCGTACTATCTAAGATCGAACCAAAAGATGTTAAAACCGCCATGAATGAAGACAGCTGGTTCAATGCTATGCAAGATGAAATTCATGAGTTTGATCGTCTTGATGTATGGGAGTTAGTACCTGCTCCAGACTGTGCTATGATTATAGCTCTAAAATGGATATTCAAAGTAAAACTTGATGAGCATGGTGATGTGTTGAAGAACAAGGCTCGATTAGTTGCTAAAGGATATCGTCAAGAGGAGGGTATAGACTTTGAAGAATCTTTTGCTCTAGTTGCTCGAATCGAGGCAATCAGAATCTTTCTGGCTAATGCTGCTAGTAAGAACATGGTGGTATATCAGATGGATGTAAAGACGGCATTTCTGAACGGAGATCTTAAAGAAGTCGTCTACGTCAGCCAACCTAAAGGATTTGTGAATCAAGAGCATCCTACTCACGTTTATCGTTTGAAGAAGGCTCTTTACGGTTTAAAGCAAGCTCCAAGGGCATGGTATGATACACTGTCAAAGTTTCTTCTATCAACCGGATTCATCAAAGGAGCAGTTGATCCTACATTGTTCACCAGGAAGTCAGGCAAACATTTGATTCATGTTCAAATTTATGTTGATGATATTATTTTTGCCTCGACTGACCCAATGGAATGTGATCGTTTTTCTAATGAAACGAGTTCAAAGTTTCAAATGTCAATGATGGGACAAATGTCATTTTTCTTGGGATTACAAATTTCACAAAGTCCCGGAGGCATTTTCATTAATCAATCTAAATATGCAACAGAGATTTTAAAGAAATTTGGATTTGATTCATGTGACCCTGTTGACACCCCCATGATTGACCGAACCAAATTAGATGAGGACCTCTCAGGGATCCTGATTGACCAAACAAAATATCGGAGTATGATTGGATCCCTGATGTATCTCACTGCTAGTAGACCAGACATTTTGTTCTCTGTGTGCATGTGTGCTAGATACCAGGCTAAGCCTACTAAAAAGCACCTTGAAGCAGTTAAACGGGTCTTTCGGTATCTCCAAGGAACCATCAATATGGGACTATGGTACCCGAAGGACACCGGTATGTCACTAACGGCCTATGCAGATGCTGATCATGCAGGTTGTCAAGATACACATCGAAGTACATCTGGAGGTGCTCAGTTTTTGGGTGATAAGCTTGTAAGCTGGTCTTCAAAGAAGCAAATGAGTACTTCTATTTCCTCTACAGAGGCTGAATACATAGCCATGTCATCTTGTTGTGCTCAAATCTTATGGATGAGATCTCAATTATCTGACTATGGCTTTGAATTCAACAAAATCCCTCTGTACTGTGATAATAAAAGTGCTATTGCTCTCTCATGAAACAACGTCCAACACTCAAGAGCAAAGCATATCGACATTCGACATCATTTCATCAGGGAACAAGTGGAAAAAGGTGTGGTGGAACTATATTTTGTGAGGTCTGAATATCAGTTAGCGGACATCTTCACCAAAGCTCTTCCAAGAGATCGTTTTGAGTTTATTCTTCCACGTCTTGGTTTGAAAAGCCTTCAACCAGAAACTCTCAAACGTCTTCAGGAGGAAGACGAGGAGTAAAGGTCTTTCTTCATCTATCTCTTGTACATATATATTTGAAAAACAAAATACAAAATTATAAAACTTTCAAAATCCATAAAAATTTGAAAAATTCGAAAAATCTTCAAAAAATATTGTCATTTTTGTCATGTTTCTTCCGGTTCGATAATATCTACGGTCTTTGTGCTGTCATTCAAAGAATGACACGGGACTTTAGATGTTGTTCGAATTCTTAAAAAAAAAAAAAAAAAAAAAAAAAAAAAAAAAAATCAAAAAAAAATCAAAAAATCAAAAAATATTTTTTGGGAGAAAGAGAAATGGTTTATTGTCATTTTCAGGCAGTAACCCGGCTTTAAAAGAAAGAACAGAGCCATGTTTTAACATGTTTTCAAATTCCATGCTCTGATTCTATAAACATTTATCTGCTGAAAACCAAATGCTTTGAAAAATAACTCGATCTCTATTTTTGAAAATCATCAGGACTTATTTGTCAAAATCTCTATCTCTCAATCAACAACCTATGTCATTGATTGAGGGGGAGAATGATTTCAATTAAATTAAAAAAGTTATTTGGCATTAAATTGTTTTCAAGATATACATGCATGTTTTATAAATGGAGTTTAAAGTCTTAAAATCCGATCCTTATCAGTTCAAACGCTTTCACAATCGAGTCACAATTCTCCTTAAAAGCTTTCAAAATCAATTTAAATCTATACGAGATCACAAATCTCAAATGTTTTGATAATTGTGATCGGGGGAGAATGTGTGATTTAAATTGGATTTAAACTGATAATTCGGTAAATGATTTTATAAGGATGTACATGCTGTCCTTCCCACATGTGACAAACGATTTCAAATTTTCAATGCACATGTTGAGGGGGAGCATCTATATTAAACCTTTGATTTGAAACGTGATCATTCATCCCAATGTGCAGGTTCCCTCTAGTATGTGCAAAACTCTTTTCAAAACCTCGAGGCACATATTGAGGGGGAGCGAATTTATGGAAACCTCATCCTTCCCGGAAATGCTATATTTACTTGATTTGATATGGGAAGTGATGTTGATATCTTTTAGAAAATGGTAATCAAAGAAGTTAAATTCTTTCTCTTGCCTCCGTGTGCTTAACATTTTTCAAATACTTGATGCACATGTTGAGGGGGAGTTCTCGTTCTAAAAATATCAAAAACAACTCAGGTACAAAAAGCTTTGATAATATATCACAAGTATCTGAATTGATTTTCAAATGGTTTTCAATTGGATCCAATGGCAGATGAACAATACCAAATTGACCGACCAACTTTACTTTATGTACGGTGATATAAGGATGATAAGGTTAGGTATTGGTTCCCATGATCCGCCAGAACCGGAGGGATCTACCCAGGGACAATCCACTAGTTAGTGTAGAAGTCCTTAGGTATGATGACAAAAGGAGAAAAATGAGATAAGGGAAGAGTGCGGACTAAGACTGAGCTAGTACTGGAATAAACCCAACAAGGTTCTAGTTATGAAGTCTCGGTAAGCGCTAAAGTGGTTGAAGAATTAAAAAGAATTGAATGAGAAAAGGGTGAAAACAAATAGCCCTCCATTTATTCAACCTTAGGGCAGAAACCGGGTTCAATTCATATGCTACTGATGGTAACATCGGTATTGAAGACAAGACGTCATGGACCCAGTGACGCACTGCACTTCAACTTTCCAAACTACTCAAGTTCCTCTTAAAAGGACTTGTTTCATTCTCACGGGGAACCGACATTATCTATCGACTTTCTCTTAGAGATGGTTGATATTGAAGAAGGAGACCCACTCCCTAGTCTCCGGCACAGGATCCAAATATGCACAAATTGAGTCTAGAGCCACGAGATCATCAATAAATCTCATTAGGACACTTTCAATGAAGACTCTCTGTTTCACACAATGTGGAAAGAGAGATTATATCTTGAGTCCTACGCATTATCTTTGTGGTATTGCCAGAACATCTGAGTGATGTGTATACATATTCACAATGAAGATGGAAAGCCTTCTGGAGCCAACATCAAACAAGCTCCTGGTAGGTGGCATGTGAGATCTATTTTATAGATTAACCATGTGACAACTGAACAGAAACAATGGGGCGATTCAATCTCTTGAAACAATCCTGGTTCAGGTTATGGATTGACGGATACCTTTGAAAAACCGGTCATTGTGCTTAAAAACTCTTTTCTTTAGCACATCGACCGTGTACTAATTTTTCAAACCAAAAGGTGTTTTTACGATTGATAATTGATTTTCAATAAAACCTTCGTTGTATTGCAAAAACAATTTCTATTGAGCAATACACGATTGTTTTTTTTTTCAAATCTCTTTTCATCAATCAGTGGTCTTAAAATTCGCTGGTTCACTCACTCCGTGTTGTCTTCTTTGAGACGTTCCGGTTTGAGAACAGCTAGAACAGCTGCGAAACCCTGTCAAGGAGATTCTTAGGAATCCTACCTGATCACAGGCAGTACTTGTACTGATCAACGGGGAACCGTGGGCCGTGTACCTCAATTCAACGAAAGTGATCAAAGACACTTTCGTGCGATTTGTTGCTAACTGTTGTGTGCAGGTACGCCCGACGTTTGCAGCTGATCAGAATGAAGCGGTCAATCCATAGCCGCATGCTCACTTAACACATTCATCTCAAAAGAAATCATGATTAGTGCATCAATGACTCTGATATTTTCACTCCATGCTTCTGCTACGCTGCTGCCA
The DNA here is from genome assembly GCA_019973895.1 of Chrysanthemum seticuspe. Lineage (NCBI taxonomy): Eukaryota > Viridiplantae > Streptophyta > Magnoliopsida > Asterales > Asteraceae > Chrysanthemum > Chrysanthemum seticuspe. Next base: position 118,089,147 of record BPTQ01000004.1, on the reverse strand, counting down.
ATATCATGATTCAACAAAAGCTTCCGCTACTCTGATAAGAAGATTTCATGATCCAGAATGTGAGCATGTCGGTCCCAAAGTCACAACATCACAAAATACCAACACCACAAAGGATGTGTCAGAGATTGTTGATAGCTGATGATCTCCAAAGATGGCTCAAACTTATCATCACGTGGATCAGTAAAAGACCTCCACTTGGAATAACCAAACATGCAATGTGAAGAATCAATGACTACGAGCTTAGGAGCAAAGGATTACATCAAGAATGCAAGATCAATTGTTAAATGTAATATCTATTTGTATTCAATGTAATTTTGGTACATGATTGAGGTGACCTCCCTTAGGGGGAGATTGTTAGGAATTAGAAATTCCCGGTATTAAAGAGTCGGTCACCTCAAGTATATGTAATCGTTAGAAAGCTCGTAGTCGTAGTTCTTTTAAGTTAAGTAGTAATTTAGTTAAGTAACACCGTGGAGGACGGACGGGTCTTTACCCACTGTATGCCTGATCCACAGCCCAAAGTGTGGCGAGTTATGTAAGACTATAAATACTCTCTACCTTCCAAGGTAGAGAGTTGGAGCTCATAATAATATCTTTCACTTTCTCTCACTAAGTTCCCTAAACCTCTAACTTTCTCTCTCTAGAATTCCATCTATATGCTACTTTGTGTTATGGTTTGATGTGTATGTGAAAAGTTATATCTTACAAAACCTTTTCCCTGTAGGCTTCCAAGCTTGCTTAACCTGTTTAGCTTTCCTAACATTATTCACTAGAGTTTTAACAACATTTCTCAAATAAGTCACAACACATTCATCATGATTACTAGAAACTAAACATTCATTACATGTTTTGCAAGCAGTATCAGAATTCGAATTAATTACAGTACTCTTATAGCTACTACTAGAATCAACACGATTCTTATTGTTCAACTCAAACTTATTATTCCTATGGTGGTCTTCTACTCTCTTCACTTGATCACTTTTAGCTCGCAAGGTCCTATCTTGCTTTGTATTGCCTGAAGGCTTTGACCCACTAACCTTATTATCATTGATTACTCCTGTAGAAGGAATGACGGGAATATTAGTTGGTTTCACTACTTTTTGCTTTTCTGGTCTAGAAGTTCTGGGCTTAGAGACTTTAGGAGGCACATAAAAGGTAGCATGATTGACTTTAGGCATAGAAATGGGTGCAACTATTCTATCTCTCCTAGTACCAGATTTAGGACATGTAACAATTACATATTGTAAGAGTTCCTGAGATCATTTGGCATACATGCAGGCATAGGCAACCGCACTATCAAGTGGTTTTTCTATTCTGTCATCTTCTTCAATCTCTCGGAGACCCTCTAAACTTTCCTTAAGGTACGAAATATATGCTTGATATGCATGTTCATTATTCCTAAGAGGAGGGGGAATATACAACACATCAATAGCATAATTATTACAAGCAGAAACCTTTGGAACATAATATTTGCAAGTGGGAATCTACACTTTGCCTTTTACCATACGCTTCAGATTTTCAATTTCGTTAAGCAAAGAAGTTATCTTTTCAATGTGTTTATCATGATTAATCTTGACTGAATCACATAACTCTTTATTTTGCAATTTAACGTTTGAAATTTCAGCTTGAAAACATTCATTTTCTTTTTGCAATTTATTAATGATGTTTTGAAGTTGGAAATTCTGAGAATCTAAAGGCGGAGGTATCTGAGTGCCAACCACTTCACTTCTATTTCACTTCAATTAGGAAATTTGAGCTTTCAACTTTCAGTTCGTGTTGCAGTGAGCTCGAATCCGTTCATCACGTAAGTTTATTTCAAAATATTCATCAAACTCAGGAGCATCCGAAGATGTCTTGGCATTTGAAGTTTTGATTCTTTCTTCAAGATGTTGATAGTTTAATTGTAAATCAAGATATTCAACTTCTAATTTTAAAAAATTCTTGACCATGTTATCATGATCATCCTTTTCGATTTTGTCATGCAATTTTGAATATTTGGTCTCAAGCTCAATGAAACGATGTTGGGAAACTTTAAATGCAATTGATAAATCATGAGCAATGCATCTGGAAATTAAATTCTCATTAAGGATGTGAATATTCTTCCTCTCAATCACATTAGTTTTAAGCTCACATGCATTAACTCTAACCTCGTTTTCCATTTCATTAAACATCCTTTTCATTTCTTTCACTTCAGTATCTAAGGCCTTTTGAATACCCTCAAATTGTTCTTTTAATTGTTTAAAGAATGGAATATGTTAATAAGAATAAACCATAAAAACGTTTATTAATATTTAGCGATCTCTTTGTGTTTTGTTGATAACAAATAAAATGTTATCATAAGTAATGTTAGCCTCGCTCTTTTATAAAGATAACGTCACTTATGTGAATTGGACTAGATGCGTAGCATACTTTGCCCTCAAGGACTAGTATAATTTAAGTGGCAAAGTAATAGATTATTAAGCCTATAAATACCCCTCATGACTCTCCATGAGGGGTGAGGTTAAGCATTTGGTTAGTGTATTGTATTGTTTTCATTTTAATCAAGTTATCCTTTGTTTATCCTCCCTCTCTCTACTCTCTCTCTCTCTAGAAGATGAATCACTTCATCTTCTTCCACCAACCAAGACCTCCCGAACCACATAAATCATAGATATTCAGTCCTAACAAGTGGTATCAGAGCCATGGTTATTGTGTTTTATTGATTTATGTCGGTTTTGTATGTGTTGTTGAAGCTGTTTTTGTATCATTTTTATGGTCAGAAATTTTTTTTCCCCGTATTATCTTGGTAAACAGTTTTAACACTTCTTGTATCTTATTGGTTTAAAACAAAAAGTCACATGGTCCGTTTATGTCTGCTTTGTGTCATATGTCCAAACAGTATCCTTTAGACTTAGCTTTTTGTTACCAATCCGTGATATCATTTGGTCAGATTCTGGTGGTCAAATTGTGGTCAAAACGGGTCAAAGATGCATTTCTTATGCATTTTTCTGGGTTTCTTATGAAGATGGTCGGAAAACATGGTCGGAATCTCGCTGGAAAAAGTCAACTAGGTCAAAACCCTAGTTTTCTACGCCTAAGGGTCATCTTCAGTCTAGTTACGAGTAGCTTGGAAAGTTACTCGTAAGAACCTCAGCTTATGCGTAAGTTTACCTTACGGGTAGGATTTCCTACGCCTAAGCAAAACCTACGCATATGATGTTATGCGTATGAATCATCTTCGCTTAAGAATTAAAGCCTACATATAAGGAGAAGGTCTACGCGTAAGACCAAGATTTTCGCATAAAGAAAAGTTACACGTAAGACTTTGTAAGAACTGAAAAGAAAATGAAAAAACTACGCGTAAACTGTCAACAAGACCCACGACCACGACCCATATACCAACATCACTCGACTTCAGATTATATCAACCATCATCAGTCCAAGGAGAATTTAAGAAAACAAAAATATCAATCCAACTCCAACATCCTCAAATCCCAAATCTATCCTAATCTTAACTCCATTCATCAATCAAGAAACATGACTCGTATAACAAATTAAAATCATTCAAGATCTCAGATTTGACTAAATTTTTTTGCAATCTTTTCAAGATTGTTGCAATTGAATCATTATCATCACCGACCCTATAAGAAACCAACCATTTGTGTCACTATCCAATTTTAATAAAGATAAAACAATAACATAATTGTATCATTTTTCTTTTAAATCCGTTTATACTCAAATCAAAAACGAAAATCAACACCAAAAACCTACACGTGACCTCTCTTAGAGACCTTGAAGTCATTTTCTTCTCTGCTCATGATTCAAAACACAAGGAATATATGGTTTTTTGTTGGTATTCGGTTGGTATTCACGAATATTATTGTTTTTGATTGATTGGTAGAGATGGATCAAAGATGAGATGAGATATGAGATTAGATTTGATGTGAAATGAGTTTGGTGAGAGAAACGCTTTTGTGGTAGGCGTTTTTATCAGGAGTATTTTTAGGGTTATGACCTAAATTTTAGGTTAGTGAATTAACTTTGTGTGAGAAATGGGTATTAATATACCCGAATGTGAAGTGCTCTATGGATCGGATATTGGGACTGGATTAGTGTTATTAGTTTCATTTTGATATGGATTGGGCCCTTCTCTCTAATTGCATCGGGCCTTAGAAAAGGGATGATGAGAACTATTAGTGGTCGACTAAATGAAGTGTTATAAATTTGTTATCCGAAATAATTTTTGTTTTCAAACATTATTGGATACAATTTTATGATAACATGGTATCTTGAGTGGTATTTTGGTCGGATAAAATTTCACGGAGGATACAAAATTCACGGCTTGAGCGAAGATTTGAAAAAAAAATGATCACGGGGTTTTTTTACGGTATTATTGATGCGAAATTGAAGTGATATTTCATGGGTGAACTTCTTTATCTTTGAGACGTTGGTTGGTTGGATGCATGTATCAAGATAACTTGTTGGGGCATTACTGTCACTGTAAGTGATTATGAAATGGACAATCTGGTTATAACTGATGTAAGGAGTTACGTTGTAGTGCTCACAGTGTATAACTATCACTTTAAGGAGTTACGTTGGAGTGCTCAGTGTTACACGGCGTTGTGGATTGTTCAAAAATATAGAACAAGCAGCAAGTCACAAAGTTGGGATGTTTACTTCCTTTTCAAGTTATTCGTATCGGGTTTTCTCCATATGTGGTCATTACTATTAGCCGGTGAATTCAAAGGAGGTTCGATTAAAGGTTGGTTTGAGAAACGTATTGAGAGTATATTTTTTTGCGACATATTCTCACGGAACTTTGATCAAGCTAAGGCTTTAATATTGCATCAAGAAAAGGGTAATACGGCATGTATGCAACATTATGATTTTTCCGATAGCTTGCAACCATCAGGAGGTAGAAGTTGGTGTTTCATCTTTCGTGATTGGATTGACGAAGGGAATTGTGCTAAAGACCGAAGAAGGAGAAGTATTGTGTGTACATCGGGGATTTTTACCAACTTGGATGCAATACTAAGTGAGTTATGTTGTTACGATGTTCCCAGAATGACAACCATTGTGCCAGAATCAAGAGTCTACTTTCTCCGTTGCGTGTTAAGAGACTAAAGTGATGTTAATAAAGAGAGTTGTCGTTTCAGGAGGGAGTAGAAAAAGAAAAAGGCTCACTAGTTAGGAGGGAGTAATAACCTAACTAGACCGTTACAGTTGAAGTTCAGAGCTACAAGGATTTGTGCCGTCAGTGCCAAAGATCAAATGCTGAGATCGTCGGAAGAGAAAACTTCAAGTTTGCCTCAGTATCTAGACTACAGAGACTCTGCGCTTCAACAAAGTCAACATTGCTCATTACTATTGTAATTTACCTTGTTTTGTATTTATATGTCTCATTGTAACCATTCACGTGTGACGATATCTTGGAGGGAGATTGTTAGCCTTGCACTTTCATAAAGATAACGTCACTTACGTGAATTGGACTAGATGCGTAGTATACTTTGCCCTCAGGGAATAGTATCGTTTAAGTGGCAAAGTAATAGATTATTGAGCCTATAAATACCCCTCATGACTCTCCATGAGGGGTGAGGTTAAGCATTTGGTTAGTGTATTGTATTGTTTTCATTTTAATCAAGTTATCCTTTGTTTATCCTCCCACTCTTTACTCTCTCTCTCTCTCTCTCTCTAGAAGATGAATCACTTCATCTTCTTCCACCAACCAAGACCTCCCGAAAAACATAAATCATAGATATTTGGTCCTAACAAGTAAAATTTTAAGGATACATGTTATTTTTGTAAAGCATTTACATATAGTCATTTAATACAAATTGTTGCAATAAATCATTTGTTGTAATAGTTTATTAGGATGGGTAAAAACCACAACCCATTGAGCATATCCATAACCCATGGTATTGACCCATATCCATTTGACTAGATGCATTGCATCTATTAGATACATTGTATCTAATGAAATACCCATGGACCAACCCATAACCCATGACCCATGACCCATAACTAAAAAACCCATGGGCAAAGAGGAGCGTCCCACGGATCCCTGAGGTTACACTAGACGGATCCCTTGAGCAAGGGATCCGTGCAATAGTGGCAAGATTTTGCCTATAAATAGAGAGCCATTTCTTCCTTTTTACTCACCCCTCTTCTTACTAACTCTCTCATATATTCTTACACTCTTCTAACAAAAGATCACTTGATCTAGAGAGTTGTTCTTCTTTCTTCTATTGTGATTCTCATATAGGTCCTTCTCTAAGGCGAGATCACGAGCTTTCTACAAGTCATCCAAGCAAGGGGTCTTTGATTGATTTTTTACTCCACAAGATTTCTGTAGCAAAGATCTTGTACTTGATATTTCACATATTTTTTGTGTAATAGTCGTGTTGGTTTGGTCCTCCGTGTTACGGACTCGGTATTTAGCTTTGTACCGGAAAAAGGTGTAAGAAACGTTGTGAAGGCTTCTCCGCCAAGTTGAAGGAGTTTGTTGACATACTGCTTGAACTCTCGAGTAGGTGACTCGGGGAGTGGAGTGTCCTTGTAGCCGAACCACTAAATCGATTGTGTCATTTCTATCCCTTACTTTACTTTATTTACTTGCATTACTCTTAGATCTGTACTTTATCTTCATCCATACGAATTCACATAACATCGAGTCTAAAGTTTTTAGAAACTAACTTAGAATCGGCAAAACTATTCAACCCCCCCCCCCCTTCTAGTTTTCCACAATTGGCATCAAGAGCTAAGTTTATAAAAGTTTTAAAGTAAACCGTATTTTAATAACTTTTCGATCACTATGGGTTCTGAAAATTACAAGGAAGGGCAATCCATGCAACGACCTCCACTACTTGAAACTAATGGTTTTATATATTGGAAAAAATAGATTCGAAACGTATGTGAAGTCTAAAGATATTGATCTTTGGTGCATCATTGTTGAAGGCGATTTTGAAGCCACAGCAAAAGATGAAAATGGAATTTTAGTTAACATACCTCATGATAAACTCACCGATAAAATTAAGAAAAAGCTTTCCAAAAATAGTGAAGCTAAAATGGTTTTATATAATGCTTTACCCAAAAACGAATTCGAAAGAATCTCCATGCTTAAAACCTCTAAAGAAATATGGAATTCTTTAGTTGTAACTCATCAAGGTAATCAGCAAGTGAAAAACAATAAAATAGATTTATTTGTTCAACAATATGAACAATTTTCAATTTCGGATGAGGAAACTATAGATCATTCTTTTGCTAACTTTAATACTATAATTACATCTTTAAAAGCACTTGATGAATCTTTCTCTAGCTGTAACCATGTTAGGAAATATCTAAGGGCACTTCCATCCAAGTGGAGATCTAAGGTGACGACAATCGAAGAATCAAAAGATTTGATAATCCTCACCCTTGATGAACTCATAGGCAACTTAAAGGTCTATGATCTTGTCCTTGCTAAAGATTCTGAAGCCTCAAAAGTGAAAGAGAAGCACAAATATCTTGCCCTTAAAGCCAAGAAGGTCTCAAGCGATGAAGAGGACTCCTCTTCAGATAGTGATGACGAGGAGTATGCCATGGCGGTAAGGGACTTCAAAAATTTCTTTAGAAGGAAGGGAAGATACGTCAAACAACCATATGACAACAAGAAAGGATTTCGAAAAAGCAAAGAGGACGAGAAGCCAAGGGATGATCGCGCTTGCTTTAAATGTGGGGACCCAAACCACTTTATTAGTAAGTGTCCCAAACGCGATGATTAAAAGGCATTCGTGAGCGGTTCGTGGGGAATGAGCGAAGAGGAGGACGAAGAAATTTGTCTCATGGCAAATGACGAGGTATGTCACGAATACTATAGTAGCTCATCATTAGATGATGATTCATTGCATAATGAAGATGATAAACTTTGCAAAATTAGTTTAAAAGTAATCAACAAAAATAAGTTTTTGAAAAATCAAAACCAACGTTTAGAAAAGGAAGTCATAGAGTTAAAGGCAAAATTAAAACGTCTAGAAAAGGGGACGACAGCAAGTGGCGAATGTGAACTTTGCATTCAACTTCAAACACTAGTTAATTATCTAGACTCTAAGATTGCTAGAATAAACACTAATACCTTAGATATGATATTGGATAGTGTTAAAACAGGAAACAACAAAAAAGGTCTAGGTTTTCAGGAACTTAATGCATCAACTAGTGAAAACAAAGAAACACAATTCGTAAAAGCACTAGAAAAACAAACCACTGTTGTGGCGGATCCCACGGATCCAACAAAAAGGGAACCGGCTAGTGTACAGCCAAGGATCCGTGGGTCTGTTGAAGCAAACAGTGGTAATAACATAGCTTCTTCTTCTAGAACTGATTTTGTTATTGTTAATAAGAAGAAACCAACTCATGTTACCATTAGACAACCACCTCCAAGATATAATCAAAGTTTTGCAAGAAACAAAGGTCCATCATTTTCAAAACCAAACACATCTAGGAGACCTAATAATGTTTATCCGAGAAGTAACCATCAAATGGGATGGAATCCAAATATGCAACATGGCTTTCCATTTCAAAATTTTGCACCATAGAACGCATATTCACCTTATCCATACATGTCTAACATGAATGGAATGTTTAACACTAATGGACCCATGAACAAATGGGGACCAAACTTTTGAGTTAATTGGTTTCTTAGGTGTACTTAAAGGTCGACCTAGATCCGGATGAGCGGATCAAGGATAGCGAGTGCACGAGGCACATGACCGGCAATAAAGATTTATTCTCCACATATGAATCCTTTAATGGAGGAAATGTGGTATTTGGAAATAGCAAAAGCAAAATCATCGGTAAAGGTACGGTTTCTAACAAATCTCTAACCATTAACGATGTGTGTCACGTAGAAAACCTAAACTTTAACCTCTTAAGTATATGAAAAATATGTGATAAAAAGTGCAACGTACTTTTTAACAAAACCGGTAGTAAGATATTAAAAAACGGTATCACCATAGGTAGAGGAATTAGGAAACATGGAGTGTAACACCCCGCCTTATCTGACCACAATATTGTCCGCTTTGCCCGTAGGCTCACGGCTTTGTTTTTGTGGCCTCATTTGAAGACTTCCCGGCAGGTCACCCAAGCCAGTACTACTCTCACATGAGCACGCTTAACTGCCAGTTCCTAAGAACTCCACCCGCAGTAGACCACAAAACGCGTTGTGTCATTGTAAGGCGAATGTTATCTTATGAGCCCAGCATCTCTCCAGGCCACAGCCGATGTGGGATTTGCCTAGGGTGTTACAATCACCCCCCCTTAGGGACTCATCGTCCTCGATGAGGTTTGCCCCACCATCCCGAACGGCTCAGGAGTGGCTCTGATACCACTTGTAACACCCCGCCTTAGGGACTCATCGTCCTCGATGAGGTTTGCCCCACCATCCCGAACGGCTCAGGAGTGGCTCTGAAACCACTTGTAACACCCCGCCTTATCTGACCACAATATTGTCCGCTTTGCCCGTAGGCTCATGGCTTTGTTTTTGTGGCCTCATTTGAAGACTTCCCGACAGGTCACCCAAGCCAGTACTACTCTCACATGAGCACGCTTAACTGCCAGTTCCTAAGAACTCCACCCGCAGTAGACCACAAAACGCGTTGTGTCATTGTAAGGCGAATGTTATCTTATGAGCCCAGCATCTCTCCAAGCCACAGCCGATGTGGGATTTGCCTAGGGTGTCACAATCACCCCCCCTTAGGGACTCATCGTCCTCGATGAGGTTTGCCCCACCATCCCGAACAGCTCAGGAGTGGCTCTGATACCACTTGTAACACCCCGCCTTATCTGACCACAATATTGTCCGCTTTGCCCGTAGGCTCACGACTTTGTTTTTGTGGCCTCATTTGAAGACTTCCCGGCAGGTCACCCAAGCCAGTACTACTCTCACATGAGCACGCTTAACTGCCAGTTCCTAAGAACTCCACCCTCAGTAGACCACAAAACGCGTTGTGTCATTGTAAGGTGAATGTTATCTTATGAGCCCAGCATCTCTCCAGGCCACAGCCGATGTGGGATTTGCCTAGGGTGTTACATGAAGTCTATGTCATTAAAATTGGTAATGAACCTAAAGACAAACTTTGTCTTAATTCTATGGATGATACTTCGACCTTATGGCATCAAAGATTGGGTCATGCCAATATGCGACTTCTCCAATCGCTATCATCCAAAGATCTAGTAAGAGATCTACCTAAATTAAAATATGAACATCACTTTTGTGATGCTTGTAACGTAGGAAAACAAGTCCATTCTAGTCTGTTAGGAATTAGAAAATTCCATAGTAAAGAGTCGGTCACCCCAAGTATTATCTAGCATAAGTTAGCTCGTAGACATATCGTTAGTTACGATATTTACTGTTTTATTAGTTAGTTATTAGTCTAGTTTAGCATAGTGCAACACCGTGGAGGAAGGACGGGTCTTTACCCACTGTATACCTGATCCACAGGCCGATAGGAGGTCGTGTCTTATGTAACTATAAATACCCCTTCCATCCATGGATGGGGTGGTGCTTCTTTTCATTTTAATCTAATCTTTCATTTGTGTAAACCTCTAGCAAGAACACCCTCTCTCTCTACTAACTCTCTAACTATGGCAAACATGTATTTTGATCATCCAAGACCACCCGAATCATCAACACAATAAATATATCGATCCTAACAATTGGTACCAGAGCCAGGTTGTTGTGTTTTGATGATTTATTCGTGTTAACTGTTTTTACATCATTAACTGTATTGGTATTTCTTGATGGTCAAAACTGTTGTGATAACTGTGGTGAAATATGTTTATGGTCGGATATATTTTTCTTCTATAACTGTGGTGAAAACTGGTTTTAACAATGTATTTGTCCTTTTCTTTGGTCATAGCAGTCCTGTTAAGAACATAGTCATATCATTCTTGTTATGCATATTTTTGTGGTGAGAAGGACAGATTCATGAGGTCTAAAATGGTCATATGGTATATCATCTTGGTCAACAACATGTCAAACAATGCATTTTTCTGGGTTTCTTATAAACAGGTCGGAAAAACTCTTCGGAAATAGTCATTTATCTTCCTAGCGACTTGTCCTTCATTTTTTTGGTAGCAACTTGTCGTACAGTAGCAACTTGTATATTAGCTAGCGACTTACCAGGTTTTGATAGCGAGTTGTTAATGTAGCAACTTGGATATTCGTTGACTTTTTTGAAAGTCAACAGCGAGTTATGTAAAAAAACTAAGTAGCGACTTGTTCTGAAAATGTGTAGCGAGTTGGTCTAAGACTGCCTAGCAACTTGATATTTATCATGTAGCGACTTGTTGACACACTTTTACCAGTTATGCTAGCGACTTGGTTTGAATGCTAGCGACTTGTGGTTTAAAAGGGTTAGCGACTTGACTCATTTGACTAGCGACTTACAGAAATGATGAAGGAGATGTATTACAAATAGGACCATGACCACAACCAAAATACCATTACAAACGACCTCAACCTTTAACATCATCAGTCCACGTTCAACATTTATCTAAATGAATTAAAGCTGTTTCAAAAGATTCGTAAAACACTAAGCCAACACCTTGAATCCTATATCAACACCTTTCTTGACTCGACATTGAACCTAATTGAAAGATAATTCTTGATCTCAGTCAACTATTTTCATGGTACTCGTAAGTAACATCAAGACCATGGTCTTATGCACAAAAATAGAATATCATCACTGATCCGTATCTGTTTGAAGCATATGCTTCATCAACTATTCGACTCATAAGACATGATGGCTAACAAGGATGTTATCACCATGTCTTCGTTCGCTCATATATAATCTCTTCAACAAAATCAAAATCTTTGACAAAAGGCTCATCAAATGTTATGTTCGAGACATACTAAGCTGAAAAATATAATTAATTCAAGATGAACCTACCTTGTTAAATCGAGCTTTATCTCGTGGCTGTCTTACAAAACCTTTGCCATCCCTGTGGCAAGGTCATACGAGTCATAACCATCAAGCCATCCCTGTGGCTAGGTCGCTATGTGTACTAAATGGAGTAGACAAACTGATTCGATTATGTGTACACATGTGGGTAATGATAAGTGCTGTGATGTGCTTTGATTATTTTGGTGAGATGGTATTAGATTTAGTTTGTGGAGAAGTGTTGATGGGAGGCGTATTTTCACAGAGTATTTTTAGGGTTTGATAAATTTGTGTGTGATTTGTGAAGTGTTAAATACCCGTGTAATTAGGTTAAAGTTTCATGGATCAGGCCTAGGATGTAGAGGTTATTGGACCGGATGGGATTAATGGTGAGTGATGTGGGCCTGGTACAGTTTGGACTGAAATCTGATACTCAAGTGTTATAATGCCGAATGTTTCTTAGAACAAATTGGATACAATTTTTTTTGTATTTCATGTGTGAGCCGAATATTAATTATCTTTTATGTAGATCGGGTATTAGCATTTCGTGGGCTCGAGATTAATGGATGACTTGATGATTAGGCTTGATGGTATTATTAATTTTTTCTCATTTTTGTGATATGTGTTTTATGTGGATATATGTGATGAAGGGTGAATGGACCAAGTCGTTAAAATTGAATCGGATTGTGTGATATTGGATTTTGCTATGGACTGAGCGATCACTGGATTTTTTTTCTCATGAATTTGGATATTTCGGTAATGAAACTTGATTGGTTATGAGTTTTGTGAGAATGAGACTTGATGACATGATTTAGTGATTCATCATGTTATATGTGTTGGCACGTTGGTGAATAAATTTTCACTGGGAATATTATGTCTCGGCTTAAATTATTTGAACCTAGTTGACTACGTGGTTGCTTGTAAGGTATCTCTTATTTGGTTTTGAAGTGAAGTTTTTCTGGCGCGTGTACTTATTTCATCTTCTTTCTTTCTACCATTCCGCGAAGATGACTTGTTTGGGCATTTATAGAGTGTGATAAAGACTTGGCTATTTAGTTACGGTTGTGATTCTTTCTCACTTATCCCACAACGTTGCTATCACTTCGGTGTCTCACTCAGTTGAGAATGTCAAGAGGTTTTGTACATTGGGTACACCGTTTCTTCTTCACAAGGATTAGTACAAGTTTAAGTAACAAATCTGGGGACGTTCACTTCATGATCAAGTTTGACATATCGGGTTTGCTTCACCAGAAGGTCACTGCATTAGCCGACAGAATTCGTGAATGATGTGTTTGCCAAAGTGGTTATTGGATGATTGATGATATTGTTGATGTTGGGGTAAGAATCGTTGATGAATCACTGCATGTTCCCCTTAAACAGATATTCACCGAAACCAAAGTTGTCATAACACGTTCAAACGGACATTGTTTACGGTTTTGTCTTGATTTTGTAAAATCCCGCGAAAGAACCTATTTCTCGGTTTAAATCATGGACTTGTAAAATCCCGTGACAATGGAAACATCCTGGTAATAGTAACGTGCATTTCCGGATCTATCTTATGGTTTATTCTTGGTTTTGTAAAATCCCGCGAAAGAATCTATTTCTCGGTTTAAACCATGGAATTGTAAAATCCCGTAATGATAGAACCATCCTGGAGAAAGGAAAGTGTAATTCTGGATCTTATATGATGCTGGTGCTACGGTTTCTGCTTCAAAGAAGGGATAAAAGGGTGTACTTCATGAATTGGGTGTGTGTTTGGGTTGTCTTCATGGCAGTTTGGTTATTACAAGGTTTTACGGGGGTATGCTCACTAAACCATGGTCGGGATGAAACCATTATCAAAGTTCATTTAAATGTCAAAGAAGGCTAGATTTGAGCAGTTCAGAAGATGTGACAACGGCGTTAATTCAGTATTATTTATTTGAGGTTGAAGTGAAATATCACGGGCGAGTGTACTTAGTATCTGAAGGTATCGGGGATGGTTGGATGAAGATTCTTCGAGATCCTTGTTCAAGCTTATTATCAAAAACGAAGACTTGGAAATCTAGTTATTGTTGGGTGACTTTTACCTTTTCTTTTACCACTTGGGGGATTTGGGCTCTTATCACCACAAAATAACTATCACTTAAAGGAGTTACGTTGTAGTGCTCAGTGTCACATTCAATTGTGGATTTTCAAGAGGTAATGTACGTCTATTACTTGATGGTTGGTTGGTTGAAGAGTATAGAGTAATTAAGAGAGTCAATGGAGCATGAATTCTCGGCACCGCTCTTTGTTACACATGTGCAAGTTTAAGTCACGAGTTCGGGTTAGTTTACTTCAGGGTCAAATTCATCATATTGGGTTTTCTCCATCAGCTGTCACAACAAAGAGCCTACTGAATGATAATGGGGTTGATCACATGTTTTGCCAAAAGAGATTGAAAAGAGAGAGATTATGACGTCTGTTCACATCAGTTCAGGCCTCGTACTTCATCATTATGACGTTTGAATACTTCAGTTCAAACCTCGTTCTCTAAAGAAAAGAAATGTGTACGCTTCAGTGCGCATTATCTTCTGAAGAAGAGAAATCTTCTTATTATGACCATTCTCATCAACATGCTTCATACTTTTTCCATGCGCTTCAGTCTTCAAGTGAACCGGGCTACCACTGATTGTTTTCTCATTCCACTTGCTCGATTATAATGAAGATGGCGACATCACGTGCTTATTTTGCGGGAGAGAAGTGTGAATAGAACATTCGGATGATTTTCACTTATTTAATCAAGAATGGCATCTCCGTATGCAATTCTTGAGGGGGAGAAGAAGTGTGAATTTTTGGCATGATTGATTAATATTTAAGAATATATGGTCAAACGGCTCCTAACTCATGTAAGAACCGAGCTTCTTCTTATCGGATCATCTTTACATGGAGTTTCTTCTAAGAGTCGTTGGTTGACATCTTCACTCGGATTGATGAGTTTATCGACAAAGTGCTTCCGGTTAATGCTTCACGTATACATCAACATGATGATTCCGAACAATCTCTCTGTTCTTGTTTGATGTGATTGGTAGTTTGGTGTTACCATCTTGTGTGTTCGTTGTGGCCTGATTGCTGATTTCCTTGATGAACATCTTTCTGTTCTTTTTTGATTGGGAGGGATTTTAGTTAAGGGGATTTGCAAGATGTAAGTTAATTGGGATGCTTTTTGGTGGGATGCTTTTTGGTGTGAGTTGAAGATGTTAATTATCTATTCCCCAACTGGACAATCTTGAAGAAGGTCGAGTCTACAGTCTGTTCTACATTTCTTGCTATATGTTAGAAGACCAAAGACGTGTTGCATTTAATGATCTAAAGACTTCTTCTTAATTTGGGCATTTATCAAAAAGATTGTCGGTCTAGGGGAGAGCACTAATTGGGGGAATGTGATATGTCAAATTTAATCCCCAATTAGACTTGCTCACATTATTCAGCATGTTGACTCTCACAAAGACTTCAAGCGATCTTCTCAACAAATTTCTAGTATACGGACTTACAAAGAGTTGCTGATTCTGAAATGTCAAAAACCAGCAAGGGGTAAGGAGACAAGCATCTAAACGCGAGTAAACTTGATGAACTTAATACTTCTAAGTAATTGAAGATATCCCGGGAAGACAAATGTTATTACCGCAGAGAAACTCAAGGTTTGACTCATGGCGAGTAAACTTGATGAACTTAATTCTTCTAAGTGATTGAAGATATCCCGGGAAAACAAATGTCATGACCGCAGAGAAACTCAAGGTTTTACTCATCAAGGCGTTTAGCATTCTTATTCCAACTGTGTGGAGGAAGCGATGGAAGAGTTAGTTTCTGAAGATAAAAGAGGTACACAAGTGCGTGATGATCTCGATGTTATCGCAATCATCAGGGGAGAGAGAATTGTGAACATTGGGGATGCTCAGCTGTTTTACTTGAGGGCTTAATCTGTGATTCAGAGATATAATCACTTATTCCGGTGTTGACATCCGCAGAGATTGTCACCCGCAGAGATAATCAGTGATTCGGCCTGCTTCTTCAATGTTATCGGTTGTTCTCTCTTTGGGGAATGTGTGTACTTCGGGTCCTTGAGCTTCATACACGATCATCAGGGAAGAAAGCCATTGTTTACCACAAACATTGGGGAGGTGTTTTCCTTCCTTCCGGGCATGATGTGTATTTGGGAGAGTTCTTGGATATTGGTGTACTTCGTGTTCTTGAGCTTCATACACATTCATCAGGGATGAAAGATGTGAACATTGGGGAGTTGTTCTTCATTACCCTCATGATGTGTATTCGGGAGAGTTCTTGAGCATTATACAAAGAGACTGACTGCATCAATTCAACTACTTGGGGGGAATTGTTCTCTTGACACCTTTTGGAATGGATCGCTTCAGACGTCAGTTGAAACGAAATTTGAGAAGTGTTATTTATGTGTGGGATGATATGTTGATGTTCTTTTGGATGATATAACCTCGAACGAAGAATCACGGTGATTATTCTTAAAAGGAGCAGCAAGTTCGATGATAATGGTGTGCTTCTTTGTGCACCTGGCTAAGAGAAGCTTGAAAGAAAGCTTTGAATCTGCTCAGCTAAAGGATTTTCGGTTTGGGGGAAAGCTGCCAAAGTCTCACTTTCAGATGGTTCAATTTCTTTCTTCGATTCAAGAGCCCTGGAAGCTTTGGTGGTGAATGTTTAAGAGTTGATGACTTCTATCTTCTACGACGTGCTGCTCGATATCCTTATCTCGGTACTCGTATCATCATCCTCTTTAACTATATCATCTACTCTATCCTTGTATATTTTTATCAGAAAACAAAATACAAAATTATAAAACCAACAAAAACAAAATAGAAAAATATAAAACCATCAAAACAAAATAGAAAAATATAAAACCTTCAAAAATCCATAAAAATCAGAAAATTTCAAAAATACCAAAAATATGTTTTAAAAGACATGTCTTCTGGTATCGATAACATCTACGGTCTTAGAAATGTCATTCAATAATGGCACGGGACTTTAGATGAAGTTCGAGCAGGAGGTGTAAATATTCTTTTCCAATACATGTCTCAATATATGGCTTGCAGTTACTTCTGACTGTAACCCGTGCTTAAAAAAATGGCTTGCTATTATTTCTGATAGCAACCCGCTCTTCAAAAGAAGGAAAGTGCTGCACTATACATATTTTCAAAAATATCATGCACTTATCCTAAAAACACTTTGAGGAAAGTATGTCGAAGGACTGCTATTCCTACTCAAATATTTTTCCGTCTAAAATTCTTCAGAAAAATATTTGTTTTAACTTAATGGTGGTAAATGAGTTGCTATTAAATCAATCAGTATCAGAGTTTTCGTATTAATTTGCAAACTCAATCAATGACTTCTGCGCTTTTAAAAACTTTTCAGAAAAATGAGTCATTGATTGAGGGGGAGAATGTTTTCAAATCTATATCATCTAACGGGCTTTCTTAGTTATCCTAAATGCTTAAACTGAAAAATGATGTTAACCTACGTTGAAGGACTAGGTGCCTAGGATAAGATTGTTAGGATTAGATGATTAGAGTTTGATAAACACATTATTCCCATACCTTTATGATATGATTGATATGTTGGATTGACTTTTATTAGTCGATTGCTGTTTGGGTGATGTCGACCACCATATATTTGTATGTGTGTTCACTAACATATGCAGGTATATTGGTATATAAGAATGTTCCCGATCCAGATCCTACAAATGAACATGATTGGATGCCGCAAGGAAAGGGTAACGATATCTTGGGTTGACAAATGAAGAAACGGAGCTTAATTGGACTTCAATGGAGAGTTGACATATATGCAACGTAAGAGGTCTCACTGCATCAGCAGATGGTTTTCTTCTAAGTGATTGAATAAACGAAGCTTAATTGGACCTCAGTTGGCATTCTTAATGCAACGTAAGAAGAAGTCTCACTGCATCAGCAGACGGTTTTTCTTCCAAGCCCTACAGCAACAACATAAGCTTCTCAACCACCTAACATATCTTTGTGCAGGATAATCGTGATGATACCATTTTTCTAAAACTTTGAAAAATATTGTTTTTGAAAATGGAAAAATATTGTTTTGAAAATATATTGGACTAAATTTTGAAAATCACCGGACTTCATTTTATCAAAACTTAAGTCACTCAATCATCGACTTCTGTCATGGTTTGAGGGGGAGAGTGATTTTGAATAAAATATTTTCAAACAATATATCTTCAAAAGAGTCCGTTTGTACGCTAAAATGTGGTGATCTAAAGATTTAATGTTATGTCATGGTATGGTTTTCTTTAAAACTCAAAGATCTGTCAAAATGAAATTTTTTCTGTTCTTGTTTGATTGTGAAATTGTTTTATTTTACTTAAAGATCTCTTAAAAACTATCATACCTGACACTAACAATCTTTAATGTCTAAATCTGGTCCTTCTCTGTCATTTTTCAAAATTAAATCTTGCCACGTCTTTCCCTAAAACTTTCTAAATGATTTAAATCAATCGGGATCCAAAACCCTAATTGGTTTGAAATTTTTGATCAAGGGAGAGATCGTGATTTAAATCTCAAATCTGTTTTAATGGAATCGGTTTTAGTCCTTTATAGGCACTCCTGCCTCCATGTGCCAAACGATTTCAAATATACAATGCACATGTTGAGGAGGAGGATTTATCCAAAAACCAGATGAGTATTTAAACAAGGCCACATTTTCTCCCATGTTTTCTAAACCTAATTAAATCACTTGGGATCCAAAATCTCAAAGGGTTTGATATTTTTGATCGGGGGAGAATTTGTGATTTAATAATGAAATTTGATAAAAGGTGATCGTTTTGATTTAATTGTGCACGCTGCTCACTCATATGTGCTAAACACTTTTGAATCTTGAAGCACATATTGAGGGGGAGCAAATAAACTATCGAGGTACAAAAGCTTTTATGTTTTAACATAATGTACCTTGATTGAGTTTGCAAATGGTTTCTTAAATGGCTTTTGTAATCGTGGATGTGCTTCAAAAGAACTCTTGCCTCTATGTGATAAAAATGATTTCAAATATCCTATGCACATATTGAGGGGGAGAATTTTACCATGAAAATCAAATGGCTTTTTCGTATGAAAATTGTGATCAAAGAAAATATTTCAAAGTCCTCTTGCCTCCTCGTGCTAAACAATTTATAAATCATACGCACATGTTGAGGGGGAGGTTTTCTAAATGATCAAAACTATTAAGGTACAAAATGCTTTGATCTCATATCACAAGTACCTTGATTGGTTTTCCAAATGATTTTTCAATTGGTTTCATGAAGGAAAGAACAATACCAAAAGACCGACCAATTTACTTTATGCATGGTGTTATAAGGATGGTTAGGTTAGGTATTTGTTCCCACGATCCGCCAGAACCGGAGGGATCTACCCAGGGACAATTCACTAGATAGTGTAGAGTCCTTAGGTATATTGAAAAAAAAAGGAGAAAAATGAGAATATGGGAAGAGTGCGGACTGAGACAGAGCTAGTACTGGAATAAACCCAACAAGGTTCTAGTAATGAAGTCTCGGTAAGCACTGAAGGGGTTGAAGAATGAAAAAGAAATGAATATGAAAAAGGGTGAAAAGAAATAGCCCTCCAATAATTCAACCTTAGGGCAGTAACCGGGTTCAAATTCATATGCTACTGGTGTTTACTAAGGTAACATTGGTATTGAAGACAAGACGTCATGGACCCAGTGACGCACTGCACTTCAACTTTCCAAGCTACTCAAGTTCCTCTTAAAAGGGCTTGTTTCATTCTCACGGGGAACCGACATTATCTATCGACTTTCTCTTAGAGATTGTTGATATTGAAGAAGGAGACCCTCTCCCTAGTCTCCGACACAGGAACCAAATGTGCACTATTGAGTCTAGAGCCAAGAGATCATCCACAATATCTCGTTAGGACACTAAATTCTTGAAGACTTGCTTTTTCACACAATGTGGAAAGTAAGTATATATTAAGAGTCCTACGCATTATCCTTGTGGTATTGCCAGAACATCTGAGTGGTATGTAAAAGTATTCACGATGAAGATGGAAATCCTTCTAGAGCCAATATCAAACAAGCTCTTGGTGGGTGACATGTGTGATCTTCTCGTAAGGTCAAGCTTGTGACAACTGGATAGAAACGATGGGGAGATTCAATCTTGAATCAACCTTGGTCCAGGAATGGAATTGACGAATACTTTTGGAAAAACCGTTCGATGTGCAAATCTTCTTTTCTCTAGCACGTCGAATGTGTACTTATGTTTTCAAAATTCAAAAAGTATCTCTGATTGAAAAATACTTTTAGAAAAACCGGTCGATGTGCGAATCTCTTCTTTTCACTAGCACGTCGATTGTGTACTATTTTCAAATACAAAAAGTGTTATGATTGAAAATTGATCATTCTCATAAAACCTTCATCGTATTGCAAAACTCTTTATTCTAAGCAATACGCGATTGTTTTCAAATCAATTTTTCATCAATCAGTGAATCTCAATTCGCTGGTTCACTCACTCCGTGTTGTCTTCTTTGAGACGTTCCGGTTTGAGAACAGCTAGAACAGCTGCGAAACCCTGTCAAGGAGATTCTTAGGAATCCTACCTGATCACAGGCAGTACTTGTACTGATCAACGGGGAACCGTGGGCCGTGTACCTCAATTCAACGAAAGTGATCAAAGACACTTTCGTGTGTTTTATTGCTAACTGTTGTTTGCAGGTACATTTGGACGGTTGCAGCTGATCAGAATTAAGAAGTCAATCCAAAGCCGCATGCTCACAGTATCCACACTTAATTTGAAGAAATCATGACTGGTGCATATCTACATAACCTGGTTCTGATATTTTTTATACTATGCTTCTGCTACGCTGCTGCAAATATCATGAACCAGTAAGGCTTCCGCTACTCTGTTGGAAAGATGTCATGATTCAAAAGTGTGAGCATGTCGGTCCAAATGTCACAACTTCACATGAAGGCAACACTACTATGGATGATCCAGAGAGATTTACTGTGGCTGATGATCTCAAAGAAAGCTCGAAGATCATCAAAGATGTGGATCAGTTAATGGCCTCCACTAAAAGTACAAATCAATGCGGACTTTGAAGAATCGCTACAAAAGCACAAAGATTGTTGAAATGAAGAATTGAAGTCTACGAGCTCAAGAACAAAGACAAGAATAGAATGCTAGGATTCGAAATGTATAACATGGGGTGACCTCCCTTAGGGGGAGATTGTTAGGAATTAGAAAATTCCATAGTGAAGAGTCGGTCACCCCTAATATTATCTAGCATAAGTTAGCTCGTAGACATATCGTTATTTACGTTATTTAGTAGTTTATTTATTAGTTTGTAGCGTAGTATAGCTTAGTGCAACACCGTGGAGGAAGGACGGGTCTTTACCCACTGTATACCTGATCCACAGGCCGATAGGAGGTCGTATTTCTTGTAACTATAAATACCCCTTCCATCCATGGAAGGGGTGGTGCTTCTTTTCATTTGAATCTAATCTTTCATTTGTGTAAACCTCTAGCAAGAACACCTCTCTCTCTCTACTTTCTCTCTCTAAAATGGTAAACATGTATTTTGATCTCCCAAGACCACCCGAATCATCAAACACAATAATATTTGGATCCTAACAGTCTCCCATATGAATGCAGTGAAGAGGATTTTTAGTTATTTAAAACAACAACCTAAGTTAGGGTTGTGGTATCCAAAGGATTCACCTTTTCACTTGGAAGCTTTTTCAGATAGTGATTATGCAGGTGATAATTATGATAGAAGATCAACCACTGGAGGATGCCAGTATCTTGGAAGAAGATTAGTCTCATGGCAATGTAAGAAGCAAACTATTGCAGCAACATCATCCACTGAAGCAGAATATGTTGCTGCTGCAAGCTGTTGTGGACAAGTATTATGGATGCAGAATCAACTTTTGGATTATGGGTTCAACTTCAAGAATACTCCTATCAACATTGATAATGAGAGTACAATTTGCGTTGTGAAGAATCCAGTTTATCACTCCAAAACCAAGCACATCCAGATTAGGCATCACTTTATTAGAGATTGTTATGAGCATAGGCTCATTAATGTTGTCAAGGTTCACATAGATGATAATGTAGCTGATTTACTCACAAAAGGATTTGATGTTTCAAGATTCAATCACTTAGTGGTGAGTATTGGTATGATTAATTACTAAGCTACATTTAAGGGGAGGACTGATTAGTTAGTTAGACAGTCCTATGCATTGCTTGAGGGGAGGCAATCCAATGCCTATTTGAAGGTTTTGCCTTTATGAAGAAGAGAATGAAAAAGTACTGCTTTTTGGTTACATGAAAGTACTGCTCCGAAAGTACTGCTTTGGAAAGTACTACTTACGTGGAAAGCACTGCTTGTCTTATCAACGTACTGTTCCAACAATCAAAAGATGGGTTAAAATTCAAATAACGGTAACTTTGTTATTATGGGCTGTGATTTTTCAAATCTTACCTATCAATAACTACCATCCGATTTTCCCTCTCATCTTTATACTTATCAGTCTTTTCCATATTTCTCTCTCTTTCACATTTACTATTCATCGAACCACTTTCTTTTGTAAACATTAATCAATGGCGAATCGAAACACAATTACTAAACACAACATGGTGGCAAATTTAGATAAGACTGAAGCTAATGTCGCATTCCATGACATAATTGATTTCCTTACCGGATCAACAATCAATTATGCACTTTTGGTGGAACCGGATGTTATGGAGCCATGGATTCAACAGTTTTGGGCAACTGCTAGAACTCACATGGAAGATGATGAGTCATATATACAGGCTAAGGTTGTTGGAAAGATGGTGAAAGTTAGTGAAGCTTCAATTCGTGAAGATTTATTATTGAATGATGAAGAAGGAGCTATACGTTTTGACAAACGGATTCTTTGGGATACTTTAAGAGATATTGGGTATGAAGGGTCCTTAACTGAAACAACATTCAAGAAACCCTTGTTTAGTCTACATTGGAAGTACTTGGTACATGTATTACTTCATTGTATCAGTTCTAAGAGTACTTCATAGGAGCAATTTGGATCTAATATAGCATCTGCTTTAGTGGGATTGGCTACAAATCGTCTCTTCAACTTTTCAAGATTAATTCTAGATGGTATGCTATCTCACATCTCAAATGGATCACCCTGGTTAATGTATCCAAGATTTGTTCAAGTTTTCTTGAACAAACAACTTAATGATGTACCAAAACCTTCTAGCTTATTTCCTGTTGTGGTACAACCCCCAAAGATATTCATCTTCATGGCTAGGAAGAGTCATAAGTTCTCTAGAAGGAACACTCCTTTGACTACTTCTATGATGGAGATTGTTCAAGCAGTTAGAGATGAGGCTGCTGCAAGTGAAGAAAGAGAAGGTACTGCATCACCCTAAGGTACTGCTTCTCAACATACTGCTTCTTCACAAGGTACTACTACACAAGAAGGTACTGCAGCTTCACCTACATCATGTCAACAAGATACTGCACATGTTGAGTCAGAACCAGAAATCAACCCACCATCATCTGGAGGAGATACAAGCGATATACCTCATGAGGGATTGGTTCTGGATAACTATGTTTTGACAAGGGAATTGGTCAGATTGAAGAAAGCTACTGAAGCTCAAGCTGCACAACTAGCAAAGTTGAAGACTAAGTTTAGAAGATTAAAGTCTTTTGTATGGCCTTTAGTTCAACATCACAGGTTGTGGGTCAAGTCACAGAGGAGACATGGGAAGAAGTTTAAACAGTTTTCAAAGGGCAAAAAGGTTCAACAACATTCTTCATTCCAATTGGGGAGGAATCTGGAGCAAGATAATTTGAAAGAAGATGCTGAGTTTCATGCAGATAAAGAAGATGAACCTCAAAGTACTGAAGCACAAGTAAATATTGAAAGTACTGAGCCTGAAGGAACTGGAGTTCAAAGTACTAGTGTAGAAAGTACTGATGATCAAGGTGCTGGTAATCAAGGTACTGCTCTTCTAGGAACACTAGACAAGAGCTGATTACACCAAGGAATCTTAATTTTGAAGAAGAAGCTGGTCCTTCAACAGTCCTACAAGAAGAGGAAGCTGATACACCCATGGTAGAGCACACTGCAAGTGATGATGAGATAGTTGCTCAAATTTTGAAAAATCTATCAAGACCAAGAGGGGTTAATATTCCAGGAGTTGTTAAAGAACAACCTCAAGCTGCTTCTCAACCAGTTTTAGATCCAAAGGACAAAGGCAAAGGAAAACTGGTGGAAACAAAGAAGAAGAAAAAGCTTACTTTGGCAGAAATAAGAGCAATTGAAGTAGCTAAGAATGAAGAAGCTGCTAAGAAGTTTCAAGCTGAATATGATGCTGAAGTTGCTGTACCAGAAAAGCCAGCTGTTATACCACAAAAACGACCTAGTATTGCTAAGGAAAGGAATGCTATGATGGCTTATCTGAAGGGTCGAGGATATATAGGCTTACAGAAGTTAAGATATCCTGAGATGAAAGATTTGTATGATGCTGTTAGAGAAGCATATCAGAAGGAAGTTGCTGGAATTATTCCTTATGATGATGACAAACAGAATGAGGATGCAAGTAAAAGAAGCTTAAAAAGAAAAAGAACAACTGAAGCTAAACAGTCATCAAAGAATATTGAGTTGAGATCTGATACAGTTGTTGAGCTGAGAAATTACATAAGAGTTGTCGACTTTGTTCATCCTAAATCCAAAGATGCTGCAGTAAAGAAGTCTAAAATAACTACATTTGAAGTGGTAGAATCAAAGGATGGAGACTATCTGATGTTCCATAGGGAGGATGAAAGTTTTAGAGTGTTCAATTTGCTATGGGATATACTGCACATAATAGATAGAGCATATCTGTTTCAACTATATCAATTAGTACAAGAATACTTTGAACATATTCCATCAACTGGAGTTGGCTTAGTATTGCTAGGAGATCTAACAACTATCTGGGAAACTGAGGAGACAAGAACTGAAGAAATCTGGCTAAATCAAGAAGATTGGGAGATTACAAGCTGGAGATTCTTTGAAGAATTAGGAGTGCATGCTTTAGAATTGGAAGATGGAACTATGATCCATATGTTAGCTGAAAGAAGATATCCTTTGATTAGTGATCTTATGAGAAGGATGCTGGATCATGGAATGGAAGTTGAAGAAGAGAATGAAACAGCCCTAATGGTTATTGAATTGTATATCAGATGGACAACGGCTGATGATGAAGCATAAGTACTGGTATGATGTTTACTTGTATAAATTTTTGAAAAATAACTAATTTATTCAAAGTACTGCTGGATAAACAGTACTTTAACCAAAGTACTGCTTGCAGCACAAAACCAGTAAACGATTTTTTAATTGGAAAATTAGTCAAATAGACCGTGCGCCTTGAGGCTTATCACTTTCCGGACCACGCACTTTTGCCGAATGAAAATGGAGCAGTTGCCTAGCGATTTCCTGGTATCCAACCATGGGGTGCCATGTGTCCGACAAAGGTATGACCGAAGTACGTATTTTGAGAGTATATGTCATGTATTGTTTTTTGGGCAACTAAATTGTATTTTCAGGCAACTATATAATATTGGGCAACTTGTATTTATACACGAGGATAATATGGTCATTTTACATTGGTTGTGTTATAAAACTAATAATAATAACGTACACAACATCACGCGCGCACACACACAATCAAACATCTTCTTGTACAATTTCTAACAGCTTCTACAATTAAACATCTTCTTCTACATCACGCGCACACACTCACAAACCACATCTTATTCACAAAACCCTCTAAACCCTAATTAATTTTACTCTATAATTCCATATTACAAAATTAAAGTTGTACAATTGTAAAATCGCAGTTCGTTCTACATTGAAGTTGCTGCCAGATATTAAACTCTGTTTGTCAAAGAATGAAAACCGCGAAAGGTTGTTCAGGCAAACAGTATTTGGTCCATGGTTGGATATAAAGTTGTGCGAGAATGACTGCCTTCTAATGTATTATGTTTTGCAACACCAGGTATATGTTTCTAACATCTCATCTGATTCCCCTCCACTAAAATTCCAAATTGGGGATCATTCGTTAAGGTTTGGCCAGAAAGAATTTTGTCTGATAACAGGGTTTCGATTTGGCAAAGTTTCAAAACCTATTAAACGATCTAGCGCATTTTTCGATCGTGTATTTCCTGAAAAAAAGAGTAATGGTATAACAAATGTACATGCAATTGATCTTTTGGAACTTGTTAATGACGGAAAAAAGGATGGGAAAAGGTGGTTATCTCTTTCTGATGAGGATGCTGTTAGGGTGTGTCTGCTAGTAGCTGCAGAGCTGGTGTTTATGGGAAAAGAAGACAGGAATTGCATCCATAATCACTTATTGTCCTTGGTTGATGATTTTGAAGCCTGGAATGTATTTCTTTGGGGTGAATATATGTGGCATAAATTTTATCAAAGGACTGTCAATATTATTCATATTCACAGAAAAGATCATTCGTTAAAATTGAAAAAAACCCAAAGTTCAGTGCCACATACAATCTATACGGGTTCACTTGGGCTTTCAAGGTTAGAATTCTCAGTAGTTTGTACTAATGTATGAATGTCTAGCTTTGATAACATATTTCTTTACAAAAACAGGTTATTAAAAGCTTTTGATTCTATTTTGTTGTGCTATTACTTATTCATTTCAAAAGTACCTAAAATTAATGTTGTTGTTTTATTGTTATGAAATGCTGGTGTTTTGTTCTGTATACAAGTAATATAAAAGTTACCTGTAATTTAGATAACAAAAATGTTATAACACATTTTAGTTTGTGATTTATTTTTTAAATTGTAACCATAAAGGTCTTGTTTCATCCTAAACAGGTGACCTTTACTTTGGTAAACCTTGAAACATTTTCAAAAAGATAGCTGCATAAGTACACGTTTTAAAGATTACAGTTGTGGCTATTACAGATTTGGATTTTGGAGACTTATCCTAAAAGCTCACTTTGGTAGGTGAAAGACAATAAGATCATTCCACGTGGTCTTGCTTGGTCAGGACTTTCAAAGTTTTGGAAACCGGGCTGTTGTAACCTCTTTGGACCGGTATGCATCACACAGTCTTATATTGCTGACCCCACTAACTTGTACCTGAATTTGTTCACAGTATATGAGTAATTTTATTTTATTTTTTATTTGTTTTTGTTGTTGCTAGGATTCAACTCCCATTGCTGAACTTTCCGCAACACAAGCTGAAATGAAGCAACCGTGGTGTATTGCCAGCGCCCAATTTATAGATGGTTTGTCTGTTCCAGAGACAGCCGATGGTTACAAGACTGCAGAGCATTCGAATGAATTCGCGGACGATTTCAATTTAAACTTGTGCATGGACGATTTCAATTTAAATGTTGCACAAACTGGAACTACTCATTCGACAGGGGGTCTATTTCGTGAGTTACTGGATTTGGAAGAAAAAAGTTTTGATGATAGAAAACGGCATTCATTTGGTCAGAAACACACCTTTTGTACTTGATGTGTTTATGACTGTGAAAAGCAGACTTTCAAAAATACAGCAACTATTGGGTCTTAATAATTATGCTGCTGTTGATCCTGAACATACTAAAAGTTGTGCCACCACAAATGACTCTGACGTTACTCCCGATGATCTGAAGGTTTGTATTTACTTTTCAGTTTACCTCCAATGTTTATACCAAACTCAAATAATCGTTCGTGTCCACACTTATATCAAACATTGGTCGATACAGGCCACGTCGTCTCATATTGTAGGCCCTAACGGGGATAAGGTTGTCCATGCGAACCATGCAACGGACATTGACAATGATGATGAGCTTAAAGAAACGCAAGCATGTAACCTTGGTATGCTTGTTGAAGCGTGTGCCATGACCAAAAAATGTCCTGTTATGGAATATGGAGGTGAAAGTAGTACTCAACTTCCACCAGTTGCACCTAAAGAGGAAAATAAAATACCCGGTGACCCCATTATTGTACGTTATATTTCAGTTACAGTTTAAATATTAGCTATAGCATACGTCCCTACTTATGTATATATATTTAAAATTCAGCTGGAACCGGATTGTGGTAATGATTGGTCATCTTACATAAACGATGAAAAAGTTTCGGGTGATAATTCTCTAGATGCAATGGATTGTGATAACGAACAGCAAGATGTGGTTCAGAAACAATTGGCTTGCCAACCTGAACCCGTTAGCAATATTGATTGTGTGCAGACAGATGTAGGAACACCCACCAACAAAGCTCATGAGGTATCTACATTCTCAGTAAAACATCGCCGATAAATAAAATAGTTTAATGTGCTACTTTGTAACATACTATATTCTCAAATGTCAGTTTAAAGACAACAACCTGCATATGTAAATGTGGTTGGCCAAAATGACACACCTGTTTCCTCCCAAGATAATGTCAACAAAAGTGTCGATACAAAATTGTGTCTACAGTCTTTAGATTTAATGGATTGTGATGATCAACAAGGGGATGTGGTTGACAAAAATTCATTTGTTAGCCTTGAATCCAGTAACAATGATGTTGCTGTGGTTAGCCTAGAAGATACACCAACAAAGAAAGACGTTGAAGCCCCTGAATCTCAGGTTAAACCCAACAAAGTGTCATTTGCAAATGTGGTAGGTCCTAATGACAAACCTCTGTTGGAAGATCTTTTCTCCGATATGAATACGAACAAAAGAAAGAGAGTAAAATTGAACGACAACCTCAGTAAAAGAAGGCGCACTGTACAAACTTACGCGACATTGTTTGGGTCTGTCAATTCGGAAAATGGGGTATAAAAACATCAGCTACTCCTTGCCGCCGTGTTACAAGATCGCAGGGTGTCATTAACGAGGCTATTATCCTGGCTGCCATTTCAGATGTACATCACCTTATTAAATTGTAACTGAAACGAATCTTTTTTTTTTTTTTTTTTTTTTTTTTTTTTTTTTTTTTCTGCTTATCTTTCAACTTTGTTTTCAGGAAACATCTGGAAACCCCAGAACGTGTCCAGTTAGTCGATTCTATTCGCCCACAATTGAACCGTTTGTAGAGGTAGGTTTTGTTTGTTAATCCAATAACATCATTATCATTGTGTGCATGTTATTAAATATATTTATTTTTTAGGAACTTTTACGACACCAGAAATGCAACAAAAAGAAGGTTACTATTCCTGATTACCTTCGCAAGTATTTGAAGCTTAAAGAACCATTACTTTATAGGTTTCCTTGGGGCTCAGGTGCGGTTATTGCTTATAGGGATTTTTGGGTAGCCTTGGCATGTGTTGAAGACTGCACCGACGGGTGGCTTAATGAGTTAGTGAGTAAACCTGATGCCTAGCTGGTCTACTGCACTTGTTTATTATTTTGTTTTGTTACTTATGAAACGAATGTTTATAGTTTTGATTTGCTTTATCTGTCTGCAGCACTTGGATGCATGGGTTGAATTGATGTGGTTGTTTAGACCAGCTGATGCAGATTGGGCTTTGACAGGGTGTACTTTTTGCAATCAAATCCTAGGTGGCAACATGCCTACCACTTATTCAGATGGCACAACATACCCTGTGGCTTGGCGAGATGTTGCAAAGGTCATTTTGGCAGACTCTTACCGTACATATACCACTACTGTTATAAACGGCTTATAATATCATGCATTTGTTTTATATATCAGGTGTATTTTCCCATGAATGAAAATACAAAAACTGGGTACTCTGTGAGCTCCATATCCGCACTGGAGTTGTTTACATTTATGACTTTCTTGGGTCAGCCTCAGGAGGTGAACGGTGGTTGCGAGGTTCCAAGAGAAAGTTACAAACACAGCTTAAATCGTACCTAACAAACGCTGGGGTACTGCATAGTAAGGGCATATCACCGGGGGATTATAAAATCACATACAAGTGTCCAAAAGTACCAAAACAATCGGAGTTGTATGGTGACTGCGGAGTATAGGTGTGCATTATTTTGTACAGATTGCTCCGTAACCAGCCTCTGGAAGTAGACGACTCTCTACAAACAACTTTAGCTTACCGTGAACGGATGCTTGAATACTTCTGGAAGCAAAAGGTTGAATACATAATTTGA
This sequence comes from Chrysanthemum seticuspe, assembly GCA_019973895.1. Classification (NCBI taxonomy): domain Eukaryota; kingdom Viridiplantae; phylum Streptophyta; class Magnoliopsida; order Asterales; family Asteraceae; genus Chrysanthemum; species Chrysanthemum seticuspe. The sequence continues at coordinate 118,059,155 of BPTQ01000004.1, read as the reverse complement.
TAGCGGTCTTTCAAGGTACTATCCTTAATGTCCGTTTGACCCATAATTATTGTCTAATGTTGACATGTGAAGTATTTTTCTTTCAACGTATACTGTAGGTATTTTTACTTCTATTATATATTAGTCGATTATTATAATATTGTTTTAACTCAACGGCATTTCTTTAGTTAATACCCGTGCACATATACAAAAAGGCCTATGCTTTGCAAACCACTTCTATATATTATGGGTTATGTATACTTTATTAATTTTTTTGGTATATACTAGCAGAATTTAATATTTGGTTGCCCTATAGTACATTACGGTACATGTCCTTAAATGTCTTCTTTTGCCAATCTCTTTCTTTAATACAAATCTTTCTTAATTTGTTTAACAACATCTTTCTTTCTTCTTTTGGTCTATTCACTTCATATCTTTATCCCAATCTTTCTGCTTTTGTTTAACAAAATGTCCGACTATATCCCACTGGATATTCAACTAGATATCATTCGCAGGCTACCTCCTAAGTCTATACTCCAGCTACGTAGTGTTTGCAAGTTATGGAAGGCTAGTATAGATTGTGGTTTTTTCTTCTCTAATTACGGTGTTCGTCGTAACGATGAGTGTTTTTTTACGCTAACATTTGATCAGGGTCACAAAGGTTTTATGTTAGCTTTTAATGAACAGCTGATCGCTACAGTACTTCGTACAGATTTAATGCTTTCATCTATGATTGCAGTTGGAAATTCTCATTGTCTTTCGTGTTTTGTTTATGGCTCTAATCTAATGTCTGTTATTTGGAACCCGGCAATCCAAAAATCACTTGCAGTACATGTCCCGTTTTACACGCATCAAATTGAATGTAAAAAGATTTGTTTTGGTTTTGCCGTCCATCCGGACACTCTTGACCTGACGATCGTGAAGGTCTCCTATCCTGTTTTCCAAAGTGGTTTCTGGTATGTGTCTGTCTTTTCTTTCAACTCGTTAAGGTGGACATGCCTTGAAAATTTCCACCCCTCTCGTGAAACTATCAAATTGAAACGTCAAAGTCAGGCAGTTGTAGGTCATTTTATCTATTGGAATGGGAGTGAAAAGTTAACTAATGAGGACGGTGTTACATACAAGATTTATATGTTGATTTTGTTTGATTTGGTAACCAACCAATTTAAAGTTATAGACCTTCCGCATATTTTAAAAAATGAACTCCCAGTTCCATTCTATGTTTTCGATCTTGGAACCTCTCTAGTGATTTCTGGTATGATCATTGATGAAGATATGCCATTGTTTTTTGGATGGTTGTTGGATGTGAATGGTTTTGCCATAAGATCATTTAGAAGCCTCTTTGCCATCCCCACCCTATTATCTGTTCGTTTGCTTTGGTTTACAAAGGATCAGGCTCCAATAGTGGAAGCGTACACTGGCAACCATTTGGGTCACTCGCTATTCCTGTACAACAAATAACTTGAATTATTTGTCAGCATGGGAATTTTAGGAGATACGGTATCTTTCTACATCGCCCCATACAAAGAATCTCTTTTTTTGTTAAATCATACAGACTGTGCTGTCTATAGTATGTTTTATTTATAACTTACCATTCTATTCATGTTCCTTTTAAACATTATCACTTGATTTGGTTAATGATATATCAATGCCATTTTCAACAGGTTTGTTCGGCTGAAGTTACGGATCAGGCTAAATGGGAATGAAGGTTTGTGGTTTTAGTACGCTGTCTGTGTGGGAAGGAAGCATTGAACTGTTTAGATTTTTCGTAGTCGATGAATGTTATCAATCAAGTGGTTATATAATATGTAACAATTAAAGTTATAACCATGTAGTAATCGTAATATGTAGTTGGTTTTCTGTATCAAACGTTGTATGTCAACGTATTTACTATTTCATCTCTTCTGTTATCCCATTATCCATTTTTTTTAATCTGGGCAACAAGTAATTGTTACCCAAAATAATTTTGGCAACCTAATTTTGTTCTTAGGGCAACTTGTTTTCCATACGGACTACCTTTATAAACCCACGACTCCTTCTAGTCGTACATTTCGTATTCTACAAGCTACTAATAACTACCAACTTGAGACAATGCACACTTCCAAAAATAGAGGTTTAACATTCAACACTAGTACAAATTAACTAGCAGTTGTAAGTTTACTACAAGCAGTGGTAAATGACTGTCCCTGTTCAGCCCCACAAAAGCAGTTGTAAAAAATAACTAGCAGTTGTAACTATACTACCAATTCATTTATTAATTCGAGATATTTAATTTAAGTAATCGAGTATAAAAGCAGTGTAACATTTTTTTATGTTTACAAACGTCGTATAAAGCTCAAAATAATCCACTCAAACGAATGTCACTCTACACATCTGATAACCTGATGCCGTTGTGAAGATGTTCTTTAAAAAATAATCCAAGTGAAGATGTTGATGGTTTTAGAATGAGTGATGGTCTTTAAAATTGTTTCGTCCATTAGCATAAAAATCTGTTTTAAATCCCAGTTTAGCGAAGGATCTACTATACAAGGTGACTAAACGAACACAACCTAGTACTCCTTAAGAAGAATAATAATTAAGGAACAGTTATTCTCACTAAACACCTCGATATGTTGTTAATACACGAATACTCTGAATAGTATTGGCGTTTACAACCTTGAAGTGTATCGACTCTAGATATCACCAAAACTTATATATAACTCAAACCTAGGACCTCCTTTAATAGGATAAGGAGTCCTTTACAAAATACACTAAGTACTGTACAAGATAAATATACTTACAATACTTATCTAATGCAAAACATCCTACCGAAGACATTCTAGAATATTACATATTCATCCCACACAATCATACTAGCAGTGACAAGTACATTAGCAGTGGTACGCGACTTTTACTGCCACTAGTTTGTGTATTGCTGACACTCTTCTTTTCCGTTAGCTTTCTCGGTGGCTTTTTCGGTGCGGGTCTTTTGCCTTTATCCTTTTCTTGAAGGAGTTCCGGTGGCTTGCTTCCTCGTGGCCCCGGCGTATTCAACCCATGGGATTCCCCGAGGAATTAGATAGACCTTTCAACTTTAATGGCCCTTTCAGGGGGTTTCCCGTCTAAATACGCCCCTCTGTGCGGTACAGGAAGGGCTTTTGGTAATGTAGCTTCCTAACCCGCGCAGCTTTTATTTTATCCCGGCTCCCGCAAGCTGGTCATTTTTTCCTTAGACCCGGTCTATTCAACCAGATATCCCTGAATTAGTAGACGCACACTTGAATGGGGGCCGGGCTGCACCAACAGAGGAAGAAGGCATAGCTTTCATCCTCAGTTGTTTGACTTTCTTAGGGAAGTTTCTTGTTAGTTAGGGGCTGGTTTACGTATATCGTTGCCCCTAACTTCCTTTTGTCGCCTTCCCTATAGGACCCATCTGCCGAACATATTTTGTCACTCCCATGACCCAATTCCCATGATTTATTTCCTTCTTCCGCTCTCGAACGTCGAGGTTACGAAGGAAATGCCTGCACTTTCAAGATCCCATATTGCTAATGAGAGTCTGCTAGGTTTAAACTCCCACCTTTGGTATGCATATGGTCCTGGCAGACTACCACAACTTGAATGGACATGGGTTTTGGGTGAAGGTGTGTTGTGGATGTTCGCGGAGATGGGTTATTAGTCGTCATTTTAGAACGACTAACTGTTATTAGTAGTCATTTTAGAACATGTTTCAGTTGTCGCAGCATCAGCTTTACGCTTTGTTTTTTTGGGGGGTAAAGGTTTAGGCTATGTATGGGTTTTTTGGAAACGGCCGTGCGTGGGCAACGAGTTGTTGTTGACGTCCGTATGTATTCTTTTTGTACTGTGTACCATCGGTATCTTTTTCTGAATAACATCTTCAACTTCTCTTCGGGTTTTTAAAATATTCCGGTTGCCTGATTTGCAGGTGGAAATCTTTTTGTAGGTGAAGGAATGGTTCCTTTTTTGCTTTTTCTGGACTTTCCCCTTGATTTACCTCGCGTATTTATAGTGAGGATTTTACTGTTCGTGCACGCGTTATCATTAATTTTCATTAATTGTTTTGTGGGTAGGCACGTGCCTAGGCTCCTACACTGTTGCTGCTATATTTGACATAAAATTACTTGGGAAGGAACGTGAATCTTTACATGCAGATTTTCTCTCCTTTTTGGTATTTGAATATAAATGATTACGTAAACACAAACAAATTTGCTTTTTGCGAGGAAACTAGGGGTGGTTTTTCCGACACTAGGAGTGGGTACAACGACGTTAGCAGTGGTTAGATCGACGTTAGCAGTGGTTGGGGATTTACGTATGAACAGACTTAAGAATTTGTTCAAAACCTTTAGCCTCCTTTCGCGGCAGCAGTTGTAACTCTTAATCGAGTTTGTATCCCCAATTCAATCCAAATTAATTTGTACTAAAAACTTACTTTTTTAACACTTGTAGCAGTTGTTACTAATTTTTTGGCGTATATATCCCCAACTGTGCTGTTTAAATTATGTCTTCTTTTTTTTTTTAATTTTTGTATTTATTTAATTTTTTTAATGATATAATAAGGGTTATTATTCTAACACATAAATAAGCATGTAGCTCAACACGTCATCATATTCTATTATCGAGACACAAAAATTCTTACTACCGTTATTAATCGTCTCATTGGCTTGCATTCCCCAAACAAGTTACCCAACCACACTATGACTTTTTGTTTAACTAAATAAAATTTCATCTTCATATTACTACTTTATTAGTAAATTTTTTATTTTTGTAAAGTGACTTACTATCTCGCACACAGTTGAATAACTACGCAAACAAATATATACTAGTAACATAAAAGGGATCACATCCATAGGTTAACATGACATACACAGACTATACAAAGATGAGATAAGTGACTCCAAAATGTAACAACGATCCCCTAATAAACAAAAGGCAGCAGCTTCCATGTAATTAATACAAAGCACATCAAATCTCCATTGACTCCAAATTTTCAATTAAACCATTCAGCTCTTTAACACGGTCATGTTTTCTAAACCAAGAATACAGAAGTTTGGAACTCTCAGCCAGATCCTCATTTTGCATCCTTAACAGGTGATTAATAGTTGGCAACCAACAATCCGACCCACATAAAAGCTCCACTTCCGCTATCATTTGTTGTCTACGGTTGACACGGCCCCTAATTTCAACAGCATTCCTCCTAT